>OY757024.1:40366735-40691735 GCA_963580285.1 Lucinisca nassula | reverse complement strand
TTCGCTGGTCGCTCAAAACTTCTTGTAGATTTTGTCATGCACTGGCTCAAATGTCATAAAACATGTTCCCTGCACAGGCTGATCTTCCCCTCTGTTGTTCGCAAATTCTTCAAGATGCGCCCGCCACGGTAGATCAGTCAATCTTTTCAGTCAGTCATTCCCTCCCTTCAACCAGGGCATTTGTTAGTTTCTGACGAAAACATGTGCACAGGTATGTAATAGCCTGCCCAGGAAGTGTCGTTAGGTAAACCGACCGGCTCGATATGACTTAAATAGTGTTGTCTGGGCCGAAAAACTCCAAATATATAAACAAAGTATTATAATTTGACTTATGTGTATACCATTAAGATGGAAACAAAAAAAGAAAAAACATTGTACACTTTGGAACCCGGGAAGGGACATGATTTTTTTTTAATATGTTGTGCGAACAAGATATTAAGTTGTGCGAACAAGATATTATCTTGTGCGCACAAGATAATATGTTGTGCGGTCAAGATATTATCTTGTGCGGACACAATAATTTATGTTGTGCGGACATCATATTATCTTGTGCGCACAAGATAATATCTTGTTTGCACAGCTTAATATCTTGTGCGCACAATATATTATCTTGTTCGCACAACATAAAAATCTCATGTCCATTCCCGGGTTCCGTAGTACACTTACGGTTCCTGCGAACTCTTCTGCTTGGTTTTTCCTGAAAGAAAAACAAAAAGAAACCAGTAGTAGTAATACACTCATTGGCCACAAATGAGTTCCTAAAACTGTTTGATGTCGTGATGTCTGTAAATCTGAAACAACATTTCCAGATCAAATTACTTAAAAATAAAAGACCCAGTGCATATTATGTTTACTAGGTGGTATTATCTATTTATTACCATTACGCAAACACGCCTATATAAATACATTGTCACCTTTATCGTCGAAAAAATGAAAATTTTAAGATGAAAAATTGTGATATTTTTCTTATTTCTGCTCAAAATATAGATTGAGGGCACTCGTTAGAACCGCCTCATCGAGGCGGTCTAACGAGTACCCACAATCTATATTTTGAGCAGAAATAAGAAAAATAAGGTTTACCCCTGTAAACCCAAGTTTTACTATATAAAAGTGGGGTTCAAGGGGGTTAGATTATATAGGCGTGTTTTCGTGATGAATAACGAATATAGCAATTTGTCTTAGAGATTTTGCCATGCATAGCTCTGGTATATTCTTCATTAAGCGTACCATGGTTTTAAAAATGGCTTCAAAACTGCGCTGGCTCATACGAGGGTAGGCTGAAAAGTTCTGAGCCTGACCAAGAAGCAGGCATCGAACAGCAATGGAATTTTGTATTCATGAAATCCAAACCTTTATTACTTGATTTGACTCAAATGAGTTCAAGTTTACCTGCAATAACGTAGAAATTCTAGACTTTGAAAATTGATACTAGCACGTTTTTGAGAAAATGGACAAAATCTGGCATCGTGGTGTCATCAAGTACCTCCATAAAAAGGGGTTAGCTCCTAATAACATTCTTGCCGATACATTAGGAGATGATGCTTCTTCGTATGCAACCGTGAAAAGGTGGGCAGCAAATTTTAAGATGGGCAAGGACAGCCTTGAAGATGATGACCGCTGTGGACGACCCACAACGGCTACAACTGAGGAAACCATCAGCTAAGTGCACAGGCCCGTGATGGATGACAGGCGTTTAACTGTGAATCAGTTAGCTAACACTGTTGGCATCTCCCGTGAACGAGTAGAGAACATTCTACACAGTGAATTAGGAATGTCGAAGGTTTCCACCAGATGGGTGCCACGGCTTTTGACGCCTGACAAAAAGTTGACCAGACTGAACCTGTCACAAACCAACTTGGCTATTTTTGAAGCAGACCAAGATGGTTTTCAAGACCGTTTTGTCACTCAGGATGAGTGTTGGGTTCATCACTTTGAGCCAGAGACCAAAAGATAATCCATGCAATGGAAGCACCCTGGCTCACCCCCCTCCAAAGAAGACAAAGGTCGTCTCCTCTGCAGGGAAGGTGATGGCATGTGTTCTGGGATGCCAAAGGTATAATATTCATAGATTACCTTCAAAAGGGCAGAACAATTAATGGGGAGTATTATGCAGATCTGCTAAAACAATTGCGAAAAGCAATTAAAGCTAAATGACCCGGAAAATTGACAAAAGGGGTCTTGTTCCATCAGGACAATGCGTCTGCACATAAATCGGCTGTCGCAATGGCTGCTGTGCATGGCCGTGGCTTCAGACTTGTCGATCACCCTCCGTATTCACCTGATCTAGCTCCATCAGATTATTTCCTGTTTCCAAACATGAAAAAGCACTTGGCTGGGCAGCATTATCGGTCAGACGAGGAGGTGATAACTGCTGTGTAGGAGTTTTTCAGGGACCAAGATGAGACCCTCTATACCACTGGGATCCAAGGACTCCAGCATCGCTGGAGGAAGTGTGTGGACAGGAAGGGAGACTATGTTGAAAAATAAGGCACTTTCAGCATGGACAAACCATTGGATCTTGGTCTGGCTCAGATCTTTTCAGCCTACCCTCGTAGATTTCTTCTTATTCTGAATGAATAAGATCTTATAATCTTTTTTTTAAATTTTTTGGTAACTCTGATGTCTTTTTAGTATGATGGACAGCTGAGAAACCAAATATGTTTACATTTTCCCAATTGAATTAATACATTATTAGAATTGGATGGGGGTATTTCTACCCATGAAAGAAAAATACTTTCTATGGAAACATTAAGTAAGTAGGCTGGATAGTTTCTATCTAAATTACTGGCACAATCTCCAATGTTGTATTAACTAACATTGAAAGGAAGTGTCTTTCTTTCATATAGGATATGTAGCTATCAACAGATTATAAACGTTTAGATGGGTGTTAGTATTTATGGGGGTACCCCTAGAGTTTGATAAATTTATTGGCTACTGTCATACAAAAAATGAAATCTTTTGTAAAACTAAAGTGCAAAATGCTGCTTTTAATTAACGATATTTCTTACAAAATTTTACAATATATTTTTGTGTTGTTTTATGGGGCACAAAGAGTGCACGGCTGTTCATATAAGCCCGTTTATTCCTGGATCTTCTCGCTGCTTCCAGTCCCCTAAGATATATTCAAACCAACAGTTTTTGCTAGACACTATGATTCAATATCTTTCAAACCAGATATAACAGAAAGTACATTTTCTGTCTGTTGTCTTAGCATCACGTGAACAAGTCCGTGAAATGAAGACCCCACTAAACCCCACTTCATATAGAGAAAACTGGGGTTTAGGGGGGGGGGTAAACATTATTTTCCTTATTTCTGCTCCAAGACATAGGTTGTGGGTACTCGTTAGAACAGCCTCAATGAGGCGGTTCTAACGAACACCCAAAGCCTATATTTGGAGTGTTAATTAGAAAAATATCACAGATTTTCGTCAGAAAAAATACTTTTTCTGAGGTTTGAAAAATGCACTATATCAGACGGATGTGTTATCGTAATGGTGTCCATCACCAAAAATATATATTTTTCGGTGATTTTGACGAATTTATGTTCCATCCGAAAGCATGTTTGATATCCAATATTTTTTTATTGTTTTTCTTCTATTACTGCTACTCGCTCCAATCTGAGCATTACGAGCAGGATTTCTTGGGTGGTAACCCAGTACTTTTATTTTAAGCAATGAGGATGAAGTGCCATAATTTACCGTCTCTGGGTAGTATTATACACAATCAGGTTGTTTTTCAGTATTTTGCCAACATTTCGACCAATTTATATCTAAAAAAAAAAGATAAGAAATTGATAGTTTTATAACTCTTTTCGTACACCTACCCTGAGTTTTCGAAGAAAGGTGCTAAAAGGTATGCTGCCTGATGTTGCCATGACAACTGATGGCCTCATCATTGTACTAGTTGCTGATGTAAGCATATACCCTAAATAATTATCTGGGCCAATTATCCTTTGAGTATCCTTTGAGTATGATTTGTAATAAGGTCGAAACTTGCAATTCTTTCAGACCTTTCTTGTCAGCCATTTTGGGAACTCATTTGCCGAATAGTAGTAGTAGTAGTAGTAGTAGTAGTAGTAGTAGTAGTAGTAATAGAGTAGTTACGCCAGTTACAGATAAATAGCATTACATTATTTTGGTGTCAGTTGTTTATCAATGTTTTACTGATGTCCACGTGACTATCGCTGCTTTGTACGATATCCGGGTTATGGTTATTTCTTATTGTTGTGATGTTAGTGTGTTGTGCGCTATCTGATAAATTTTTATTGGACACATGTTCTGAGTTAGGCAAATACCCTGCCCTAAAGTCAGACGTCCCAGAACGCGGCGTCTGATGAGAGTCAACACTGTTTATATAAAATAGGGTAAAACGAAACAATCTTAATCTCCGCCCAGGTCCCGAGGTAATTAAACTTTTTTTCATGCTCAATTCACTGGAGCATGAAATTCGATAGCTCATAATAATTATTATTAAAATACTAACAAATGAGTCAAGCTGTCTGCTCAGATCAGCAAAGAATGTTGTTTGTCCGGCTTATCAATTTTAAAATGCCATACCTGGGGTTTCAAGGATTTCTGGGCCTGAATAACTGGCTGTTAAGGATTTCTGGGCCAGAACAGCCTGGGTGTCAAGGTCTTCTTGGCCAGAATAGCAGGGGTGCCAAGAATTTCACGGCCAGAATAGCTGGGGTGTTCAGGTTTTATAGGCTAGAATAGCTTGGGTGTCAATGTTTGTTTTGGCCATAATAGCAGGGGTGTCAAGGTTTTCTTGAACAAAATAGCTGGCGTGTCAATGTTTTCTGTGCCAGAACAGCTGGGTGTCAAGGAATTCTGGGCCAGAATAGCTGGGGCGTCGAGGTTTCCTGGTGCAGAACATCTGGGATTCCAAGGCTTTCTGGGCCAGAATAGCTTGGGTGTTAATGTTTTCTGGGCCAGAATAGCTTGGGTGTCAAGGTTTTCTGGGTCAGGATAGCTGGGGTGTCAGTGTTTTCTGAGTCAGAATAGCTCGGGTCCAGGTTCTCTGGGCCAGAAGAGCTGGGGTGGCAAGGTTTTCTGGGCCAGAATAGCTTGGTTGTTATAGTTTTCTGGGTCAGAATAGCAGAGTGTCAAGGATTTTTGGACCAGAATAGCTTGGGTGTCAAGGTTTTTTTGGCCCATAATAGCTATGTCGTCAATCTTTTCTGCGACAGAATACCAGGGGTATCAAGGTTTTCTGGGCCAGAATAGCTGGGGCGTCATTGTTTTCATGGCCACAATAGCTGGGGGTTAATTTTTTCAGCGACCGAATAGATGGTGGGTCAATGTTTTTCTGGACCAAAATAGCTCGATTGTCAATGTTTTCTGCACCAGAGTATTCTTAGTGTCGCACATTTCTGAGTCAGAATAACTGGAGCATTGAAGCTTTCATGGCCACAGTAGGTGAAGTGTCGATCTTTCAATGCCATAATTGCTGAGATGTCAATGATTTCTGCGCTAGAATTGCTAGGTGCTCAGTATTGTCTGCGCCAGAATACCGGAGGTGTCAATGTTTTCCGAGCCAGAATAGCTGGGCAGTCAATGTTTTCTGCGCCAGAGTATCTTTAGTGCCATATCTGGAGTGTCGCGATCGAAACTTTCAGAGCCACAGTAGGTGAATTGTCGATTTGTTCAATACAATAATCGATGGAATGTCAATGTTTTCTGCACCAGAATAGCTGGGGTGTCACTATATCTTGCGTCAGAATAGCTGGGATGTCAATGTTTTCTGGGTCAGAATAGCTGGGGTGTCTATGTTTTGTCTCGTCGGAATGTCAAACATTTCTGAGTCATAGTAGGTGGATTGTCAACGTTTTCAATGTCATAATTGCTGAAGTGTCAAAGCTCTCTAGGCCAAGGTAGGTGAACTAGCGAAGTTTTCAATGTCATAATTGTTGGAGTATCAAAGATTTCTGGGCCATTGTAGCTGCAGTGTCGAAGTTTTCAATGCCATAAATGCTGGACTCTCAAAGTCTCGGACAGAATAACAGAGGTGTCAATGTTTCCTAGGCCAGGGTATCTTTATTGTCATTTCTAAGTCAAAATATCTGGAGTGTTAAATCATTCATGGCCACAGAATGTGAATTTTCGAAGTGTTCATTGCCAAAGCTCACTTGGCTGGCCATAGCTCTTGCTGTGTCGAAGTTTTCAGTTCCATAATCACTGGAATGTCAAAGTTTTCTGTTCCATAGTAGCTGCGGTGTCGATTTTCGATGGGGTGTCATGACGGAACCCCGTAACTAACCTAATAAGAACGGGCCTCCATGGCCTAGGGGGTAAGAGCGCTGTCTTGTAATCATTTGGTCTCTCACCACTGTGGGTTCTAACCTTGCTCGGGTCATATGTGAACCACCAATATCTGCGACGGAAGGTCAGATGTTTTTTTAAGTTGCTGCTGTTCTTTTTCATTATTATTTATATATATGTGGGGGGGGGGGAGGGGTCTGCAATTTTCACCCACCTCTAATTTACGATCTAAGTAAAATAATCTTGCAAGAGCCGTAAAACCAAATAAAAAAAACAAGACGCCCAAAGAGCCTTAACCGCTCACCTGAGAAACGTTTTAATAAGCTGTGTGTCGCTTGGTTTCAGAGAAGAACAGTTCTTGAAGTCCTTCTAATTATAAGTCTGTGCGAGCTTAGGAACCCCTGGGTGACGCCAGTTTTAACACTAGGGGCATGATTGGCAGGGTTTATGCAGGTGACCACTTATCGTTGCTTTATACTATATATCTTAGCTCTTGGCCTTGCAGTTTCAGAGATGAAGATTTTTTAAATTTGTTCCATTATAAGTCTATAGGAGCTAACGGACCCGAGCATGGCCAATTTTGACCATAGGGGCATGTTTTGCAGGATTTATGTAGGTGATCACTAAAAGCTGCTACATAGACAATATCATCTGAGCTCTAAGCCTTATGGTTTCACAAGAGAAGGTTTTCAAGTTTTTTTCCCATTATAAGTCTATGGAAGCTAATGAGCCTTGTGGCGTGGCCAATTAGTTTGTTGACCTTAGGGGCAATGTTGGCAGGATTTACGTAGGTGACCATTGACGTTGCTTTATACTAAATATCTAAGTTCTGGGCCTTGTTGTTTCAGAGAAGATTTTGATGATTTTTCCGTCATAAGTCTATGGAAGCTAATGAGCCTTGCGGCATGGCCATTTTGCACCCCAGAGGCGTGGTTGGCAGGATTTATTTAGGTGACTACTTAACGTTGTTACAGACAAAATATCTAAGCCTAGTGCCTTATGGTTTCAGAGGGTATGATTTTTGAAGTTTCTAAGGGAGATTATGAATACCTGAATGTGGCCAATTTGGAACCTAGGGACATGGTTGGCAGGATTTAAGTAGGTGACTACTTGAAATTGCTTCATACTAAATACCTAAGCTCTGGGCTTTGTCGTTTCAGAGAAGAAAGATTTTTTAAGTTTTTTTTATCCATTTTTTCATAATGTTTTCCCATGATAAGGATATTGGAGCTATATGTTGCCATGAGAACCAGAATTCCAATCCAGTCAGCCCCGAAATCGTATGCAGCCTTTCACCCACAAGATGATGTTTCACATGACATTTCATCACGTGAACAAGTCCGTGAAATGAAGACCCTCTAAACCCCGATTTATAGAGAAAGCTGGGGTTTAAGGGGGTATTCATTATTTTTATTATTTCTGCTCCAAGGCATGGGTTGTGGGACTCGTTAGAACCGCCTTAATGAGGCGGTTCTAACGAGCACACACAACCTTTGTACTTGTAAGAACCGCCTCATGAGGCGGTTCTAACGAGCACACACAACCTATGTTTTAAACATTTATAGGAAAAAAATCAAGGATTTTAAACTGAAAAGTAGCCATTTTGGAGATGTGAAAAATGTTCTATGCCGTACGGCTGTGTTATCGTCACTAATGTGATTAAGATTCGCCATCTCGGGCCAGTTGTTCAAAACTAACGACGTCGTTAGTTAACGTAGCGTTAAAACTTTGATCATTTATTATGGACAGTATCCTAATATTTTTGCTGAAAAAATGTGAGCAGCTTTTGCGACACATTTTTGTAACAAAAATACCAATATTTTAGATATTGTACTTACTAGAACACTTAACAATATGACCACTAACGAGCTCGTTAAGCTAACCATGCTTTGAACATAAAAATTAAACTTATTGGACGACGGACGACGGGCGGCGGAATAATGGCATACTTATACCTTAAGTGAGCTTTTGTTTGTTTGATTTGAGATTTAACGTCCCCGTCAACACTGTAAAGGTCATTTTGGAGACGATGCTTCCAATTTTGTGGGACTTGTACCCGACATTGAGATGAAATGACATCTCTGCCGCCCAATGAAACCAATATGGTTTATGAGCATGGACGGTCCGACACTCGCACCGCTTTAATGGGCAGGCTTAAATCCTCTAAGCGGTTTACCAGTACTCCTTTGCGGGTCGGTTTCAGCTCGGCGTGGAAGCACCATGCAGCCCATCTATTTCTTCAAGCCACAATGGGAGGGGCCGAACCTTACCTTAAAAAAAATGTGCCACTGGGACTCGAACCCTCATCTAAAACATTTTAGTGTGACTTGCAGCACATCGCATTAACCACTCGGCCAAGAGTTCTAGGTATATAATATCAAAACATTGATTTATATCTTTAAAAACACGAGAAAAAAGTATCCGAGACCTGCTTCCCCTAAAAAATGGAATCGACTCGTCTCGCTTAAACTTTGAACTCTCAAAGGTCGTTGATAAACTATAGTTCGGATCACTCTACTTAACATGTCCGTGCAATAAACACTATAATAAACACACATTACGAAAACACGCCTATAGAAATACATTGGAACCTTTATCGCCGAAAAAATGAAACTTTAAAGAAGAAAAATTGTGATATTTTTCTTATTTCTGCTCAAAATATAGATTGTGTGTACCCGTTAGAACCGCCTCATCGAGGGGGTTCTAACGAGTACCCACAATCTATATTTTAGAGCAGAAATAAGAAAAATAAGGTTTACCCCTGTAAACCCCAGTTTTACTATATAAAAGTGGGGTTCGAGGGGGTCAAATTTATATAGGCGTGTTTTCGTGATGACTTTATCGCAGAAAAGATGCGGTTTACAAAAATGATCAAACTTATTTCATCAGGCTAGCAAGTCCGTGAAATGAAGATCCCCTGTAAACCCCACTTTATACAGAGAAAATGGGATTTCCGAGGGTATCTATTAACTTCCTTAATTTTGCCCAAAACATAGATTGTGGGTATCCTATAGAACTGCCTTACTGGGGCGGTTCTAACGGGCACTCACAATCTATAATTAGACCAGAAATAAGAAAAATAGTAGACATTTTCAACTGAAAAATGTCAAATCTACAGATAAGATACATGAAGACACCATTTTAACGCATGGGCGTGTCATCGTAATGCTTATTTTTGTTCATTTGAAACACCAGGTAACATAATCCCGTGCCAATATGGCATTAACATCACGATAACAAGTCCGTGAAACGAAGACCCCTCTAAACCCCATTTTATACAGGGAAAAGTGGGGTGTAAGGGGGTAAACATTCTCTGCCTTATTTTTGCTCCAAACCATAGAATGTGGGTACTCGTTAGAACCGCCCAATTTAGGCGGTTCTAACGAGCACCCACAATCTATGCCGGAAGCAGAAATTAGAAAGATGTTATCATTTTTATCTAATATATGTAACTTCTGACACCATTTTGGACGCCATTATTTTACACGGCCATGTTTTCCTAATGAATAGTGTGTACATTAAATGTACTGTATGGGAAAATGTTTAAAACAACTATCTGTGCAACAAAAATAAGAAGTGTATCACTTCATGTAGCTTTCATCCGAAAAACGTCAGTTTTGGAAATATGGAAAGTATTCACTATCTCATACGGATATTGGTTTGTTTGTTTTGTTTGATTTAAGGTTTAACGTCCCCGTCAACACTGTAATGGTCATACGGGCATTGGTGAAGATTGATTATATTTTTTCTCCGTTCTGCTAGGGCAGCTGTCAGTTTCTGGTGAAAGAATGTGCTCGGTACTGGTTAACCGCTTGTGAACATGTATACATGTACATCTGCCCAGGAAGTTTGACTAAATTACGAAAACTCGCCTATACAAATACATTACAAACTTTACCGCCGACAAAATGAAGATTTTAAGATGAAAAATTGTAATATTTTTCTTATTTCTGCTGAAAATATAGATTGTGGGTAATCGTTAGAACCGTCCTCAATCTGTATTTTAAAGCAGAAATAAGAAAAATAAGGTTCACCCCTGTAAACCCCAAGGGGTCAAATTATATAAGAGTGTTTTCGTGATGAAAACTCCAAAACAAACACAATCTCAGAGGGGTGTGTAACCCAAGTATAAGGCTAAATAGACCAGTTAAAATATAATATATTTTGTTTCTGCCATATTTCTTTTCAAATATTTGCGGATAATTAACCGAGATTTTTATCATTTTACAGGCCTCTACATAGCGTTTGCACTGGAAAAGTAGTACCGGCTACAGGGAAATATTTCCTTAGAGGAAATAAATTTGCCTTGGCCAGAGGTGATTATCATTTTAATCCATTGAGAAACCGTGGTATTTCTTCGTTATGCATGCAAAATAAAAACAGTTACCAAATTATGAAACAATTATTAATAATAGAAAGTGCCAGTTTGGATGACATATGAAATAAAAGTAATCACATTTCGATAACACGCCTGTTCAAATATACTGAAAATTTTCACACCGAAAAAAAAAATGGAACTTTTCAGGACCAAATCTAATATTTTTATATATCTATTCAAAATATAGAGTATGGGTACTCGTTAGAACCGCCTCGCGAGTACCCACAATCTATGGTTTTGAGCAGAAAAAAGGAAGATAATGATTATCCCTGCAAGCCCCAGTTTTACTATATAAAAACGGGGTTAAATGGGGGTCAAAATGATATGGGCATGTCGATGTGTATTAGAAGGACTTCTACTCGGAAACAATGAAACAGTTTGAGCCTGGTCAAAAGCGTGATCATTACTATATCACACCCGTGCGACATAGTGCATTTTTCACACCTTTAAAAAGGCTACTTTTCTGATGAAAATCCGTGACATTTTTCATATATTTACTGCAAACATAGATTGTAAGTACTCAGAAGAACCGCCTCATTGAGGCGGTTCTAACGAGTACCTACAACTTATGTCTTGGAGCAAAAATAAGAAAAATAATGTATTCCCCCGTAAACCCACTTTTCTCAATATAAAGTGGGGTGTTCATGTCACGGACTTGTTCACCTGATATCATGGTCTTGCGAACACAACGATAAGAATACGGGAAGAAGGTCACTGCGTAATTATATAAATATATAAGCTTGAGAGGGTGATTGTGAAACCTGCGCCGAGGTTGATATTCATATTCCTGAGGGTTACATTTTTCATAATCACCCTCCCAGAAATGTAAATATTTATTTTATTATACCGAACCGTACGCGCACCTAATTCAGCGAGTATGATATTTTTTAATTATTACCTAAGGATTATATTTTTGTCTAGCCATTGTTATACTGCAAGCCAATGTCATTGTCATTATACTACAAGGAAAAATGTAGGCTTTCGATTGGACAGCGAAAAGGGCAATTATTTTCCATATAACCCTTGAGAAAAAGAAAAATTACCCTTTCACTAAATTGCGATGTCCGCCATCTTGGATTTATTTCACTGTTGGGTTTGTTTGATTTGAGGTTTGACGTCCCCATCAACACTGTATAGGTCATTTTGGAGACGTTGCTTCCAATTTTGTGGGACTTTTACCCGACATTGAGATGAAATGACATCTCAAGCCCAATGAAACCAATAGGGTTTATAAGCATGGACGGTCCGACTCGCTACCCCTTTGCCTGGGCAGGCTTAGATCCTTTAAGCGGTTTACCATTACCCGTGTACGGTCGGTTTCAGCTCTGCGTGGAAGCATCATGCGGTCCATCTATTTCTTCAAGCCCCGATTGGCGGGGGCCAACTTCACTGTTGATGGGAAATGAAAGCAAACTAATTCCATGCACTACGATAATTTTCAGCTAATAAATTAGTAAATAGAAACTTTTGCTTGTTTTCAATTCATTCCGTACTTTATTTTAGTGTTTTGCGTTATATAACATCACGAAAACACGCCTATATAATTTTGCCCCCCCCCCCTTGAACCCCACTTTTATACAGTAAAACTGGAGTTTACAGGGGTAAACCTTATTTTTCTTATTTCTGCTCTAAAATATAGATTGTGGGTACGCATTAGAACCACCTCGACGAGGCGGTTCTAAAGTGTACCCACATTCTATATATTGAGCAGAAATAAGAAAATTATCACAAATTTTCATCTAGAATTTTCTTTTTTAGCTGTTCAGCCCCCACCCATAGGGGCTTGAAGAAATATATGGGCTGCATGATGCTTCCACGCAGAGCTGAATCCGGCCCGCACACTAAAACTGCTAAAACGCTTAGAGGATCTAAGCCTGTCCAGGAACCGCGGAGCGAGGCGGACCGTCTATGCTGATAAACCCTATTGGTTTCATTGGGCGACAGGGCTTGAGATGTCATTTCATCTCAATGTCGGGTAAAAGTCCCACAAAATTGGAAGCAACGTCTGCAAAATGACATTTACAATGTTGAAGGGGACGTTAAACATCAAATCAAACAAACAAACAAACAAAATTAAATTAGCTGTTAAAATTTACAATATATTTGTATAGGCGTGTTTTCGTAATGACTCTCATTCTAATGCCGTAAACGTTCTCCAACTGAGCCCCGTGCTCAATGTGGTGCGTGCAGAAGTCCGAGTAACGAAAACCACTAAAACCTTCACTTTACGAAAAGGAAAGTGGGGTTGCAAGGGTATACATTACGAAAACACGCCTTTATAAATACATTGTAAACTTGACCGCCGAAAAACGAAAATTTTATGATAGAAAATTGTGATATTTTTCTTATTTCTGCTCAAAAATATAGTTTGTGGGTACTCATTAGAACCGATATTTTTTCTTATTTCTGCTCAAAAATATAGACTATGGGTACTCGTTCGATCCGCCTCATCGAGGCGGTTCTAACGAGAACCCACATTCTATATTTTTGAGTAGAAATAAGAAAAATAAGGTATACCTCTGTGTACCCCAGTTTTACTATATAACACAGGTTGCCCCTAACAGTTATTAACAAGATTTCATAAAAATCGATTTCAATAAAAATTTTTCAAAGGGCAATAGCTCAGGAAAGGGGCATAACCCTGTTGGTAAAAATATGAATCAGTAATTATTTCTATGTTATTTAATTAAAGGCGAAATAACTTGAAAAGGGGAGATAAATCGGATAAGAAAAATATATGGGATATTTTTTTTTCATGAGGTATCCATATATATATATGAAATTTTAAAACACTAAAAATTGTTTGAAAATTGGTCAACAATTTTTTTCATGAGGAATCCATATATGAACTTTCAAATCACTAGCACACATGGTTTTCAAGTAATCCTATGCACAAGAAAGCAATACTATTATATGCCCCGAAATTGCAAAAGGTCATGAATCCCGCCCCCCCCCCTCCCCCCCCCCCCCCCCCACACACACAAAATATTTAAATGGTAATCTCCTTCTCAGTCCCAATCAGTACACCAAATATCAAGGCTCCAGCTCAAGTTCAGCTCAAGTTCTCTTTCAGGTATATTGCTAACAAGATCTGTATGTTATTTAATCGAAGGGGAAGTAATTCAAAAAGGGGAGATAATTCGGACAACAAAAAAATACGGGTCAACTTTTTTTCATGAGGAATCCATATATGAAATTTCAAGACATTAGCTTGCATGGTTTTCAAGTTACTCTATTCAAAATTAAGCTATATTATTAAATGCCCAGAAATTGCTAAGGGCCATAACTCCAACAAATTTATTTAAATTGGTTAAACATTTAATCAGGCTATTCTATGCAGAAGATAGCGTGACGAACGTGGGAAAGTACAAACGTACGAATCTACAAACGGACAAGCCAGAAACAATATGCCCCCCAACAGCACTGTCCAAAAGCAAGAAAATCATACCGCGAAGTTTAAAATGCGCGGATACCCGTGTATACACAAAAAAAACTAAACGCGGATTATTATTTACTGATCTGCATAGGTGAACATGGCAAGTAGGGTTTGATTGAATTGATAAATGATTTTATTCTTCCTTCGTAAGGATAACTGACATTCAGAGTGTCATTATTCCCATACAACATGTACATTTAACATGCAATACAGCCTATTACGAAAAAACACGCCTATACAAATACATTGTAACCTTTATCGCCGGAAAAATGAAAATGTTTAAGATGAAAAATTGTGATATTTATCTTATTTCTGCCTAAGATATAGATTGTGGGTACTCGTTAGAACTGCCTCATCTAACGAGTACCTACAATATATATTTCAGAGCAGAAATAAGAAAAATAACGTTTACCCCTGCAAGCCCCAGTTTTACTGTATAAAAGTGGGGTTCAAAGGGGTCAAAATTATATAGTCGTGTTTTCGTGATGTAAGGGACTTCGCGAGCAACTTGAAAGCGGCTATTACGATCTCAAATAACACGCCATGCAGTATACTAACTAAAAAAAGAACTCTCAATATTTATAATTGCCATATAGCTAAAGAAATTAGCGTCAGATAATTGATCTGACATCAATTCCTTTAACCATATGGAAGTGTTATTAGATTATTTATTTTTAATCAGCGGTTGCATGTGACAAAAAATCACGTTTTGTATACACTTAGACGCGTTATCATAAAACGAATATACACACATTGGATGTATGGATCTGCGCAAAAATAAACAGAGAGTTTACCACTGAATGACCGTCTTAGTAAAAAAACATACTTGCAATATGCATGCATAGCTAAAGAAATTGGCGCCAGATCATTGAGTTGAGACCGATTCCTTTGCTATATGGAAGTGTGATTAGCTTATTTATTTTGAATCAACCGTTTGCAAATTCACGCTTTCTTATGACAAAATATCACGTTTTTTTGTATATAAATATACTTAGACGTGTTATCGTAAAACAACAATATTAATGAATGTATGGATCCGCGCAAAAATAAAACGCTGTTGAAAAAACGCGGTCGCTAATTGTGTTTTACCGTTCCAAAGTCAGATTTCCCGAGTGACAATTTTTAAGAGAGTTAGCCTATGAATGACCGCCTTAAAAAAAATCATACTTGACATATAGAAAAAGAAATTGGCGTCATATCATTGATCTGACACCCATTCCTTTGCGATATGGAAGTGTGATTAGCTTATTTATTTTGAACCAACCGGTTGCAAAAAAAAAAAAAAAACACCGTTGACGTAACGCGATCGCAAATTGTGTTTTACCGTTCCACTGACGTGTTGTCGTGAAAAGAGTTTCCCGAATGACAGTTTTAAAGAGAGTTAACCACTGAATTACTGTCTTAAAAAAATCAAACTTGCCATATAGCTAAAGAGATTGGCTTCAGAACATTGATCTGACACCGATTCCTTTGCCATATGGAAGTGCGATCACCTTATGTATTTTGAACCAACTGGTTGCGAATTCGCGCTTTCTTATGACAAAATATAACGCTTTTTGCATATACTTCGACGCGTTGTCGTAAAACAATATTCGCGCATTGAATGTATGACCCGCGCGCGCAAAAAAAAAACAACAAAAAAACGTTGAGGAAACGCGGTTGCAAATTGTGTTTTACCGTTCCACTTACGTGTCTTCTTGAAAGATTTTAGTAGATTGAATGTCCAGAGTGACAGTTTTAATGAGGGAAATGTTAACCCTTAATTCAAGTTCACTGAATGACCGTCTTAACAAAATCAAACATCTCTTCAAGATTTAATACAATGGAACCTTCTCCAAACAATGAACGCCGTTCTATACCTCAGTTATTTTGAATTATTATTATAATAGTAATTATTATTACTTTCAGTGGAAGATAATCTTGCACTTGGTTTAAACGTATGCTCTAATTAGATAAAATCTTAAATGATTGTAAATTTACAAATGATACAAAACATTTTAGACTGCATTCGGATTAAATTATGTAACACAAATCATTTCTATTTTATTTGAGATAATTTTCAATGTTATATTTCGACAGTGATTTTATAATAGATATAAAATTCACTCAAATAAAGAGGGAAAAAAACAACGCAAGCAAAAATTGCAGCTCTAAAAGCGTATAACACCAAGAGGTTTTTGAGATAATGCCACAATGGTCACCAAGCGTAAACATTACGAAAACACGCCTATACAAATACATTGTCAATTTTTCAGCCAAAAATGGAGATTTTAAGAAGAAAAATTGTGATTTACTTCTTATTTCTGCTCAAAATATATATTGTGGGGACTCGATAGAACCGCCTCGATGAGGCGGTTCTATCGAGTACCCACAATTTATGCTTTTAAACATATTTAAGAAAAATTCTGTTTACCCCTGTAAACCCAAATTTTACTATATAAAAGTGGGGTTGAACGTGGTAAAAATTATATAGGCGTGTTTTCGTGATGAAGGTCCGGGTAATTAATACCCGGATCAAATCCACTTTTTTCACCTACGGCTATTATCAGTGAAAGGAAAGAGCACCATCCATTTACATTACTAAAGAGAACCCACCATTTATATTTTGAAAAAAAAAAAACAAAAACAACAACATAAGAAAACGAAACTATCATTTTTTTTCCACAAAACAAATGCAGAACATAATATGAACAAGTCAGTGAAATGGACACCCCCTAAACCCTATTTTATATAGAGAAAACTAGGGTTTATGGGGGTAAACATTATATTTCTTATTTCTGCTCTAAGACGTAAGTTGTGTGAACTCGTGACTAACTAACACCCACAACCTATGTTTACAGTATAAATAAGAAAAATATCGTGGATTTTCATCAGAAAAGTAGCCATTTTCGAGATGTGAAAAATGCATTCTAATGCACTTGCATATGTAACGCGACGTCTGATTGGATAACGTCGAAAATTTGCGACAGTATATTCTGCGATATACTGTCGGAAACCCGATGTCATCGCGTAACGTCGCTTTTCATTGGCTGGCATTTGGTTTTACGCGGCTCACAGCGCTACCAGTTTTGTGCAAAATAGTACAGTGTTTAACAAAACAACCGTATACGTGCATTAGAATGGGGATAACTGTATTGCAAAATTTTGATTTGGGGAGGTACATCGTCGGTTTTACGGTCCCAAATTACGCTTTTCGGCTCATCTTACGCGTCGCCGTAAAACGAAATTTCCGACCGTAAAACCGCCGATTTACTTCCCCAAATCACACTTTTGAATACAGTTATTTCCTAACTATGTCCCACGGGTGTGTTATCGTAATAAAAGATTTCAAGATCTAACATGAGTTAGATTTCAAGATCTAACGGCTGAGTTTGACTGATATATCTTCTTACATGTGAATAACAAGCAGCGACTGAATTAGGAGATTACTCATTTGGGGAGGTAAATCGGCGGTTTTACGGTCGGAAATTTCGTTTTACGGCGACGCACAAGCGGAGCCGTAAAACGGAATTAGCAACCGTAAAACCGCCGATTTACCTCCTCAAAATGGCACTATTCAATAGCTATCCCATTCTAATGCACTTATTGTTGTTTTGTTAAAAATGTACAACATGTATTTTGCTCAAAGCGACAAAGCGCTGTGAGCTGCGTAAAACCAAACGCTACCCAATGAAAAGCGATGTTACGTGATGACGTGGGGTTTCCGATGATATATTGCAGGTGATACTGTTGCAAAATTTTAACGTTTTCCAATCAAACGTCGCGTTACATGCGCGCGTGCAATACAATATATTTACAAACGCTCTTTTCGACTTGAAAGTTTCCGAAACGAAAACAAAAATCAGAAGTATGGATTGAATGTCCGAAGAAATGTTACTGAATTAATTTGCATTGCCAAAAAAAAAAAAAAATAAATAAATAAAAAATAAAAAATAAAAGGAGAGAAAAAGAAAAAGAAAGAAGAGAAAGCAATAAGAGAACTTTATTGATTAATTTATCATATGACGTCGCGTCTGAGAGTGCAATAACGCCATGTAATTTTTTCGATTATTCACTAGTGGATTAAATATGCAAATTAGCTAGATACGTCCCGTAACATTACATGTACGATGTCCTTAGCGACGTCTCGTTTACTGATGGCGGAACATTGACATTTTTGTAAAAAAAACGTGAATAAAATGCGTTTTAAATGTCATATGATCTATAGAATCTTGCATTCGTGCTCATGTATAATTGAATTTATTAAACTCGTTGAAGAAAAGGCATAAAATGCTCGGCAAAACCTCGCATTTTATCCCTTTTCCTCAACTCGTTTAATAAATTCAATTATACATGAATACTCATGTAAGATCCTCTATTTATTGATTTGTTTATTTATTTATTATTTATTTACCTTGGTTTCTGGAACTTGTTCACCAATGGTAATTCCATGTTTCAATTTAATTTCAGAGTCATAGTTAATTTGATCAATTTCACGCGCCGTCAGCAAGTCTTGCACTTTATTCTGAAGGCGTGTAATCTCCTTTTCTCTTTGCAGAAGCTGTAAATGCAGATATAGTTGCGATAGTAACAAAACTACGAAAAGTACAAGACACGCTCCAAGCACAATATTTTGATTTTTATGGCTACATAACCTACTTCCGCCGGGAAATTTCTCTACCACCAAACTGTCATATGTAGGAGGGAGTTGCTCTATACTTCGTTCCGGCTTTTTAAGCACTGTCATGCATTCCATTTTAGATCAGAAATTTTAGGGAAATACCCTCTTAATTAACGCCTCTACATAGTACTTCCAACCTAGCTCAAATACCCCACTATCACTGATTGTTTGTAAATAAACGGGTATCCAAAACTGGCGGGTTATATTTAACCTTGTCATAAGTTTTAGTTCAGTAAGGCGGGGCTTGATCTATAGTTATTTTATTTTTAGTTTAGCACTGTTTTTTATAATTCCTAGAATGGATTTGTTAATTTTTGGTTCCAGTTTTGATGACCCTCTTATTTCCATTGTTGCCATCACGAAGACATAGAGGATCTTACATGAGTGCTCGTGTATTATTGAATTTATTAAATGAGTCGAGGAAAAGGGATAAAATGCGAGGCTATGCCGAGCATTTTATCCCTTTTCTTCAACGAGTTTAATAAATTCAATAGTATATGAGCACGAATACAAGATTCTATTAATCATATGACATTTAAAACGCATTTAATTCACGATTGTTTCACAAAAATGTCAATATTCCGTCAATAGTAAACGCGACGTCATTAAGGACGTCGTACATGTAACGTTACGGGACGTATCTAGCTAATTTGTATATTTCATCCACCAGTGGATTATCGAACATATTACATGGCGTTATTTCACTCTCAGACGCGACGTCATATGATAAACGCCTAAATAATATTGACCACCTTGAACCCCACTTTTCTATTGTAAAACTGGAGTTTACAAGGGTATACCTTATTTTTCTTATTTCTGCTCAAAATATAGATTGTGGGTACTCGTTTGAACCCCCTAATCGAGGAGGTTCTAACGGCTTCCCATGATCTATCTTTTAGAGCAGAAATACGGAAAATAAGGTTTACCATTGTAAACCCCAGTTTTACTACATAAAAGTGGGATTAAAGGGGGTCAAAATTTTAAAGGCGTATTTTAGTGATGCTGTTCTGAACAGAGACTTAAACTGGTTCGTAAAACCTTTTAATTCCTCTATTGTAAGCAAACAGTGTAGACCCTGATTTCTCTTTCGTCTGATCTGTGTCTACACTGTTTGCCAATGACACGGTACACTAGCCCAGCCCAGGTTTTACTTTTTGCGCAGCGCTCTGACGTCATAGGGAGAAGAGTAGCGCTGCTTAAAATAAACGGTACCTAGATTTTGTACATGGTCAGCGATAGTCAAGTGGACTTCAGCAGGCAGAAAGCTTCAGTAGTTAGTAACTTTGAGTCAATTGATAAACATTCGACCCACAAAGTGGCACAGAATTTTAGCATTAATAAGAAACGCCTCACTGAGGTTTATTCTAACACAGCGCGCCTATAAAGGCAATGGGAAATAAGTGTGTTTTATTCTGCAACAAATCACAGCTCGGAAGAACGTGACGAGTGACTTCATTAAAACTGCCAATTTATGACGTCACTAGTCGATTTCCTTGACGTTAGACGGTGTAACGTCATTTTCTCGCATCGAAAACGTTAGAAAAGGATATAAATGCATGTGTTTCAGTCGATAATTTTAGCGGGATTTCGTCTAACAATGGCGAAAAGTTGTGAGATTTTGAAGGAAACAACAACATTATCGCCGATTTTCAGCGTGTTAGAATCGAAATAGATCAGCTCTAGTCTGCGATTTGTTGAGTAATAAATCACAGTTGTCTGTCAGTTGTAAGAAGACAAATCTCGCGCGCTATGCGCTCGTGATTTGATCTACTTTACAAGTGACCTCCAAATTGTGATTTATTACTCAACAAATCGCAGTTAGAGCTGATCTATTTCTTAAACAAAGTAAACACATTTACGTTTGTCACACAAATTGTGGGTACATGTACTTGTTATAAGCGCATACTTTAGGTAGTTCTCGTGAACACTGCCACAGAAATGAAAAAATATATATTTTTTGGAGCCATTCCATGCGGACGAGTCAGACGCCAAGTTTTGCAACGGATGGTCATTTGGTATTCCGGTTTTTGCTCACCTCTGATTAACGATCGACTCGAAATAATCTTGGAAGGTCGTTAAACCAAAAATTAATCCACACGGGTGTATCATCATAACATGAACAACCGTAAAATGAGGACCCTATAAACCAAACTTCATACTGGGTAAAGTGGCATGCATTTTCTTTCTAAATATAGATTTAGATTGAGATATAGATTTTTGTACCCTGGCCAGCGTGGAGTCGGTTCCCATCACGAAAACACGCCTATATAATTTTGGTCCCCTTGAGCCCCACATTTATATAGTAAAACGGATCTACAGTGCTAATCCTTATTTTTCTTATTTCTGTTCTAAACTATAGGTTGTGGGTACTATTTAGAACCGCCTCGATGGGGCGATTCTAACGAGTACCCACAATCTATATTTTGAGCAGAAATAAGAAAAATCTAACAGTTTTTCACCATAAAATAATCGTTTTTTCGTTGGTAAAGTTTACAATGTATTTGTTTAGGCGTGTTTTCGTAATGCTAACAGACACACAATAATGTGAGTGAGTGAGTGTTTGAGTTTTACGTCAGCCCAACAGCTAAGGTCATACAGAGACGGGAACTCGGTTTAAAGACTCATCCGAAAGTCTGGAGAAGCCCGGGATCGATCCTGTGACCCCTGATTTATAAGGCGAGTAGCGTAACCACTACAACATGGAGGCTTCTACACACAATAATGTACGATTGTAGGCTAAAATAGTACATAGAAAATGGTATAAGTCCATCTTTTAAAAAATGTCTTCCCAATAGATCCATGTAAGAGATCTTTATCTCACACAGGCAATCTTTCCTTACGATGGAAGTGAAGTAAAGTATACGGTGAATAGATGCACATGCCGTGCAGTTTGTCATTTTTACCAAGTGGGGAGATCGCCCGCGCCCATCGGGGCTTGGAGTAATAGATTGGGCTGCATGATGCTTCCACGCAGAGCTGAATCTGACCACACACGAGAATTGGTAAACCGCTTAGAAGGACTAGGTCTGCCCAGGCAAAGCGGTGTGAGTCAGATCGTCTATTGCATATTAGCCTTCTGGTTTCATTGGGCGGCAGGCTTGAGATGTCATGTCATCTCAATGTCGGGTAAAAGTCCCACAAAATTGGAACCAACGTATCCAAAATGACCTATATAGTTTTGACGGGGACGGTAAACCCCAAGGGGGGTGGGGGTCGGAGAATTTAGTGACGTCCTGTTCATGTCCAAGATAACGGAAACCCTCTCAAGGAGTTGCTCTTAAAGGAAAGTTCTGTTTTGATGACGCAAAGCCGGCCCCGATAGTTCAGTCGGATGTGCGTCTGACTGGTGATTAGAGAGACGCGGGTTCGACTCCTGCCGGGTCGGCAACATTCTTTAATGGAGATTGATCATGAAATCATTTCTATGGTCATTATCTCCCTTCGGCTGAATCAAGAAGGGCAGTTGTCAGTTTCTCGTAAAATAATGTGCGCTGTAATGGTTTATCGCTTACGTGTAAGGCTGTCCAGGAAAAGTGTGAATATGTAAACTGACCGGCTCAAAAATGACTTGAAATAATGTTTACTGGACCGTTAAACTCCAATACAATCAAACAAACATGTCAATTTCTTGCATCATACCAGGTATGTTTATTACGAATAATAGGCGTGCCTTTTAAATCTTTAAATGACAGTGACACAGAACAAACTTTTTTTCAGAAGCCATCTGATAGCTACTTTTCTGATGAAAATTGCACGACCCGCAGATAAAGCAACCGACTGAAGTCGGTTGATTTCTAACAGTGCCCTAAAATCACCGTG
This sequence comes from Lucinisca nassula, assembly GCA_963580285.1. Lineage (NCBI taxonomy): Eukaryota > Metazoa > Mollusca > Bivalvia > Lucinida > Lucinidae > Lucinisca > Lucinisca nassula. Next base: position 40,669,182 of record OY757024.1, on the reverse strand, counting down.
TCATTCTGTCATTCGGTCATTCTGTCAGTCTGTCAGTCTGTCCGTCCGTAACCCGTTTGTGAAAATTGGTGATAGTGACTTAACCGCTTGGAATATTTAAACATATTTTGGCATACTGATAGATATCAATGAGATCTAACCAATGAACTTGAGAAATATTACATTCCATTTAGTATAGCCTCGCCGAGGCGAAAAATGTGAAAATTTTCGAACTGCTTCTCCTCGGAAACCGTTGGGCCGATTGAAGTCAAATTTCATATGGAGCCTCTATGGGATGGGGGAAACCAAAATTTGCTCATGGGGTCCAGTTCACATGACCAAAATGGCCGCCAAGCCATATATGGTAAAAACCCTTCAAAATAGTCTTCTCCAGAACCACTGGGCAGATTTCCACGAAACTTGATAAATAGCATCTGGGACGCAAGCAAGCCCATCATAAATTGCTAAAATGTAGACCCTGGGTTGACCTTGACCTTCTTTGGGTCCGTCCGTAACCCGTTTGTGAAAATTGGTGATAGTGACTTAACCGCTTGGAATATTTAAACAATTTTTGGCATACTGATAGATATCAATGAGATCTAACTAATGAACTTGCGAAATATTACATTCCATTCAGTATAGCCTCGCCGAGGCAAAAATGTGAAAATTTTCGAACTGCTTCTCCTCGGAAACCGTTGGGCCGATTGAAATCAAACCATTTGAAGCCTCTATGGGATTGGGGGAAACCAAAATTTGCTCATGGGGTCCAGGTCCCCAGGACCAAAATGGCCGCCAAGCCATATGTGGTCTGTCTGTCTGTCCGTCCGTAACCAGTTTGTGAAAATTGGTGATAGTGACTTAACCGCTTGGAATATTTAAACAATTTTTGGCATACTGATAGATATCAATCAGATCTTACCAATGAACTTGCGAAAACATTACATTCCATTTAGAATAGCCTCGCGGGGGCGAAAAATGTGAAAATTTTCGAACTGCTTCTCCTCGGAAACCGTTGGGCCGATTGAAGTCAAATTTCTAATGAAGCCTCTATGGGATGGGGGAAACCAAAATTTGCTCATGGTGTCCAGGTCACATGACCAAAATGGCCGCCAAGCCATATATGGTAAAAACCCTTCAAAAATAGTCTTCTCCAGAACCACTGGGCAGATTTCCACGAAACTTGATAAATAGCATCTGGGGACGTAGGCCCATCATAAATTGCTAAAATGGTGACCCTGGGTTGACCTTGACCTTCTTTGTGCCTAGGTCAAACTTTGACACACTGTATGCTTTTTTATTGGAAAAGTGAGAATGTATTTTATCCTGCAAACGATTCAGAATACAGTACTAAAGTAAAAAATATATTTTTGCTCCTTACGATAAGGCGCATTTATTGGGGAACCGTTTTAGGTCCAGGTCACATGACCAAAATGGCCGCCATACCCATATATGGTAACACTCATAAAGCTAAAAGCATCCGGCGGGTCGTGCACTTCAGCTGAAGCACTGGTGGATCATATTTTTCTTATTGATACTGCAAACATATGTTGTGGGTGCTCGCTAGAACCGCCTCATTGTGGCGATTCTAACGAGTACCCACAACCTTTGTAATGGAGAAAAAATAAGAATAATAATTTATACACCGTATACCCCAGTTTTCTCTATATAAACTGGGGTATAAGGGGGTGTTCATGTCACGGAATTAGACTTTCGGATGAGTCTTTAAACCGAGGTCCCGTCTCCCTATGACCTTAGCTGTTGGTGGGACGTAACACTCAAACACTCACTCCAAATGTCACGGAATTGTTCACGTGATGTTACTGTCAAGTCCAATAATAATAATAATTATTATTATCAATAATGACACTCTGCAATTACCATATACTTGCGCAGATTGGCGCTTTATATGCTAAAGTATGGACTAAGGTTTGTATACAGTCGTGAGGAAAAATCATACGTCCCATAAAATGCAGAAAATACGAGACAGACCTCAAGCCTTTGATTGGCTACTTCCGTCACGATAAGAGACCATATATTTTCTATCAACAACAAACGTAATCAGAACGAATCTGACATATTAAAGCGCATCCAGGCGCCAACAAACAAACAAAAGGTCGATGAATGTTTACTGAACATTACGTCACACGGGCCGGTCCATCCAGGGATGACAGTGCCATTAATTACTTAAGGCAAATTTCTTAAATAAAAGCTGAAACTCATTCTCATGCGCAACAATAGAACACATTGTTTGAATTATAAAATATAGGAAATAATAATATGCCAAAATTGTCGAGAAGAACTGAAAACTTTAAAGGCAAATACCTTACGTAATAATTTAATGGTAGGCATCGTATGGAATGTAATTTTACTGTACGCAGAAATGCTCGTGAATAACAAATAGCCGAGTGGTTCTAGTTGCATTTCGCAATCATTGAAATCCTCTGTCTGGAAGTCCACTGTATGGTGAGGGCAAGGGGTGGAAGAAACACTCGCGCGGCGTAATTATTTTGAAACTTTTTTCTGTATCTTTGTATCACATATATTTCAATCCTTGATACAGCTCTACATTTGTTTTTTATTTTAAGATTTTTTTTTGATTTTTTCCTTTGATTTTTTATTACTATGTACAACATTATTTTCAAATTTCAGCCATTCACATTTGAATGAATTTAACAATTTCAGTATTTCATATTTAAAAATTGCATTACAAAAACAGTTTTGATTCTACGGCAGTGTCGGTAGATTCATTACCCTCAGAAGCAGCCTCTGTTTGTTCGTCGCTATCATTTCTAACGTCATTGTCAGAGTCCAATTGGTTAATGATTCGCTCCATTTCAGCCTCAACAGCGATGTCACAGTTCCATTAGTCCTGTTCAGCCTTTTCGACATGTGTGCAGCAAGTAGACCCTTCTTTTTCAACAATGCTTCCAATACAAGATAGGAAATAAAACTATGGCAAAATTGTCGAGAAGAACTGAAAACTAAAAAGACAAATATCTTACGTAAAAATTTAATGGTAGGCATCGTATGGAATGTAATTTTACTGTACGCAGAAATGCTCGTGAATAACAAATAGCCGAGTGGTTCTAGTTGCATTTCGCAATCATTGAAATCCTCTGTATTGAAGTCCACTGTATGGTGAGGGCGAGGGGTGGACGAAACACTCGCGCGGCATAATTATTTTAAAACTTGGTTAATGATTCGCTCCATTTCAGCCTCAACAGCGATGTTACATTTCAATTAGTCCTGTTCAGCCTTTTCGACATGTGTGCAGCAAGTAGACCCTTCTTTTTCAACAATGCTTCCAATACCTTCTTCGATCTCAGCCTTGATATCTGTCATCCGAAACTGTAAATTTCCCTAGCCAATATAACATTTCAAATTTCCCCATATCATCTCAATGGCATTCAATTCAAGATGGTATGGTGGTAGCCGCAGAAGTTTTTGCCCGCGTCTCTTCAAAAGGTTTATTTCGTTTGCAAAGTTCCAAAAGCTACGGCTTGAACATTTCTTGTCACGGGCTGCATAAATAAGTTCTAAAAAGTTAGATCCTTTGGAAGCAAAGTAAACACCAAATAAACAAAAATATCAGTCTCGGTTTTATTGAGTCTGTTCATGATCAGTACTGAAATGTGACGCTTGAACACCGGCCACACCCTCTAGCACCGGCTTGAGCTGAACTCTTAGTTTCAAAATGATGCTAAATGAACTCAATGATCCCAAAAGACCAGGAAATATAATATGCACTATGATGAAAAACTGTGCATTAAAATGAAACAACAACAACAACAACAAATGAAAAACGTTATTAAAAATGTGGGATTTGAACCTAAGACCTTTGGATAACTAGGTTGTTAAAGTTTTCTATGTAACCAATTTAGCTACATTGTGTTCTTGTACCGCTATCAAATCAGAATAAAATACAGCAAAGATTTTGCGAATAAAGCAAGGGGAAAAGTGGTAACCCTACACAACGGTTTCTAATGGATCGGTCCGTATGACGTAGTGTTCAGTAAACAATCATCGATCTGTATACGTATAAATATGCGTTATGCTTTTTTTGTTTGTTTGATTTGAGGTTTAACGTCTCCGTCAACACTATTTAGGTCATTTTTGAGCCGTTGCTTCCAATTTTGTGGGATTTTTACCCGACGTTGTGATGAAATGACTTCTCAAGCCCTAAAAGTATTGATAAGCATGGACGGTCCGACACACATCGTTTTGTCTGGGCAGGCTTAGATCCACTAAGCGGTTTACCAGTTCTCGTATGCGGTCGGTTTCAGCTCTGCCTGAAAGCATCATGCAGTCCATCTATTTCTTCAAGCCCCGATGGGCGAGGGCCGGTGCGTTATGCAGCATATATATTGTGCAGCATAACGCATATTTATCCGTGTAGTTTGTTGTTTGGCGTTTGGATGCACCTTTTTGTGAAAACGTGCATGCTGGTTGTCATGAAAATATCAGATTTGTTCCGATTACGTTTGTTGTTGAAAGAAACTGTATGGAATATTAAGAATAACTTCGGATTCACGATATACAAGCTTATATTCTAACACTGGTCGCCAATATAGCCATTGGTTAAACCCAGTGACATATTGAGTGACCAATCACTAGGCGAAAAAGCGTGACTCGAAGAGCCACCGTCTTATGACGTGTTGCGACGTCATTGATCGTTTCCTTGACGTTAGACGGAGTAACGTCCTTTTCACGCATTCAAGTACATGTACGTTACAAACACAGATAACTGCTTGTGTTACAGCCAAACATGTTGAAGGGATTTTTTCAAACAATGGCGGAATGTTGAGAGAATATGAATGAAACAACAGTATTTAAGCGACTTTCAGTGCGTTAGAATCGAGATAGATCAGCTCTGTTGCGTGATTTGTTCAATAATATATCACAGTTTATGGGTCAGTTGTAAGCAGATAAATAACTAGCGCTACGCGCTCGTGATTAGATCTACCTTACAACTGACTTCCAAACAGTGATATGTTACTCAGCAAATCACCGCTAGAACTGATCTATTTCTTAATTTTCGTTCAATAATTTCAACTTCTACCATATATTGTGGGTACAGACAAGAACCGCCTCGAAAGAAACACTCACAGCCTATGTTTGAATCAGAAATAAAAGAACTATCACATTTTTGTATCCCCCCCGCCCATCGGGGCTTGGAGAAATAGACTTAGTTGCATATCGCCCAAAGAAACGGCTAGGGTTTATGGAACGGTCCAGGACCAAATGCATTAAACAGGCGTATAGTTCGAACATTTTGACATGAGACTGACCTTTATGCAAAGAATAAATTAGTCCATTATAGGCTTTTGTAACTTTTACGTGAATTTTCGGTAGCTCGTGAATTGCGACCCATTTACAAACCTCTATGTATTAAATAACCATTTTGCCATCTTCGGAAGACGGCGAGGATAAATACATGCATTCAGTCGGTGTGAAATTATGGTAATAGAGTTCACCAGTCTCAGGTCAATTTGTTCGAACTATAGTTTGCGTTGCCGTAAGCTACGACAGTAAAGCGTGCGACTGTCGTAAAATTGGTGTGCATAAAGCGGGCTTAAGTACATGTAGAACTTAGTTGCGACTGGAGTAAGACTGGCGTATAACCATAATAGTATGATGTATCTATATATCATGTGCGAAATATTTTTTTTCTTTTTTATATGCGCGAGATTCACACGCTTCAAGTGCAGTACGAAAGCAAATCATCTACAAAACATCTGCTGTGCATGTTCATGGAAAATGTCTGCAATAATATTTTTTGCAGAATATGAAATTTTGAGACTGTTGGCCATCTATAAGGAAACTGCTAAAATATTAAACACAAAATTTAGCAATGTGTCCACATCAAAATTTAAAAAGGAAAAATGGGAGGCAATACAATGTGCTGTAAATTATCTTGGAAATAAGTGAACTCAAACACAAACGGAAAAATATAAGAATCTGATATGGGGTTCTGTTGTAGATGAGCGTTTCCAACCCGAGGGATGACCGCGCTGAGCGGAATCGAGGCTACGAGGTTCTGCTTAGCACGGTCATCCCGAGGGTTGTAAACGCCCATCTACAACAGAACCCCATATTAGATTCTTTTTCTTGCACAACACCTCCGGCTAGTTTTGACAGCTCGCACATGTATATTGTTTACAAAATAAAAGTAGTGCGGAAGTAGTTCCGGCAGTTGAACAGAATTGAAGCGCATTTATGTTAGTTGCCTAGGCCGGAACACCAGGGTCAGAACATAAATTTCTATCCCAGGGTAAAATCACGGATTTCCTTGTCTGGTGTGCAGCAATCTACTATCCCGCACTAAGAAGATTATTCTGACAGAAGATATCCAAAAACTGGCGGGGTCTATCAACACAAGCGATACATGTTGTAACCTTTGGAATCCCTGCTATGGCGTGAAATCCTTGTTTGATTAGATGCATATAAGTCCTTTGAGTGACAAAACAACAGGTCTGATTACCCTGCATGGAGTTGATAAATTAATATAACATGTAACTAAGTCCCCAACTGCATTCTGGAAACAGCCGCTCGCCAAAATATCAATCAAACAAGGGTCTGAATTTCGGCTGTAATCGCCCTCTGTCGCCGCGCAGGATTCCAAGTCTGGACGGAGCTAGAAGCCCCCATGGTGTAGTGGATAAGCTACTCGCCCCATAAACCAGGGGCCGTGGGTTCGATCCCGTGCTTCTTCAGACTTTAAGATGGGACTTTAAACCGAGGTCCGGTCTCCATATGACCTTAGCTGTTGGTGCGACGTAAAACTCAAACACATTCATTCATTGGACGGTAGACGTATTTACGACTATTAATGCACACCACGTAAATTTCTGCGACAATTTTATGGCGGGCGTAAGCCTGTTACGTCTGTTTTATGCACTCGGCTCCCGATTCGCACCACTTTTTCTGGAAAGTTTTCTAGTACTCTAGTACTCAACATCACGAAAACACGCCTATATAATTTTGACCTCCTCTAACCCCACCTTTATATAGTAAAACTGGGGTTTGCAGGGGTAAACCTTATTTTTCTTATTTCTGCTCAATGAGGCGGTTCTAACGAGTACCCACAATCTTTATTTTGAGCAAAAATAAGAAAAATATTACCATTTTTCATCTGAAAATTTTCATTTTTCGGCGATTAATGTGTCAATGTATTTGTATAGGCGTGTTTTCGTAATGATAAACTGATAAAAGTAAATATACTTTTTCGTCAATTACGTGTTAGAATAATACGTACTGTCAATTTGGCCATAAAAGGCACTTTTGAGCTGCAGTTCCCACAATCTGTATTATGAGCAGAAATATGAAAAAAATATCAGAATTTTCTATCTGAAATTTTCATTTCTGGTCATAAAACTGTCAATATACTTGGATAGGCCTGTTTTCGTAATGTTTCTGCTCCAAACATGGATTCAGGGCACTCGTTAGCAGAATAAAATTATGTCGTGTGTAGTTTTGAACTCTAACACTGGTCGCCTATATAGTCAATAGTTATATCCACAGTTGCTTGATGTTGAATATTTACATATTTTATTGTCTTTACGATTTTCGAATAAAATCGAAAGTAGGACACTTCCCAGCTGATATATTGATACTGCGTCAATATTTATGCAAGCAACCATTTTTCAAAGCCGAAAATTTAGTCTTAGTTTACATTAGGTGACCAATATTTTTTCCACCGCTAACTTCAAATCACAAAGATCCTGCTTATATCTGCAAATCTGAAAAATACTGCTTTATTCCTGATCATTGCCTCCACTTCCATTTAGCCAGCTGCTGCATACGATCCGCCATCTTGTTTGTTTACATCGTTACAGGCCGTGACCTGATTGGTTGAATTTCAGCACGTTGATTGGTTAATCAATCAAATCGCGAATCAGGATTTACTGCAGTTCCAAAAACATGGCGGACGTATGTGACAACTGGCAAAAGGTAAATTTTGCAAAAAAAATCATTAACTGCAACATATCACAGCTACATATGCAAATTTATAAAGCGGCGGAGAAAAACAAAAGTTGCTTTTAAGATGCCAAGAGCATACAGTAAAGCTCCAATAATATGACCACCTTTGGGACTGTTCAAAAGTGGTCTGAAGACCACTTTTGAACAGTACCAAGGGTGGTTTCATGCTAGAGGACTCGGGGGGGGGGGGGGGGGGGCGTGGAAAACACATAAAAAGAACAGCTGAAATAATGTAAATTGCTTTTTAAACCAGAATTAGTCTTAATATTATCCGGTCTTAATAGCGGAATTCTGCTGCTGTATTTGCATGTGTGAACAGAAAAATTATGCAGAATCAATTTCATAAGCCAAGAAGTGGCCGCCCTTCGATTTCTTCGAAATCGTAAAATACGATTTTAAAAAAATAAACGAGAAACAACTTTAAGCTCTCGTGGTTATATCTAGTGACATATTGAGTGATAAATCACTTGGCGGAAAAGCGTGACGCCAAGAGGCGCCCATCCCGTTTCATGACGTCATTCATTGTTACCTTGACGTTAGATGGTGTAACGTATTTTTCTTGTACCAAATATGAAATGAAAACAGGTAAATGCATGTGATATAGTCCGTTATATTAGCAGGGTTTGTTTAAACAATGGCGTAAGATAGGGGGAATTTGAAGGAATCAACAGCATTTTCGTCGACTTTCAGTGTGATAGAATCGAAATAGATCAGCTCTAGTGCCGTGATCTATTGAGTGATATATCACTGTTTTACAGCCAGCTGTATGTAGACAAATCACGAGCGCTAAGCATTCGTGATTTGATCTACTTTACAACTGACCTCCAAACAGTATATATCATCCAATAAATCACTGCTAGAACTGATCAATTTCTTAAGTAGCATTAATATATAGCAAGTGTTAAATTGTGCATATTGATAATTTATATACAAAAATAAGTGATTCCACGTATGGTTTCTACACATACATGTATACACAAATGTTTTGTCATAAAGTTCCCAGACGAATAAGTCCAAAGTATGAATGTGATCTAGAATAATTTGCACCCGTATTTTCAGAGTCTTCGCGTACGAATATCCCATCACCTTTATCCAACAGAACCACTTTTAAAGTACAACATGTGTCACTTTCCGAAATGCCATCCATTATCATATGTCGTTTGCAAACAGCCATGGTTGCTTCATTTCCGTCCTGCTTTTTATGAAGTATCTTATAGCCTCGTTTTGATTTTCCAGTAAGTGTTACCTGCAAATAAATAAAAATATAGGGGTACAGAGGACCCTCGTTAAAACAACAGTAATTTGTTCCATCAATTTGGTGCCGTTATAAGGATTTAGCTGTCAAAAAGAATCCCAATAAGGAGTTAAAAGGACTTTCACGCTTAATTACTTCAAGCAACAAAATTAATGTTGTGGACATTTGTTAGAATCGCGTCGGTCAACAAATGTTGTGGACATTTGTTAGAATCGCCTCGTCGAGGCGATTCTAACAAATGTCCATACCATTTGCTTCGTGGAGTACAAATATTACCATTTATCCGTTACAACTTTAGCTGAGGATTTGTATCATTGAAATTGTGGTTATAACGAGTTTTGACGTCATATCGATTGTTGGTATAAAAAGGGTTGACTGTATTACACTAATGTTGGTGAAACCTGTCCAGAGTTTGGATATTTTGTTTTATTTAATTTAAAGAATCACTCATCATACATATGTATAGCTGGTTCAATTTGACCTGAGACTGGCCTTTATGCAAAGAATAAATTAGTCCGTGTTATCGCCTAATAGGTCGGTTTTCTTAACTTCTCGTGAATTTTCGGCATCTCGTAAATGGCGACCAATTAACCGAACTCTATGCATTGAATAACAACAGCGACCTTTTCGGAAGACGGCGAAGATAAATATATATAAATATAATCGGGTGTGAAAGTACAGTCCAACCTGTATTAAGCAAGCACCTAAGAGATAACCAAAATGTGCTTGCTTAAGACAGGTGCTTGCTGAATACAGGTGAATTTCTAATGCATTTGTATTTTTTTGGAATCAGATATATGCTTGCTTAAGACAGGTTGCTTGCTTAATAGAGGTGGCCACTATAACAGGTTTTACTGTATGGTAATAGAGGTTACCAGTCTCATGTCAAATTGTTCGAACTATATATAGGTGTCTCGGATTGGGCGTAGGCATGGTTTATATTTGCCCTCTTCGTTAGTACCACAATAAATGCAAAGTGCATCAATGCAATGCAATGACAAACTGATCTTCTAAGATAAAGACCCTATATTGAGGGTGTTACATGAGTGTTCATGTATTATTGAATTTATTAAACGAGTTGAGAAAAATGCGAGGAAAAGGGATAAAATGGGGGATAAAATTCAAAAGTACATAAGCACGAATGCAAAATTCTATTTATCATTTGACATTTAATTTTTTATTCACGACTCTTTTACAAAAGCGTCAATATTTCGTCTCTAGTAAACGCGTTGTCGTAAATGACGTCGTACGTGTAACGTTTCCGGGCGTGTCTGACTAATTTGCATATTTAATCCACTAATAATACATGTATAATGTTATTAATCAAGTAATTTCGTATTGGCCCAGTAACAGGTCCAAGGTTTGCTGTATTGGCCGGTGGACAAAGGCCGAGGCCAATACAGAAGCTGTGCCAATACGGAATTACTTGATTAATGACAATATTATTAATTGACACTATTAAAACATGATTATTGATTTTTGACCTCAGTATTAATACGTATGACCTCCGAAAATAAAGGATAGTCAATTAATAATTCGAGGTTATTGTATGGTCAAGGTGTGCCTCTAAACACGACTTAGAGGTACACCTTGACCATCGCATAACCTTTTTATTACATACTTTCTATACTCGGAGTAGACTTCAAAGGAAAATCACACAAGCATCCATGAAATTAATGAAAACAGTAGTGAGCAATAATACAAGGAAGCAGAAAAAAGAAAGAAAACAAAAGCTGTTTGCGAAAACCATGACTTGTACACGTAGATGGAGTTGTTCCCCTTGAACGCTATGTTTACATTAGCAACGCTCGTACAAGCCTTTTCGGGCTTCTTTTTTCTTATAAAGCAAGTAAAAACATCTAGAAAATGAATCGTTGAAAACAAAATCAACGAAACGTTTTACAATTCAAGCCTAAAAAGACAGAATTTGTTAGAAAAGAAAACACAAGAGGCTTTGTTTCGGAAGTAGCCTACTCCTCCCGAAAAGTGGGACATTTTCATTGAAAAAAAAAACACCCTTTCCCAACATAGACTTCTTCCTCGGGATTTCCAGCATTTCATCATTGAAGGGATCTGCACGCATAACCTTTTTTCCAAGAAGCTTGTGGGACACGAGCTTAACATTCTATTTCTATAGTTCCAGAGTGAACCGATGCCAATGCTAAAAGGCAGTGCCAAAAAGCCATATGATATGGATTTTGGCACAGCCACGTGACTGTGTCATCAAAATAGCGAAGAATGAGCCAGTATTGAAAGATTCTAATGTGATTTTTCTATGAATTTTATAACTAATCTAGCTGAACACATCTACAAACTGTGTAGATGCAGTTCAGATGGCTTCTGAAGATCAGGATCTACACTGTTCATCATTCAGTTTGCATGTGTTGCATGTGAATAAAGACGTTTTATAAAGAATTTTGATTGCTTGATAGTCATTAGCGGGTGCGACTAAACTAATTTATTCAGCAGAATAAGGGTAAAGTAGCATTACCTGTGCATAGAGGAGATACAGCCCTGATTTTTTCACAGAAACTAGGCCAGTACTTCCAACACGACCGTAATGGAAAGCTGTTTTTGCTACCAAGTATTGCTTCTGCCAGAATGAAGGGGTCCATACGCCATCCATTGCTAAAACATATTAGAACAATTTAATTCGTAAAGCTTTGACTAATGTTACAAACGAAAAAGGCGCATTCGAACACTTTTGTAGACCGCATGAAATAACCGAAATGCTGTAGCAAAAGACAACCAACAGTTGGACTCCGGTGGACCCGACCAGGGACAAGCATTAGACATTTTTCTTTAAAGTCTTTAAGCCGGAACCGTCATAGAGTCTGAGGCCCAACCTACGAGCGTGAAAGTACAGAGGGAAGCATAGTTGTCCACCGTGATTTGGTTAACTACCATGCATATAGTGTGCCCCATTACATTTTATGTACCCAATCTTTTTATGTCGAAGAGTGCTTTTCGAAACTGACCGTTCAGCTCTTTGTATGCATATTTATGTTTCTAAGTATCCATAACAGTCATATTCCGATGGACCTTGTTACAGAATAGATTAAAGTGTAACATTGAATTTGATCGAAATGGCGTCTTTCAAAAGAAAACAATTTGCGGAGTTTATCATACCAATTATATGTTACATAAAAGGGTAATCCTTTGGAAGCAATGACAACAGAACAGAACTGAACACTATAGAGTGTTTAAGTTGTTTCTGGGCCAGACTGGCTAGTTTCGGCCAATTAGGCCTCATCAGTGATCATCAGATATTTTCGAAACTCTGCAGTGGAATCAATGACCCCAAAAGTAAATATAATCCATACTATGATGAAGGCAGGGAGACATTTAACGGCAGCGATACATTCCCTTAACACCAGCTGTGGTGAAGTTAAATATGTTTTATAAAAGGGTAATCGTTTAGAAGCAAGGGCTACAGAACAGAACTGAAAACTGTAGAGTGTTCAAGTTGTTACTGATTTAAAACTTTAGCGGTTTAAGTAGCACGAAGACACAAAAGCAACGAAAACACACCTTTAAAATTCTGACACCTTGAACCCCAATTTTATACAGTAAAGCTATTTTTCTAATTTCTCGCTTCGACACACAGTTTTTCTGACAACTAAAATTGATGAGTTTCAGACTGCCTACAACAGTATTGTTTGTTTGTATAGGAGTTTAACGGCCCCGTCAACACTATCTTAGGTCATTTTTGAGCCGGTCAGTTTACCTATCCACACTTTTCCTCGGCTAGCTTATACGTAAGCGGTTAACCAGTGCAGTGCACATTCTTTCGTCAGAAACTGCCCTTCTTGAATCAGCGGAAGGGAGAGAATGATCCATCTCCACGAAGAATGAGTAAAATGTCCAAAAAAGAAATGACGCCAGTACGAAACTCATATAATGTTCGACCTTTGTCAGATATTTCCTGTCTATTTGCGGAGTTTCAACGCATTTGTGGTCTAAGGGAAGGAACTGTGTTGTTGTATTTCTTTATTATTTTCTGTCATTAAAACAATATTTACTGACAATAAAATACTTTGGCAACACGTTTCTTTTAATGAGATGAAGACTGGGGCTGCGTATGAGAATGCGATGTTTTCGTATTTTATCATTTTCACGATTTTCCTTGTGTAAGTCTTTAGAACTACAGACTAAATTTTCTTTAAATTTACAGACAGTCTTTAAATTTAATTTACAGACTGTCTTTGACGAAACAAATTTCTTAGACCTGTATATATAAACATATAACAGACAACCAACTCCTCTATAAATATCAATCAGAATTTTACCAGGTCAGTCTATTGTGAACTTTCTCACAATACCTAATCTCTCTCGAAAATTACGAAGCAAAATATCAATTATTTTGCAATATTTCAAAAGCTTTGACCGTGTATGGCATTTTGTTTGTTTGTTTGTATTTGAGTCTAACGGCCCAGTCAACACTATTTTAGGTCATTTTTGAGCCGTTCAGTTTACCTATTCACACTTTTTCTGGGCCGGCTTATACGTAAACGGATAACCAGTACAGTGCACATTCTTTCGCCAGAAACTGACACTGAATCAGCGGAAGGGACAGATTGACCGTAGAAAGGATTACATGATCAATCTCTACGAACGAATGTTGCCGACACCGGCAGGTATCGAACCCGCGTCCTCCTGATTACCAGTCAGACGCACATCCGACTGAGCTACCGTGGCCGGCCGTGTATGGCACAGGGACTTATTATACATATTAGAAAAATATGGTATAAAGGGTGACCTCTTATTGTGGAATGATAGTTAGATAAGTTAGGAGAAACAAAAGTGTTTGCTAACGGGGTTTTATCAAATGAAAAAAAAAAAAAAACATAAATGCTATAGTTTCTCAAGGATCGGTTCTCGGTCCATTGTTATTTCTGATAAACATAAACGACCTAGATGATAGAATAACAGTCAAGGCAAGATTATATGCTGATGACACTTCTCTAAATTATTCATATTCTGATCTTGCAGACACTGAATTAGTTTTAAAGTGAATGACAGCCTTTTCTTTTTCTCAGGTCAATTTTACACTAATTCCATTGAGGAGTAATAAAAGTCATTTGTTTCTTTTATCTGTTTCTCTAATTAACTGTAATAGCTCATTAAAGTTGCTGCTAGTGTGTCAGGCATTTTTTTACAGATTTTATCTCCGCCAATGACATCACAGAAACTGTTCAGTTCATGTTCTGATAGCCAACAGGTGTTAGCAGCAGTGGATTTCAGTCACATAGAAATAAAATGCATTGTGGCAAGATAACAAGAAATAAGTTTTGTGAAAGAAAAATAGAGTTATGTGAAAAATGGAATAGAATTAACTCACCCATCCCGTAACGGGCACTTTTTCATGCCTCTAACGAAGCATTTTTCTTTCAGATGAAAAATTGCAATACTTTTCTTCTTTCTGTTTCAAATATAGATTGTTAGTGTTACACATAGAGTTTTGGAGCACAAATAAAAAAAAACTTGAACCCCACTTTTATAAAGTAAAACTGGGCTTTTTCGTAAATAAATCTTATTTTTCACATTTCTGCTCTAAAATATAAATTGTGGGTACTTGATAAGGCTGTTCCAACGCATACGCGAAAGTGATATTTTGAGCAGAAATAAGAACACTATTTTGCTTTTGAATATAGAACCGCCTCGGTAAGGCTGTTCTAATGTGTACCAAAAGTAATATTTTGAGGAGAAATAAGAAATATATCCCTTTTTTTCTTGTAATATTCATTTTTGGCGGTAAAATTTACTTGTATGCCTGTTTTCGTAATGACTAAGACTATTTAAACTGGACAAGAAATCAAACTACTGTACAATTGTAGAGAGAAAGACCAGAACAATCTAAATCTTAAATATTTGCGTGTCTGAGTCCGACCTTAAGGCACTGTGAAAGCCTATGTATGTCCAAGTTGTCTCTCGATATGTCTGGAGAATTTTCGAAACAGCGCATGCTGGAATTACGATACAGAATTTCTTGCCTAAATTCGGACCCCTCCGCTGATAGCACCGAACTCAGAAAAACTGTCTTAAAAGACTGTATCACATCCACAGACATACTGAATCCTTTATTTAAGATCCTGTACTGACAGCCTATTGAAGGTTTTTTTGAGAATTCAACACTTATTAGAGAGCTTGATTATTTCTAATTTATAGCTAAACAGAGAGACTTCGATTGGTAATTGGTAAGAGATTAAACACTTAAGTAACTTCTTCTTGCAAATTATGGAACTGCATGTACGTATATTATAGTCTGTACCTCCTCTATGATGATGCGCAACTTAATATTCTTTAAATTCATAAGCATTCAGATGATTACTTATCAGCGAATAACACACTGACAAAACATATGGATTCTATAATAGATTCGGCTTCTAAACGAGTTTGATATTTGACGAAACTTCAATTAAATACACATTTTCTAAAATACACTTGATAAGTTGTATTGCACCAATATAGGACCATTATTATAATACGGTTCTGAAGTTTGGGATGGATGCACAATAACGGATGCGAATAGGTTAGAACAGATACGCAGCACGCATTGTTACTGGACTTCAGGTTTTTGCTTCTATACGACCTCTCTACTATGAAACTGGTTTGGAAACATTGGCGAACAGAAGAAAACGAAGAAAATTAGTACTTATGCACAAGATAGCTAATGGAAACGTGCCTCCATATTGTACAGATCTTTTACCGAACTGAGTAAATGACACTTTCACTTACAATCTTAAAAACAGAGCCGATTTTGAAATACCATTTTCCAGGCCTTGGTTTTTATTCAGCTGATTTTCTCATCAAAATTAAACTGTGGAATGAACATAACAAAGGAATTCGTGCGCTTCCAACAACCTCAAAATTCAAATCAAACATTGAAATAATACCTGATAGAGTAGTAGACTATACAACATTAGGTGAACGAAAATATAATATAATTTTGACACTTATTAGACATAGACGAAGCACTCTGAAATCAGACCTTTACAACATTTTATTCCAAAGTAGAAGTAAAACAAAGATCAGGAATCTATACAATTAACTTTCTCCACCCATCAAAGACACCAAAAGGAAAGAAACACAAACATTAAGCGACCAGACCATAATGGAAACCTAAACAAAGGAAGGCCATAAGGACAGTTACTTTCCCACAAAATGGCCACATGGCCATCCAAAATAAAAAGACACAAGTGATACACACAGTAAGTAACAAACAACAACATAAATAAATCACCACAGAAGAACCGCCTTGGAACGGTCAGTGGAAAGATTTCCAAACCCCCTTTGCAGCTATGAGTTCCCGAAAGAAAATGCCGATCATTACGTTTTTGACTGTGGAAAATAGGATTTGATTATTTCGTAATTTGAGAATTCTTCGAAATGAGACCAATGTATCAGTTTTAACCACTGGATCGTAAACTTATGACATTGAGAAATAAATTAATAATTCTGTTGGTTTTAAAGTTAACCAAAGATACACATAGAAATGAATGAATGAATTTACCAAAATGATAGGATGAACATTTTGTAACGTTTGCGTTTGCCTCCATGCAGGTATGCCGTTTCACTGTGTGGTCCCACCACAGTATGAGAGGATGAATTTTTATGGAATGTTTGTAATAAATAACTATCAGAAAACACTGGTTAACGAGTATAGTTCGACTTAGTGCATAAATCATTGTACCATTTAAACATATCATTGTATTATTGCAGGCAGAGGACTATCTAATGTTGCCATAACATGCGTCCAATCCCACTGTGCTTTTTGCAATACTTGCAAACATGTTTATCTATAGAAAGGCTGCAATCAAAGCGTCATATTCAGGTTTTAGTTTACACTATTTTTTTAGTTCGATTGCGATGAAAGCTACCAGCTTATTGAATCGCTCTCGAACACTCAAGTTGGGTGTTTTAACGCGCGCGCGAGAGAGGCAGTTGCTTTTACACCACTGCTACCCATTTACACCTGGACGGAGTGGGGCAGTGTCATTACGTGTCTTGCCCAAGGACACACCTCGATACCGGTGGCCGGATTCGAACGCACAACCTCCCGATCATAATTCGAACGGGTTAACCACAGCGCTATCGAGGCTGACAGCCCCGATTGAGGTTTTATGTGAGAAAAGAATCGATCGTTGTTGTTCAGTGGGTACAAAAATCCTAACATTATGATATCACACTCGTGTGACACAGTGCATTTTTCCATATCTCCAAACCGGTCATTTTTCTGATGAAATTTTGTGATATTTTTCTTATTTATTCTTCAAGCATATGTTGTGTGTGCTCATCGTGGCGAGTACCAACAACCTATGTCTTGGAGCAGAACTAAGAAAAATAATGTATAGCCCCGTAAACCCCCGTTTTCTCTATATTAAGTAGGGTTTAGGTGTGTTCATTTCGCGGACTTGTTTACGTGATGCCTCGTTTCTCACGTGATTTTTGGACCCTCGGACTGCGTTTCTCTGTCCCTAGTGACCAATATTGATGGAATATATTTATCACAAAAGTTGACGATGGCTCTTGACAGTCTCGAACATATAGAACGAAAGCTAGAATAGAAGTATGTTCTATGGACAGATAATACATGTAGTGCCAAATTAATATTTCCATTACGAAAACACGCCTATACAAATATAGTGTAAATTTTACCGCCGTAAAAACAAAAATGTTAATATGAAAAATTGCGATATTTTTCTTATTTCTGCTAAAAACATAGATTGTGGACACTCGTTAGAACCGCCTCATCGAGGCGGTTCTAACGAGTACCAACAAAATGTGTTTTACAGCAGAAATAAGAAAAATAAGGTTCACCCCTGTAAAACCCAGATTTACTATATAAAAGTGGGGTTCAAGGGAATCAAAATTGTATAGGCGTGTTTCGTGATGTATTTACCAAATTTGTTTTTGCTGTTTAGGTTGCCTGCAGAACCCTCGATCTGGACGACTGGTAGGCAGTTCTGAAAGTTTAAGGATGAATTGGGAGTAAATTATTTCATTCATTTTAAAAAAGCATATAAACTGTATAATAATAAATTTACGAAGTATTTCTTAAAACATTAAATTGTAACTTTGATTCTGTAAGCATTTATTGCAAGATCAAAGAGAAGTCAGTTTCTAAATTCTATTTATTTTTATACAATACTTGAATTCCCGAAATGCTCGCAGAACCACGTATTCTAAAAATATATCTTTCGGTTATGATAACTATCCACGTTTTCTTCCAACAAATCGATAGCGATATTTCTAGCAATGTTCAAACTATACATATCCAATTTAGGAGTGATAACTCGGACGAGATCGAAAACTGGTCCGGTTGAATAGATATGTCATCAAGTCCGTTCAATGAAATCCTCGCAAAACCTTTTTTATACAGAAAAGGATTGTGGACTACAAGAAATATAATTCTTTCCTTATTTCTGCTCCAAGACGCCCACTATCTACACGTAATTATGAAGTCTATATTGGCAATGGAAAGGTACACTCATTAATCGGGCGGAGGACCGGGACTAGTGACTTCATTAAAGGCCACCGTTTCGTGACTTTACTCGTAGATTCTTTAACGTTAGACAATGAAACGTTATTCTTCAGCAAAAACATTACAAAAGGACATAAATGTGTATGATATAGTCAATAATTTTAGTGGGGTCCTTCATACAATGTCGAAAAGTTCGGAAAATTTGAAGGAAACAATATTGTCAATTTTAGAGTGTAAGAATCAAAATCAGATCTCGTGTGTGATTTATTGAGTAATAAAATGTTAAGCGGATCCAACGGGATCAATGTTGTAAACGTTTGAAAGAAAAACAATTGTTGCAATTTCGCGCTACGGCCCCGCCCATCGCCGCTTGAAGAAATAGATGGCTGCATGATGCTTCCACGCAGAGCTGAAATCCGACCGCACACGATTGCTGGTAAACCACTTAGAGGATCTAAGCCTGACCAGGCAAAGCGGTGCGCGTCGGACCGTCCATGCTTATAAACCCTATTGGTTTCAATGGGCGGCAGGGCTTGGGGTATCATTTCATCTCGATGCCTGGTAAAAGTCCCACAAAATTGGAAGCAACGTCTCCAAAATGACCTATACAGTGTTGACGGGAACGTTAAAGCTAAAATCAAACAAACAAACAAAGCAAGTTCGCGCTCAATGTAGGATATACTGCAGTGTTGCATTTTCTATTGCTATATTCAGTAGGTCGCCTCTATCATCAGTTTGGAATGCTGTTGTTACACGCAGTTAGCAAAAACTTGCATTTTGCATTTTCTTTGCAGACTGTTTTATTGTTGTTTTCACTTCACATAAGCATACACCTATGGTTTCATTATAAATGCTGTTATCACACTCAGCATATTTTGTTTGTTGAAATTAACCCCGAACTGTGACTACGATTTGCATACATTAAACAGTAGATGGGTTGGAAATTTTTAGCTTCTTCCGTTTCCGTAACTCGACTAGACTAATATCCCAAACAAAATAAGTGTAAGCAAGTCAAATGATAATTATGTATTGGTGGAGTGGAGAGGTATCGTAAACATCTTGAAGTCACGAGGTCTGGAGACAGAGTCATATATGTTGTCTTTTTGTATATCCTTATGTTTTATTGTCACCATTATTTATTAATATTTTACTTTTTATGTCTAAAATATGCACAATACAATAATAAAACAGTGCATCTCATTCTTTTTACTGCTTCCATGCTGCTGTCGAAATCGTTGCTTCTACGATGCAATAATAGAACATTACATCCCATTCTTCTTTACTGTTTCCATGCTGCTGTCGAAATCGTTGCTTCTACGATATTTCCATGCTGCTGTCGAAATCGTTGCAACGATTTCGACAGCAGAATGGAAACGTATCGTAGAAGCAACGATTTCGACAGCAGCATGGAAACAGTTTCGACGAGAGCATGGAAACAGTAAAGAAGAATGGGATGCAATGTTTTATAATTGTATTGTTGAATATATAAGCATTTGGATTTTCTGTAGAAAAAAGCTGGCAACATTGGCGACGGTCTGTATTGCCTTCAACCCCAATGATTTGAGAGATATGAGTTTGCAGTCTGTGACTGTAAAACTACTACATGACTAACAGTAATATCAAAAGGTTGTCCATGAACCTTATTTCATGAATGGCGGGTTTTAATCTATATTCAGCAAGAAGTTCGCTCATCATGCGGAGAAAGTGACAGTGACAAATATTTCAATTCTTTATTTATAATAAACAAATGATATTAAAAACAAAACAAAAAAGAAATAATAATAATAAATTGAAAGCATAAAATATAATTTTAATTTCAGATTCTAACTTAGGATCAGAATTGGTATCCTTGTGCTCTAACCACTCGACAAATATGCTGGTTGTTATTAACGTGCACCATTACGTATTGGCTATTTCAAGCCTTCATTGGTTTGTCGTAAACGTCAGGAAAATATGCGTCGTTGTGCGAGTTGTATCGTCGGAAATGTAAATGGACCGTGGAATCTATTCTCCAGTACGGGGTTAAATTTCACAAACAATACCAGTGGTTTGTAAATGTTGTTATCACTTTCAGTAATCACGAAACGTGTGGTTGTTTTACAATATTGGCATGATAATTTTATCGAAGTCTAACTCCGGCGAAACACTCACGAGCATATCGATAAAAACTACAGAAATGATAATTCATCCTTTTAATTCCAACTTTGACCTAGAAATGTTAAGAATGCCACAAAAATGGTAAATTTTAGGAATTATTTCGAAAGCATTAGAACGAAGTTACCGGCGCGGCCATGACGAAATGATTCTTCATATCAGAAGCTGTCATCTTTGAAAGAAACCTAGGCGAAATAACGTCAAGTCTTTAAATTCAGCTTATTTGTCATCTAAACAGTTACGTTTTCAATTGTTTCCAATTTTTAACCCATTTAGTACCGGAAACCCCAAAGCGGGTACAAGACAAACAGCGCAGGCCCAGATCAGACGCCACAGAACGCGGCGTCTGATCAGGGCCTACACTGTTTGCGAAAAGTATAGCCATTTTCCAAATAAATTTTGAAAAAAAGAACCAACCTGACACCCCTAAATTTTTAAATGGACTCCTGCTATATAAAAGGAGGAAGATTCCATTTGGTACAAAAATTGTTAATCGAACGCTGTTGACATCGTTCCATATGCAATGACGTAACGCGCATGTTCTAAACGTACTCTTTGACGTCACGTTTCATCACTAGCTGTCACTGTGTGATATAGTCCTGAGATTCTTGCTCATGGAATTTATCAAAGTATCAAATTTTTATTTCAACCGATCACATCACTCGAAATGTATATAATGATAGAGAATTGGAATTATTTTGTTTTTAATGCTGTTGTCATATTAAATTAGCATAAATATGTAGTTGTTTTACAGAATGTTTTAAATGATGTTATCACTTTCAGTAAGCATATGTTTGTGTTGGCTTTGCATAGTGTTTCAAATGCTGTTTTCACTCTCTCTAAGCATGTACTTGCGGTTGCTTTACATACTGTTTTAAATGTTGTTTTCACTGTCAGTAAGCATGTACTTGCGGTTGCTTTACATACTGTTTTAGATGTTGTTTTCACTCTCTGTAAGCATGTACTTGCGGTTGCTTTACATACTGATTTAGATGTTGTTTTCACTCTCTGTAAGCATGTACTTGCAGTTGCTTTACATACTGTTTTTAAATGTTGTTTTCACTCTCTGTAAGCATGTACTTGCGGTTGCTTTACACACTGATTTAAATGTTGTTTTCACTCTCTGTAAGCATGTACTTGCGGTTGCTTTACACACTGATTTAAATGTTGTTTTCACTCTCTGTAAGCATGTACTTGCGGTTGCTTTACACACTGATTTAGATGTTGTTTTCACTCTCTGTAAGCATGTACTTTCGGTTGCTTTACATACTGTTTTAAATGCTGTTTTCATTCTCAGTAAGCATGTACTTGCGGTTGCTTTACATACTGATTTAAATGTTGTTTTCACTCTCTCTAAGCATGTACTTGCGGTTGCTTTACATGCTGTTTTAAATGCTGTTTTCATTCTCAGTAAGCATGTACTTGCGGTTGCTTTACACACTGATTTAGATGTTGTTTTCACTCTCTGTAAGCATGTACTTTCGGTTGCTTTACATACTGTTTTAAATGCTGTTTTCACTCTCAGTAAGCATGTACTTGCGGTTGCTTTACATACTGATTTAAATGTTGTTTTCACTCTCTCTAAGCATGTACTTGCGGTTGCTTTACATGCTGTTTTAAATGCTGTTTTCATTCTCAGTAAGCATGTTCTTGCGGTTGCTTTACATACTGATTTAAATGTTGTTTTCACTCTCTCTAAGCATGTACTTGCGGTTGCTTTACATGCTGTTTTAAATGTTGTTTTCACTCTCTGTAAGCATGTACTTGCGGTTGCTTTACATACTGTTTTAAAATTTGTTTTCACTTTCAGTAAGCGTGTACTTGCGGTTGCTTTACAGACTGTTTATGCCCCAAAATTTGGGGCATATTGCTTCTGGCTTGTCCGTTAGTCTGTTCTTTCGTACGTCACGCTTTCCTGTGCATAGCATAACGTTATAACCATATATGCTATTGTTTTGAAATTTCATAAATGGACTCCTCATGAAAAAAACGTTGACCCGTTTTTTTTTCTTACCCAAATTGTCTCCCCTTTCGAGTTATTTCTGTTTCAATAAAATAGCATTGTAATCTCGTTAGCAAAATATCTGAAAAAAAAAATATTTGAGCTAGAGCCTTGGTATTTGGTATACTGATTGGGACTGAGGAGGAGACCAACTGATTAAATTTCAACCAAAATAAATGAAATTTTGTTGGTGTTATGGCCCTTTGCAAGTTCTGGCCATTTAATTTTATTGCTTTCTGGTGCATAGCATAACTTTCTAACCATGTCTGCTAGTGTTTTGAAATTTCATATATGGATTTCTCATGAAAAAGTAGTTGACCCATATTTTTAATCCAAATTATCTCCTCTTTTTTAGTTATTTCCCCTTAATTAAACAACATAGAAATCTCGTTAGCCAGATATCCCAAAAGTATTTGAGCTAGAGTGTTGCTATTTAGTATACTGATTAAGACTTAGGAGGAGATCAACTGATTAAATTTTCAACTAGTTTAGTGAAAGTTTGTTAGAGTTATGGCCCTTTGCAATTTCTGGCCATTTAATTGTGTAGCTTTCTGGTGCATAGAATAACTTTATAACCATGTAAGTTAGTGTTCTAAAATTTCATATATGGATTCCTCGTGAAAAAAAAGTTGACCATTATTATTTTCTTAGCCGAAACATCTCCCCTTTTTGAGGTATTTCTTCTTTAATTAAATAACATAGAAATCTCTATAGCAAGTTATCTAAAAAAAGTTATTTGAGCTACAGCCTTGATATTTGGTTTACTGATTGGGACTAAGAAACAGATCACTTGTTTAAATTTTCAACGAATTTAATGGAGTTTTTCTCAAGTTATGGTCCTTTGCAGTTTCAGGCCATTTAATTGTGTTGCTTTCTGTTACACAGCATAACTTTATATCCATGTATGCTAGTGTTTTGAAATGTATATATGGATTTCTCATGAAAAAAATAGTTGACCCATATCTTTTTCTTTCCAAATTATCTCCCCTATTGAGTTAATTCCCCTTTAACTATCTGTTTGTTTGTTTGATTTGAGGTTTAACGCCTCCGTCAACACTGTATAGGTCTATTTGGAGACGTTGCTTCCAATTTTGTGGGACTTTTACCCGACACTGAGATGAAATGACATCTCAAGCCTTGTCCCCCAATGAAACCAATAGGGTTTATAAGCAAGGACGGTCCGACGAGCACCACTTTGCCTGGGCAGGCTTAGATCCTCTAAGCTGTTTACCAGTACTCGTTTCCGGTCGGTTTCAGCTCTGCGTGGAAGCATCATGCAGCCCATCTATTTCTTCAATCCCCTTTAATTAAATAACATAGAAATCTCGATAGCAAGACATCTCAAAATGTATTTGAGCTAGAGCCTTGATATTTGGTATACTGTATGGGATTGAGAAAGCGATACCTGATTAAATTTTCAACCAATTTAATGAAAATTTGTTAGAGAATTGGCCCTTTACAATTTCTGGCCATTCAATTGTGTTAATTTCCTTTGCATAGAATTACTTAAGAACTATGTATAATAGTGTTTTGAAATTTCATAAATGGTTCCCTTATGAAAAAATAGTTGACCCGTATTCTTTAACTTTCTGGATTATCTCCCCTTTTCGCGTTATATCCCTTTTAATTAAATAACATCTCGTAAGCAAGATATCTCAAAAAGTATTTGAACTAGAGCCATGATATTTGGTATACTTATTGGGACTGAGGTGGAGGTCAGCCATTTAAATGAAATTTTGTTGGAGTGATTGTTCTTTGTAATTTCGGGTCATAATGGTTTTGCTTGCTCGTGCAATGCATGACCTCAGAACCATGTAAAACATGTTGACCGATATTTTTACTTACCGGATGTATCTCCTTTTTTGAGTTATTTCCCTTTCAATGAAATAACATTAAAATCTCGTTAGCAAGATATCTGAATAGGTATTTCAACCAGAGGCATGATATTTGGAATACTGATTGGGTCTGAAGATAAAATTGCCTGATTAAATTCCCAACCAATTTAATGAAATTTTGTTGGAGTTATGGTCCTTTGCAATTTCGGGCCATTAATGGTGTTTCTTTCTTGTAGCAAGATATTTAAAAAAAAACTTTTTAAATTTATGCCTAAAAATTTGACAGGCTGATTTGGAATGACTAGTACATCACCCGATTAACATTTGAAAAAAAAAAACATCTTTTTTTTGTATAATTGCCTTTTGAAAGTTTGGGCATTTATCGACAAGCATATGGTTGGGGGCATAGTGTTATACGAACTCCATTTCTATTTAAATGTGGTTTTCACTTTCATCTACTTGCGGTTGCTTTACAGACTGTTTTAAATGTTCTTTTCACTTTCAGTGAGCATAAACGTGTGGTTGTTTTATAAATCGATGTTATCACTTTAAATTAGCATAAATATTAACTGTTTTACAGACTTTTTAAATAATCTTACCACTGTCAGTAAACACAGACTTCTGGTGGCTTTACATACTGTATTAAATGTTGTTATCACTTTCAGATCATTGCCTCTACTTCTATTTTGTGACTCCTTACAGACTTTTTAAATGTTATCATCACTATCAGTTAGCATAAACTTTTGGTTGCTTTACTGCCGGTTCAAAATACAGTGTAACCTTCATTATACAGCCATTCTGGGAAATCTCCAAAACTGGATGTTTAAAGGAGGTGGCTGTTCAACAGAGGGAAATGTCTGAGATGATGTTTGGCTTCATATCGACAGACAAAATATAGTTATTATTTAAGACAGCTCAGCATGGATGTACTAAAAGAAAAATAAATGATGGAGAGGTGCTTATGCTTATATTGTATTTATGCATGTATTACAATGACAGTTTTGAGAAATATAAATTTTGAAATAAATAAATACACCAGAAGAGAAATTCCTATTTTTACATCCGAATTTTTGTTATTGAGTTAACTCTGGCTGTTTAATAGAGGGAATTTAGATTTGGTAAAGTAGCTGCTGGCTGGTGAAGAGAGGTGGCTGCTGAGCAGAAAGTGAATATGTAGTAAAATGCTATGAGAGAAATTGTTGTGGCTGCTGAAGAGAGGTGGCTGCTAAACAGATGTGACCATTAGTGGAGGTTTTACTGTACCGTTATCACTGTCATTAAGTATTGATGTGTGGTAGCTTTAAATGCTGTAACCACGGATTTGAGGTTGTTTTACTGGCTGCATTAGATGCTGCAAAACTTTACAGTAAGCATAAACTTGCGGTTGCTTTACAAACTGTTATCATTTTCAGTATGCATGAACTTATGGTTTCCTTACATGCTGCTTTAAAAACACAAAAATTTGTTTTCTGTACAGACTGCTTTAAATGATGTTGTTATATTCAACACGTATATTAAACTTGACCATTGCCTCCACTTCTATTTTGTATTTCCTTTACAGACTGCTGTTAATACTTTCAGCAAGCATAACTTGAAAGAAACTTTGATCGCCCTATATAAATCACTATATAAAAAGTATGACAAACTAATAATACCGAAGAGAGTACAAATTCATCATTTGAAATAAGTGTGCCCATTGTAGTAATTGAAAATGCATTGCTATCCATAAACATTCTAGAGGGCGTAACCAGTTTTCAAAACTGAAGTACCGGTACAGCTTAAGAAGGCTCTCAAGTAGCCCCCAGCCCCCCCCCCCCCCCCCGACAAAAACACACATTTTCTTCTGTAACCTGTTACGATAACACATCGATGTGGCATAGTGCCCTCTCTCATCCCCGCCTCTCCTAAATGGACATAAAAATCATTTTCTTCTGTAACATATTAAAAGGTTAACGGTAAGGACTCGACAGCAAGAAACCACTGAAATGCTGGAGCAAGAGAAAACCAACAGTTAGACTCCGATTGTCCCGACCAGAGACAAATTATCAGGCACCAACCAACATAACATTAAATTAGAAGTAAGCCTTTACTCTGGAACCGTCATAGAATCTGAGGCCTGACTCACCGGCGTGCAATTAAAGAGGGGAGCAAAGTTGTCAACCGTGACTGGGTTAACTACCATGCATGCAGTCTGTCGAATAACATTTATGTTGTACCCAATATTTTTATATCGAAGAATGATTTTACGAAATTGGGGGCTGAAGTCATTGCGGTTATATATTATTCTGAATTTATATACTAAGTCACCATAAAATTCGGCTCCCGATAGACCTTGTTGCAGAAGAGAATCAAGTCCAATATTGAAATTTGAAATTAAATCAGAATGACGTCTATAAAATTTTGAAAAGGCTTTGCGCTGTTTATGGTACCGATAACCCTGGTTAAGAAGTTTTAGCAGTTAACAATTATTACGAGTGTTGAAGTCAGTTACATGACAACACACTCTGGCAAATCGAATTAAATGCAAAATATAAACGCCATAGGATGGCGCACGAGGAACATCACCATCCAAAAAAGGAAAGTTTACAATTTCAAAATCAAAATCGTCGAGTTTATCATAAATTTTGCAAGAAACAAACCCTTTATTTAACTGAAGTACTGGGGGGGGGGGGGGTAAATTTGATTGATCAAACCATCGACATAGGGATTGTCAATATTTAATAAATCATCCAAATATCTAGAAGTCGAGCCAAAAGCTTCAACGATTTCAGACTGGTTTTCAGTAAAAAGGAACATCATGAAGTCTCTCTCATAACAAAACAAAAACAGATCAGCCACAAGGGGTGCGCAATAAGAACCCATCGGACTACCCACAACTTGTCTAAATAACTTAGAACCAAATCTTATGTAAATATTGTCAAGTAGAAAACTTTGGTATCTTTCGAATTGCAGTCATGTCAGTGAGGTTCCGTCGTGCTCAATGCGAGCTGTTGTGACCATCCTTTGTCCGTCGTACGTTCGTCGTGCCCCGTACATCGTCAATATTTACCTTGCAATCTCTGAGGCTATCGGTTTAATCCAACCTTTATGAAACTTTACCAGACTGTTTGAATTGATAATATCTCGGTCACGTTTGATTGCAGGCCATGTCGACATCAAAACTAGGTCACCAGATCCAGTTTCGTTAAAACCTTGTGTGCACCAACAAAGCCACAGTTTTGCTTGAATCTTCGTGAAACATAACCAGACTGATAACATCTCGGTCAAGTTTGATTGCGGGCCATGTCGAGCCCAAAACTAGGTCACTTGATCCAGTTTCGTTAAAACCTAAAGTGCACCAAAGAAGCCACAGTTTTGCTTCAATTTTCGTGAAACTGAACTTGCATGTTTGACTTTATGATAGTTATGGGTACGTCAGATTAAAAAAAAAATGGTCACCAGGTCAAGTTTCTTAAAAACCTTGTTCATCCTCTATATGCCACAATTTTGTTTCAAACATCATGACATGTACCGGACTATTTGTCTTGACAATATCTCAATCAAGTTTGAATGTTGGTCATGTCGGATATAAACATACGCCACTATGTCGAATTTTATTAAAATCTTTTGCGTACCCTAGAGGTCACTTTTTTGCTTCAATCTTCATGAAACTATACCACGATATTTTCTTACTGATATCCCGATCAGATTTTCAGATTTGAGTATGGGTCATATGATCAAAACTAGGTCACTACGTAAAGTTTCTTTAAGACCTTGTTAACTCTCCTGGGGCCGAAGGTTTGCTTTAATCCTCGTGAAATTTTTCCAGAATCTTGGTAATATCTTGATCAGTATTAAATATAGATTATATTGACTTATATTAGACTATGGCCAGGTCAAATTTCTTCAAGACCTTGTTCACCCTCTAAAGGCCGCAGTTTTGCTTCAATCTTCAATTATTCGGAATGTTTAAATGTCTGTATGCTATTTTGATCAGAACTGAAGTAGAGGCAATGATCAGGAATCGATACAAGTACACCACATCTCCCACCAAAGACACCAAAGGGAGAGAAACATGAACACGGAATAACTAAATTCTAATGGGAATATCACAAGCGGAAAGCCAAAAGAACACAAAATGGCCAGACGGCTATCCAAAATAAAATTATAAAAGCAATGCAATACATACAAGTTCAAATGTGGGTCATGCCGGTTTAAAAACTAGGTCAATAGGTCAAGAATTTTGCGAACCTAGTTCACCCTCTAGAGGCCGCAGGTCTACTTCAGTTTTCACAAAACTCTACCGGAACCTTTGTCCCGATGCTGTTCTGGTCAACTTCGAAAGTGAGTCATGCCAGGTCAAGAACTAGGTCAAATATCTTTAAAGCTTTGTTTCCCTCTCGAAGCCACTGCCGTGCTTCAATCTTCTTGAATTTACACCAGAATGTGTTTTAAAGACATCACAGTCACATTTGAATATGGCTTACATCAGATCAAAACCTAGTTCAATAGGTCAAATTTCTTTACAATCTTGTTCACCCTCTAGAGGCCAAAGCTTTGCTCCAATCTTCGTAAAGCCTTACGGAAACTTTTGTCTTGATTATATCTCGGTCTAAATTGAATATGGTTCCTACTGGATCAGAAGTTAGGTCACTAGATCAACATTTTTTTTAAACATTGTTCTCTAGGTGTCATAGTCTTCGCAAAACCATACCAGAATGTTTGTCTTAATGTCACCTTGGCCCGATTTAAAACTAGGTCTGTGGGGCAACAACTAGTTCAGTAAAACAATTTTTAACTCACTACACGCTACGGTTTTGCATTAATCTTCATGTTTTCTTTTTTGTTGTTGTTGTTGTTGTTTCTATAATGTTTGCCTTGATGATATGTCAGTTAGGTTTGTCTATGGGTAATGTGCTACAAAAACTGGGTCACTGGGTCAAATTTCTTTAATACATTGGCCTCTCTCTCTCTCTCTCTCTCTCTCTCTCTCTCTCTCTCTCTCTCTCTCTCTCTCTCTCTCTCTCTAGAGGCAACAGTTTCGCTTCAATCTTATTGAAAGTTAACCAAAATGGTAGTCTTAGTAAGACTGAAGTTAAGTTTGAATATGTGTTCAGATGCCATATTGGTCATGTCGGCCAAAAAACTAGGTCACAAGTTCACCATTTATTTGTGCGTTCCCAGTGGCTACAGATGACTCAGGAGAGCGATTGAAGGCAACATTGGCCCTCTTGTTCTAATGAGTACCAAAAAAAAAACATACATTTAAAGATACAAGAATAATATCTCCTTTAATTATTCAAGCCTATTTCTTATCTTGGGCTTTAGGAAGAATTCACTAATAACTAGCGTTGGCTAATCGGAGCTGAAAAGATAATCTATTATCAGTCCTGTCATTGCGATCGATAATCGATTAGAAATCGCTTAGGTTTTTGTCATAATTTTACCTGTCTGACTTTTCTCTGAGCATGACTCTTACCATATGTTGCACTTTACCATATGTATATTTGAACAGACAGGCCTGAGCAAACAGTGTATACCCAGATCTCATCTGGGTCTGCACTGTTTGCCACTCATCCAGCTATTTTAGGCATAACTTTGGATAGTAAATTTTACCTATCAAGTAATCGATTAAAAGCCAATCAGAAATGATAATCATTTTTGCTGAATTAATAGATCGATTAATCGATTATACGATTAATCTTGTAAGCCTTACTAATGACTCAAGAGCGGATCCGTGCCAAACGAGCCTTCCGTGTTCGACTCTTACAGATTCCATTTCGGTAACCCGCCTATTAGAATATAATGAATATTTTACCACCAAAAAAAAAACGACACAATTCTGATAAAAAAATTATGATATTTTTCAAATTTTTGTTCAAAACATAGATTGTGGAAACCTGTCAGAAACGCCTCGCTGAGTCGGTTCTAACGAGTACCCATGATTTATATTTTGAAGCAGAAATAAGGAGAGTAATATTCACCCTTGTAAACCCAAGTTTTACTATACAAAAGAGGGGTTTAAGGCGTGTTTTCGTGATGACTATATATGGTGTGCATGAAGTATAAAGTACATATAATGCAACAACATGTGCTAAAAAGCTATTTTTATAACTTTGGTGATATAAATTATTTGTATACTATTCGTTTGCAGATTTTTGACAGTCTTCTCATGGATCCTATTTTATATGCTGTTTATTGTAACACTGCTGATCAGCGGCCTAGTGTTCTAGATTTTTCAAATTTATCTCTGTAACCCTACACATGTACAAAGTTGACCCCAAACAGGAAGTAAACAAACGCTGTGATTGGTTATGCATTTAACAAATCACGAGCAAGCTCGAGATATGAACATAAACAAAACAGGTGTCCTATATTCATAAAACAGACCAACGCCCAAATGCATCTTGTAAATACACAATGGACAGACATCTCAAAATCATGTCAAGGATGCTAATTAAGTTTGAAGCCAATTAGCTTTAAAAAGGACATAATAATTGGGGTATACAAAACACCACTTGCAAGTTGTCACATAACTCACCAAAGTTTGTTTGATTGTTTGATTTGAGGTTAAACGTCCCCGTCAACACTGTAAAGGTCATTTTGGAGACGTTGCTTCCAATTTTTGGAACTTTTACCCGACATTGAGATGAAATGACATCTCAAGCCCTGCCGCCCAATGAAACCAATAGGGTTTATAAGCATGGACTCGCACCGCTTTGCCTGGGCAGGCTTAGAATCTCTAAGCGGTTTACCTGTACTCGTGTGCGGGTCGGTTTCAGCTCTGCGTGGAAGTATCATGCAGCACATGGGCGGGGCCGAACTCACCAAAGTTAAATGATTTCAGATGTTTACTTCATTACGAAAACACGCCTACTCGTACAAATACACTGTAAATTTGACCGCCAAAAAGTGAAAATTTAGAATGTGGGACCTCGTTAGAACCGCCTCATCGAGGCGGTTCTATTGAGTACCCACAATCTATATTTCAGACCAGAAATAAGAAAAATAAGGTTTACCCCAGTTACCCCTGTAAACCCCAGTTTTACTATATAAAGGTGGGGTTCAAGGGGGTCAAAATTAAATAGGCATGTTTTCATGATGATATCCGTGTGATATATAATGGTGTATTTCATTGGTCAAGAACTTACATCTTCAGGTGAAAAACTGTAAACTTTTCCTCATATTTATACCTTATTAAGGCGGCTCTAACGAGTACCTACATACAATCAGTTTCTTTTGCATGAATAAAGAAACTAGCTACACCCATGTAAACCTCACTTTTATCTTTACTAAGTGGGTTGCTTCTGTTGAGGATCATTATTGTTATTGTTTGTGTTTGCATGTACG
Organism: Lucinisca nassula; assembly: GCA_963580285.1. Classification (NCBI taxonomy): domain Eukaryota; kingdom Metazoa; phylum Mollusca; class Bivalvia; order Lucinida; family Lucinidae; genus Lucinisca; species Lucinisca nassula. Next base: position 40,637,164 of record OY757024.1, on the reverse strand, counting down.
CATGTTCTGCTAATATATATTTGTTTTGAATAGCCGTTCGATCATTTTGTAGGAAAACACTGTCCTTTTGGCTTTCCCATTGTGTTGTTAAGTGATTGTGTTTCTTTCCATTTAGTGTCTTGGGTGGGAGTTGTGATGTAACTGTATCTCATTGCCTTTACTTCTATTTTACAGGAGTGTTTATTTAATCGACTTGTTATTATGATCAACGGCGAGTGTCCTGATTATTGTTTTGCTCATTTGTTTCCAAAACAAAATAATTTAGAGAGAAAGCGCCATAATGACTATGATTGTACAAGTTTTTTAAGTGCCAGAGAGACGTATTTCAAAAACTTCATCGCGCCCGTGTAATGAACACCCCCTTAACACAACGTATTACAGAGAAAACTGGGGTTTACACTGGTATATTTTTTTCTTATTTCTGCTCGAAGACATAGGCGGTTCTAACGAGCACACACAATCTACGTAATAAGAATAATATGACAATTATTCATCAGAAAATTTACTGTTTTTGGAAGAATTAGAGAATGCACATGTCGCACGGATGTGTTATCGTCAGTACAAATAAATAATTGAGTGCTTATAAAGTGTCTGCCAAAAAAAAGTAGAAGTTGTTCGAAATAAACATATCAAACTACAATCTGCATATCGTCTTTTTGGTGCAATAACGGTGTTAATGACATTATGCAATAATGTCAGTTAGACCGTTATTGCACCAAGCAGACAATATAGAGAATTCGAGTTTTTGCACGGTGTGTGGGAATGTGTGGCGGCGGTAAAACATCTCCCTGCCCAACATCATAGTGTAGATTATATTTTCTAGTCCTTTGGGATCATTGATTCCATTGTGGACTTTTGAAAATATTTGAGGGTCACTGATGAGGCCTAATTGGCCGAAACTAGCTAGTCTGGCCCAGAAAACATGTACACTCCATATTTTCACTTCTGTGGTTTATTCCTTGCTTCCAAAGGATAACCCTTTTATAGAACATATTTATGATGACGCGTAAAATGAATAATACTTCTTCTGCTGCTGCCCCTGCTTCCTCTTATTGTCTTCCTCCTCGCTTTCTTCTTCTTCTTCTTCTTTTTCTTCTACTTCTTCTTCTTCTTCTTCTTTGTCAGTGATAAAACCAAAAATATTATGGTAATTTTCTTCTTCCTTTTCTGTGGTTGAAGCCTATCTCTAATTAGTTAATGTTTCTTAAAACGTACAAAAAAACCTGTGAATATGTGCTAAAAAAGGTTATCCCTGGGAAGCCTGGAATACACTACAGAACTGAAATTGTAGAATGTGCAAGATTGTCTGGAACAGACTATCTTGTTTCGACCAATTAGCGGCAATCAAATATTCCCAAAATTCTACAATAGAACCAATGCTCCCAAAGGACTAGAAAATGCATGTATAATCTACACAATAATCTACTCAACCTTACACAGATTCACTTTGTTTGCTCAGAAATGAAGATTAGAGAAACTCGTAAAACCCGCATTCAGGGGGTTCACGTGACTAAAATCATATGCTTTCATTGCTTTGTGTCCTGGATAGAAGGCTTAAGGTATTATATCGATTACTGATCATCGCCCTCACTTTTATTTTATACCGCATGTATCCATCATGGAATCATAATGTAATGGTCGAATAAAGGCACCTATAACTGGTAACTTGAGACCAGCAGTTAGGTAAACAATATAATCCACCGCTTTATTACCAAATAACAACAAATAAATAACATCGACTTATTTTCGCTATATTTATTTAAATAAATTAAAATAATTTCAGCTAGATTCTTACTATCTGTTACATTCTTGACTTAAATGTTCGATTGTGATATCTTCGCAAGCTTCTGCGGTTGCCCTGATATCTAAAATAATTTCTTACTCTAATCTAAACAATCATTACTGATGGCCATACAGCTAGCACAGCATCATACAAATAGAGATATACTGCTTATCTTAATACCAATCCGCTTGTTTTGCGAAACTTTGAAATCTCTGTCGCCTGCAGAACTGCCAACCTGCCATCTGCCAGAATTTCCTACATTTTTTTCCGCGCACTTTACGTTGGCAGCGTGCATTTGAGCAGGCTAGTGTAGTGATTATGTTACAGAGCATATTGTTTTTTTTTCTGGTCAGCAGTTTTGGCCGAGTTAATCAAATAGTAGCTAATTTCGCTAGGCTTAGACCACCCTTCGCCCAAGCAATCTGCGCGCCTAGCAGCTTGCTGGCTTGGTCCCGCGAAACAACACGAAAAAACGCCTATATAATTTTGACTCCTTAAACCCCACCTTTATATAGTAAAACTGGTGTTTACAGGGGTAAACCTAATTTTTTCTTATTTTTGCTCTAAAATATAGATGGTGGGTATTCGTTAGAACCGCCTCATCGCCGTCTCGATGAGGCGGTTCTAACGAGTACCCACAATCTATATTTTGAGCAGAATAAGAAAAATATTACAATTTTTAATCTGAAAAAGCGATTTTTCGGGGATAAAGGTTACAATGTATTAGAATAGGCGTGTTTTTGTAATGAGCTTATATCTTTTTTGCACTGGGGTGGTTCTTCTGATGCCAAATATACTCACGTATATAATAAAGATGTGTTAGTTTGTGGACTTGCTCGTTTTCATTAACTGGTAGCTCAAAATAAATTATGATTTATGTATTAAAATAAATACGTTTTATTTTGAGTGGCTGACATTCATATACTGTGCAAGCATTTATTTTTCTATGAACCCTGAAGGTATTTATCTTCATTGCAAAAATGGATCATTTCAGTTTTTGAACTTGCTCGTTTTCATTAACTGGTAGCTCAAAATAAATTATGATTTATGTATTAAAATAAATACGGTTTATTTTGAGTAGTTGACATTCACATACTGTGCAAGCACTTATTTTTCTATGATCCCTGAGGGTATATAACTTCATTGCAAAAATGGATCATTTCAGTTTTTAGACTTGCTAGTTTTCATTAACTGGTAGCTCAAAATAAATTATTATTTATGTATTAAAATAAATACGTTTTATTTTGAGTGGCTGACATTCATATACTGTGCAAACATTTATTTTTCTATGAACCCTGAAGGTATTTAACTTCATTGCAAAAATGGATCATTTCAGTTTTTGGACTTGCTCGTTTTCATTAACTGGTAGCTCAAAATAAATTATGATTTATGTATTAAAATAAATACGGTTTATTTTGAGAAGTTGACATTCACATACTGTGCAAGCATTTATTTTTCAATGATCCCTGAAGGTATATAACTTCATTGCAAAAATGGATCATTTCAGTTTTTAGACTTGCTGGTTTTCATTAACTGGTAGCTCAAAATAAATTATTATTTATGTATTAAAATAAATACGGTTTATTTTGAGTGGTTGACATTCACTTACTGTGTAAGCATTTATTTTTCTAAGGTCGTTAAAGGTATTTAACTTCATAAAAAAAAATAGATAATTTCATTTTTTGCATTGAGTATCAGTTTTTGGGTTGGGCGGGGTTATCATCCTAGGTTTAAGTTTGGATTTAACTAGCTATTGCGAACATATTGGTAGGGGAAACAGTCACTTTCTTGTTGAAACATACCTGTTTTCCTCCCGAGTCGCCCGCTGATATATTATTTATTTCGTTATATTTGATGAAACATTGCCGATGACCGTATAGCTAGCATAGCACTATATTTACAAAAAAACTGCTTATCTGAAAACCACTCCGCACTGCGACATATAAGAAAAAATCACAATTTTTCATCTAAAAAGTTCCATTTTTGGCTGAAAAAATGACTCTGTGTTTGTAAAGGCGTGTTTTCGTAATGCAAGCCAGGAATCTGCTAAGCGCACAGCAAAACGTGGTCTAAGCCTAGAAGACGAAACTAGTACTCAATGAACTCGGCCATAACTGCTGATCAGGCAGGAAAATCGACGCATTGTGACATGAGCACTACACTAGCCTGCTTAGATGCACGCTGTCGTATTTCCGTTGAGCGCGCGCAATACATGTATGAAGTTCTTCTCTATTGCAGTTTGGCGGTTCATCTTCCGCCTGCAGAAACCCAGTCAATAAACAACACAAGCGGAAAGGACAGTTTCTTTCGTACAAAATGATCAAACGCTATCCAAAACAAATATATATTAGCAAAATATGCATGTAAAAACACAAACTAAACAATAATAAACCACACCAGAAGCTGCTTTTGAACGGTCAATAAAACGATTTTCACTTATGGACCCCAGTTTTCTAAAAAAAATAATAAAACATAAGATACTCATTAAAAGAGTCAGGTTGCGGTATTCAATGCGTGGAGCAGAAATAAGGAAAATTAAAAAAAAAAAAAATAAATAAAACACATGATTTTTTTTCTTTGTTATTTTTGTTTCTGCAATGGTCTATTAGTGGATCTGTTATTTGTTTCATATTGCTGAAGCCTAGATTTTTTTAAAGCATGGAGCAGGAAAATAGAAAATAAATTTACTAAAACATTCTAGTTCTACAGATATAAAATGCGCTATTGTAGCACACGGGAGTGCCATCGTAATGATCTCTCTCCCCAACCACCTACCACCCTAGCCCCCACAAAAAGCGATACACTACTTAAAGAGATGTTTATCAGGTTAACCTGGGGCCATTTGTTCAAAACTAACGACGTCGTTAAAACTTTGATCATTCAATATGGTGAAAATACTAATATTTTTGCTGAAAAAAAAATGTGAGCAGCTTTTGCAAATGCAAAAGCTGCTCACATTTTTTCAGCAAAAATAACAAAATTTTAGGTATTAAACTTGCTAGAACAGTTAACAATATGACCACTAACGAGCTCGTTAAGCTAACGATGCTTTGAACAACTGGGCCCAGATCTCTGGGTTATAAAACCTTTTAAAGTGATGATGGTGTCTTTCCTAGTTCTCATTCTAAAAATAACAATTTTCAGACCATTTTATAATTATCTCATTACATAACTGCCAAAAATAGTTGTTGGTGCTTCTTAGAATCGCCTCATTGAATGGCGGTTCTAACGGGTACCAGCAGTCAACGATTTAAACACAAATAAGAGAAATCTTATATATCCTAGAAAACCTCACTTTTCTCTGCATAAATTACGTTTTACGAGGACGTTCATTACATCCGACTAGCAGCGTTATGTGTAAATAGCATGTATTTATCAAATGACGTCGCGTCTGAGAATGCAATACCGCCATGTATTAAATTCGACAATCCACTAGTGGATTAAAATATGCAAATCAGTTAGTAACGTTACACGTACGACGTCGGTCATTTACGACGTCGCATATACTAATGGCGGAATATTGAAGCTTTTGGGGAAAAAAAACGTGAACAAAATGCGTTTCAAATGTCATACGGTAAATAGAATATTACATTCGTGCTCATGCATTATTGAATTTATCAAACGATTTGAGGGGAAAGGGATAGAATACGAGGTCCCTTCGCCGAGCAGTTTATCCATTTTCCTTAACTCGTTTAATAAATTCAATAATAGATGAAAACTCATGTTATATCCTCTATATCTGAATTCATTACGAAAACACGCCTATACAAATACATTGTAACCTTTATAGCCGAAAAAATGAAAATTTTAAGATGAAAAATTTTGATATTTTTCTTATTTCTGCTCAAAATAAACATTATATTTTGAGCAGAAATAAGAAAAATATCACAATTTTTATATCATAAAATTTTCGATTTTCGTCGGTAAAATAGTCAATGTATTTATATAGGCGTGTTTTCGTAATGGATCCTCTATTTCGTGAGGTACATACCTTGCATCTTTTGTGTCTTTTTGCTCGTTTGTGTCTACTCGGCCTCTCTGCTCCTCTAATGACTCTTGTTAAGACTGTTCCAACTACAGAAGAAGTTTTGCTCACTCCTCCTTCGTATGTTTTAGAAGTTCTGGTTTCTGAGCTGGGCCTTTCGGACTTCAAATCCTGCAATAAATTAACACAGTCATGAACAAATAATGAATGTGCACATGTATTTTTGCAAGATTGGTGTAAGGGTGCATTGAAAAATACGCCCCGAGGGTGACTGTCCGGTTTCACGAGTCTTGTCGAGTGATGCCGGACAGTGATCCCGATGGGGCGGTGTTTACTATTTACCTCTCAAACCCAGATAAGATTCTTTTTCTTGCATGCCTTTCATTTCTGAGATTGATTTTTTTATAATACAATCTACTCCGATTTTCGACATCAGCCATATTTTGATGACGGTAATTCGGCGTTTTTGACGCCACTGTATGTGCAGTGACGTAAACCGTAACGACGGCGAACGTAACGTTCTATTCAACCAGAGCACATTCAACACGTGAAAATTCTCGATTTTATTCTATCGCTGAGTAGGATAACTTGGGTAGGATAAGAAATTCTTGCACACCAGACAAGGAACTCCGCGATTTTACCCTGGGATAGAAATTTATGTTCTGACCCTGGTGTTCCGACCCCAAATCGAATATAATCGCGTGTTTGATAAATGCACTGGTTGATTACAACCTCATGCGCGGCATCGTCATGCGTGACGTCACTAAACATTCCTGTTGTGTCATCACAAAATGGCGTACGTCGGTAACCGAAGTGACAGCAGCATTAAAAATTCGCAACAGAAATGGAAGGTATGCAAGAAAAATAATCCAATATGGGTGTGAGGGGTGGATAGAAAAATCCGTCCTGCGGGATCACTGTCCAGCATCACTCGGCAAGCCTCGTGATGCTGGACAGTGTCCCTCGGGACGGATTTTTCAATCCACCCCTCACACCCATATACAATTCTTATATTGTATCCCAAGGTCAAGACAAGGATTTCCTTATCTTATGTGCAAGAAATATGAACCTTATCATTTAGGAAAGCTTACGTGTTCCTGAAAAGATCTTCATTACGATAACACATCCGTGCAACATAGTGCAGTTTTCACATCTCCAAAATGGCAACTTATCTGATGAAAATTCGTAATATTTATATTATAAATGCTCAAAACATAGGTTGTTGGTGCTCTTTAGAACCGCCTCATTGAGGCGGTTCTAAAGAGTACCCACAACCTATGTCTCGGAGCAGAAATAAGAAAATTAATGTATACCCCCGTAACCCCAGTTTTCCCTATATAAAGTGGGCTATAGGGGGTCTTCATTTCACGGACTTGTTCACGTGATGTCATCTAGGAAAGCTTACGGTTCCTGAAAAGATTTTCGACTTATTTAAGTTAAGTGAAGGCAATAATCAGAGATCGATACAATTATAACCTCACTCCTCCCATCCAAGGCACCAAAGGGAAAGAAACACAAACATAAAACTATAAACCTATTCAGCTATTCTGCCTAACATTTGGAAACCGAGCAAGACATCTTCGATTAGATATGTAATAGATTCTAAACGAAATATAAACAGGAATGAGTGAACATGAGATCGAAGTCAGTAAATTTCAATCTTTTGCACGAGAAAGGCTAGTTTCAGCCATCTGAGCACCATAACTGATTTTCCATTTGATTATTACCCCCATTTAAGATGAAACGTTTTAAATGGCAATAAAATAACATTTGTTCTGCGCAAAATGTTATATATAGAGGATGTCACCACGAGAAACTAGTCCGTGAGATGAAGACCCCCTAAACCACACTTTATATAGAGAAAACTGGGGTTTAAGGGGTATACATTATTGTTCTTATTTCTGCTCCAAGAATGAGGCGGTTCTAACGAGCATCCACAACCTATGTTTGCAGTAGAGATAAGAAAAGTATCACGGATTTTCATCCGAAACGTAGCCATTTTGGAGATGTGAAAAATGCACTATATCGCACGGGTGTGTTATCGTAATGTTGCATAAGTGGTTATTTCATCTGAAATCTATTAAACGATTCTCTGCCGAGTTTCATAAAGTTCGTATTAAATGAGCACGAGTATAAGTTTCTGCTTATCATACGAGGACTGTTCAAATATGAATGCAACTAAGCACATAAAAATGATTCCGTGATAGATTTCGATGAAAAATTTATTTTGTCCCCTCAAAGTATTCCCCTTTAACAGATATACAAACTTTCAGTCTTCTGATCCAATCATTGAATGCATTTTGGTAGTCTTTTCGAGGTATACTATGAAGGCACTGGAACATTGCAGAACCGAGGTGTTTGCGCTGTACAAATGTTCGACCAGAAAGGTATTTTTTCAGCCGCAGGAACAAAAAAAAAGTCACACGGGGCAAGGTCAGGGGAATACGGGGGGTGAGGGAGTTCAACAACCTTTTCCTGCTTCAGATAGTCTTGCACAATGAACGCCTTGTTCGATGACGCATTGTCATGTAGCAATCTGCCTTTTGGCCAAACCAGTTGCGGGACTTCGTTCTTTGAAATATTTCTTCAATTTTCGAAGAACTTTCTTGTAAAACTTCGCATTTACAGATTTGCCTTTAGGCACAGCAACCTGAATAGCAGGGCTATTTCTTTGAAAAGAATATGGCAAACATTACCTTCTTGACGCTCATGGTCCGCTTTGCAATGCATGGTCTTTTGCAATACTTTGTTGCCCATATTTTGTTCTGAATCTTTCGTTTTGGCTAAAAACAGTGAACCCATGTCTCGTCACCTGGGACGACATTAGCGAAAGACCGTGCATTGTAATTTGGAAACTTTTTAAGTAACTTCTTTGCGCACTGAACGCATGTCTTTTTCTGCTCATCTGTCAACAGATAGGGATCCATCTAGCACAGATCTTTCTCATTTTCAAATCCCGTTTCAGAATTGTATGAGCTGCTCCTAATGAGATGCCAACCATACTAGCTATTTGCCTAGTGGTGTATCGTGCATCGGTAGCAACTATTTCTTTCACTCTAGCAACCATCTTTGCAGATGTTGCTCTTTCCGGCCAACGATCATGTGGTGCATCTTCTGTTGAGCCTAGCCCACAGCTGAATTTCTTACACCAACGAAAAAATGTCGGAAAAGACATAAACCGAACATATTTCATCAAAAATGTCTTTGCACCGTATACCAAGAATACAACGATTCTTAATATAGGACCGTATTTCAACGGCGTACTCTGACCTTCTTCCAACCATGTTTTGTATTAGTATACAAGAGTAGACAGTGTTTATCGACCGATATACATGGCTAAAGTGTACGAATTTTAACAGGTTTGGTAAAAATGTATAGGTAAATGTTTTTCTACGCTGTGATATTTATTTCCAGGTGATTTTCGCATTTGTGCATGAGAAAACGTTCTACTTGCGTTCATATTTGAACAGTCCTCGTATAATACTTTCTAAATCAAATTTTGTTAGTAAGAAGTTCGCCTGAAAGCACAGGTCGGTCACGGACGGTGTCATAACGTTACGAGCCAGTAACCATGTGTTAATGCACGTGTGGTCATATTATGTCATGATAATGACATGACATTATTCACAAAATAAGGACGATGTTACATGATATATTGTTTTACCCGCTTTTTCGAAGAACAATCAGGTATATTGTTTTCGTACCAGAGCCGAGTGCGTGTGTCTGTGTATCCATCATGTTTCTTGTAAATGGCTCGCTTCTGCAACCAGTACAGTTACACGTTTGAAACTTTGCATGTGGATAGTACATGGGATGCAGATGGCACTGATTGAAAAAGTGGGTATTTTCGATAGTATACCATCGACTGCGCGATCTAATTTTTCTCATGTTGCTACCAAAATAATAGGATGTACACTAAAAAGAAAACAACACCTTAGGAAAAAGGCAGTATCCAGGCAAACATTCATTGAACGATAGTGTTTACTTTTAACGACGCGTCAACCCTTGTCGGTCATTTTGTGTCACAGAGAAACGGAGAAAAGAGAAAGAAAGACAGAAGAGGAGATGAAAACGAAGGGCAGGGGAGAAAGAGGAAAATAAATGGAAATGAAGAAACTGAAGAAAAATCCTGGAAACACCCCTAAATAATTTTGAGCCCTTGATCCCCACTTTTATATTGTAAAGGAGGGGTTTACAGGTATAAATCATGTTTCCTATTTCAACTCTAAAATAAAGATTGTGGGTACTCGTTAGAACCGCCTCGATGAGGCGGGTCTAACGAGTAGCCACAATCTATGTTTTGAGCGGAATCAAGAAAAATATTGAAAAAAAATCATCTGAAAATTTTCGTTTTTTGGTGGTAAAATTTACAAGGTATTTGTATAGGCGTGTTTTCGTTATGAACAACATTTTTCCTCTACCCTTATCTGCTGTAAGCCCAACTGTAAGTCAATATCAGTTGGACGCCCCAGTGCCGCAAGATCAATAGATAACACATCCGTGTGACATACAACACTCTTTTGTTTCTCTAAAACCATAACATTGTATGATACTTTTCTTATTTTAACCCCCAAGCGCAGGTTGTGGGTGCTTGTTAGAAACACCCCATTGAGGCGGTTCCAATGAGTACCCACAACCTATTTTTTGGAGCAGGAATAAGAAAATTAAGTTATATCCATGTAAACCCCAGTTTTCTCAATTTAAATTGGGATTTAGCACAGTGCAAATTATATTTTCTGGTCCTTTGGGATCACTGAGTGCATTTTCCATCATTTTTAAAATAGAGTTCTGCTTAAGCCGGCGCTTGACGGCGTGGTCGGTGTTGCATATTTCAGTACTGGTCATGGACAGACTTAATAATACCGAGTCTGCTGTTTTCGTTTATTTGGTGTATTCTTTGCTTCCAAAGGATCTAACTATTCAGAACTTATTTAGAGAGGTGTTCTTCACACGGACTCGTTTACATGATGTACACATTACCTTTAACTCACCCAAACACTCTAAGAAAACAAAAATCATATCAGGCCACTGAAAGACGACACAGACGCACGAACATGATGGCGCGCACAAACACAAGATGTGCACCAATATACAAAACAAGTGAATCAGGATCAGGAGCACATATAGTTGGGAACTTAAACGCCGGATTTAATTAATATTTCCCCCTCATCCATGCATTATACCAATAGAAGATGACGAACTAGTTAGAAAACGTCATTCATGAAAGGCCACAATCAAAGAACGCAGCCATCTCACCGAGTCATCGAAAGAAAGTAAGTGATATGGAGGCACACACAAAAACAGATGAAACATGAACCAACGGCAAATAGCCAATGAACAAATAAGGCACTGCAAAAGAACGACCGCCTTGGGACGGTCGATAGTAAAACTACTGAGTGGGGTGGGTTGGGGGAGGGTCTTCAACTCCGGAATTTATGAAATTTCAACCTTCGCCTTCAGGTCCAGTGCCGTATCAATATCAAATTTATCCACAAGGAGGCTTCCTAGCTCAACAGTGAGTTAAGATAAAATACATAGTATAATGGTCATGTATTTATTAATACCATAATGAATCAATTTTGAGGACTCAACAACAATCCGACGTCAGAGCAGGAAAAACCACCAATTAGCTCACACCAACCGTCTATGTAGGTAATAAGCGTGAAAACGGGTTGATGAACAAAAGTATATAGTATACGAGGCTGCTGAAGGTCAACAAACACACCGTGGTATGCCATGTCAAGGACATAAAGAGCGAAACTGCAACGCATAAAAAACAATTCGGAGTCATGACAACAGTATACAAGGTAAAACATTAACAACAACAACAACAACAACATGCAACTATCAATTGTGCATGCCCGCATTAGGGCGGTTCTAACGAGTGTCCACAATCTATATTTCGTCCAATTTTAATAATCCTATTTTTTCTATTTAATGTGGATTTTTACACGGCATATTAATTTTTACCTTTTTATTAAAAATAATTGAAAACTAGCCTACGACCTTATGTATTTGTCAGTAATGAATGTCATCATGCTATTGGTTTAAAAAAGGCCATTTTACTGTTCAGTTTTCCAGCTGAAATGAGCTACATGTAGAAGCACATTGCACATGTTTAAGCAGTAGCTACATTATTGAAATGTATGAATGATCTTGTTTTTAAGTGTTTATTCAAATGTGACGGTCAGTCTTTTTTATCGGCGCGTTCAATATCACATGCTTTCCATTCAGCCAATCAACAACTTCTCAGGTCCTTAATCGGCGAATCAAAAACAAGCATGCGACTGCTGATACGAAACAATAAAACTCCCTCAATACACCACCATGGACACCAATTAACCAATCAAAATGATCCACTTAGATTTTTGCGGGAATAGTCTGCAATTTGGAACATGCAATAACCACAGAAATTGCAAGGCTTAGAATACTGCAGCTCAGTTTGAATCAAAACATTCGACGTCATGTGATGTTATTCTGCCTTAAATCTTATGCGTGAATCGCAATAAAAGTTAATTGGTAGACACCAATTAAAAAAATCAACACAACTTATTAACCGCAGCTAGTGTAGACTGCTTTGTTTTCTAGTAACTGCGATAAAATTGAGAGTATCCGTGTCAGTCATACATATCGGTAACAGTTGGTTGTTTCTGTCCATGCATGCTCTTCACTGTATTTTGACTGCAGTAGTCAGAGCTGTAAACAGCTATGAAGAACTGAAAACTAATTACGAGGTTGGCCATTTTAACACATACAATTTCAAACGAAATATATTACCCATATGCGCAGAAAATACAGTAAATATTCTTTCGTTGAAGCTAACTAATAAAACGTGATATTAAAAGTATAACAGAGACCTTTACAATTGTTTTAGACGCCTTCAATTGTTCTGCCATTTTTCTCTTCTCGTCTTTCAAGATGAACAACTCCATATGCATACGGTTAATACTTTCGGTGGTACTCATATAATTCGTATTGAGTGTATGCACAATGGTTATTAAATAAAGTGTTATACAACACAAAATAAAAACAAACACCAAACATGTTATGAGCATAAGGTTAAAACGCCTTTCTCGTTGTTTTGCTTTCGCAGATTTCTCTGCACAGTGTTTGCACTGAATGCAGTAGCACTTGACTGCTCGCAGTCTAAAAGTTTCTTCTATATTCTGCATTTCGAAAATTCCGTTTTCAACGTTGTCTAGGCCGATAGTCATTTGAAAATGCCAACACTGGCTTGCATTTTTGTACGTATCAAATATCAAGCATCCTGTGCTATATTCAAATTGCAAAACGGACACAATGAGCCTTAATTTTTAGTCAACAGTATACTTCAACATGCACTTAATATACTGTTATAAAGGTGATGATAGCATATGAAATTTAAATAATGCATTTAATTGTGGTACCGTAGCGAATACTTTTACACAGTTCTGAATGCAATAAAGTAATCCAGTACATCGCAGATATCCTAGTACCATGCAAAAGCACATTTTTTGAATTTCCTTTGAAATTTTGCAGAATACACTGCAGCAAAAGGGTATTCCCCTATATAATAATCCGCCATGTTAACATTATTTACCCCGGTTGAATTATCGGTAACATAATACATGTATCAGATTTCTCGTTAGAGAGTATTTGAACGTGAAATATTAAAATTCATCGAAATCTATAATTAATAGGTGTTTTTTTTTTTTAAATTTAGGTGATTTTGAAAATAACTTTAACATATGACGTCGCGTCTGAGAGTGTAATAACGCCATGTAATATTTTCGATAATCCACTAGTGGATTAAATATGCAAATTAGGTCGATGCGTCCCGTAAAGTTACATGTACGACGTCCTTAACAACGTCGTGTTTACTAATGGCGGAATATTGATATTTTTGTAAACAAACGTGAATAAAATGCGTTTAAAATGTCATATGATAAATAGAATCTTGCATTCGTGCTCATGTATTATTGCATGAGCACTCATGTTAGATCCTCTAAGTCAGTAATTTTTTTAAACTCGTTGAGGAAAAGGGATAAAATGCTCGGCACAGCTTCGCATTTTATCCTTTTTCCTCAACTCGTTTAATAAATTCAATAATGCATGAACACTCATGTAAGATCCTTTAAGTCCGTAAAGTATAAAACTCCTTGAGGAAAAGGGATAAAATGCTCGGCACAGCCTCGCATTTAATCCTTTTTCCTCAACTCGTTTAATAAATTCAATAATACATGAACACTCATGTAAGATCCGCTATTAATTAATTTTAGATGATTTTGAAAATGACTGTTCATTTGTCAATGTACATTTGGCAGAGGTATAGGTAGATGTAATACATAGAGGATCTTACATGAGTGTTCATGTATTATTGAAAAGGAGTTGAGGAAAAGGGATAAAATGCGAGGCTTTGCCGAGCATTTTATCCCTTTTCCTCAACGAGTTTAATAATTTCAATAATACATGAGCCCGAATGCAAGATTCTATTTATTATATGACATTTAAAAAGCATTTTCTTCACGATTGTTCACAAAAAAATGTCACTGTTCCGCTGTTAGTAAACGCGACATCGTTAAGGACGCCGTACATGGGACTGTTCCAGAGTGATCTTAAAAACCACTTTTGAGCGTCCCAAAGGTTGCCTTAACATAGGAATTTTGCTGTGCCTTACTAGGACCGCAACGTACTTGAGGTTTTTTGGTGCTCGGAGCGTGAGATTTTTCCTGCTCATAAACTTGAGGATGGCATGAGTTGGCATCTTCGGTTTATGAACGAGACAATAGACATGCACAGTCGATATGACCATATAAACCACCTCAACGGATTAAATTTGGTAATTCGGGTCGGGGCTCCTCGCACGACAGTTCCATATTTATCTCACTGTAAGCTCATTTTTCAAGAGCAGGTCCTGTTCGGTGACCTTGCCTATCTACAACGACTATTTTTGGAAGGTTTGGCTATGCTGAGTAAGTTCAGCGGCGGTCATGGTGAGACGCGCGGGCTCAACTTGACCCCAGCTGACCTAATCTACATTATTACAAATTTAGCATTTTTTGATACTTTATTGTTTTCCCCACACACAAAAACAAAAAAAAAAAAAAAAAAAAAAACTGCTGATGATAATTCTCGTTCCAACTAGTATCTGTTATTGACTACGCCATTTGTTTGCATGTTTTGTTTGCATATTTTGATTTTCGCTTAATGTTACCTATGTAACCTAAGCTTGAATAAAGATGAGTTGAGTTGAGTTGAGTTGAGTTGTAACGTTACGGGACGTATCTAGCTAATTTGCATAATTAATCCACTAGTGGATTATCGAAAATATTACATGGCGTTATTACACTCTCAGACGCGACGTCATATGATAAATGTAGTTATTAAGCATATCGAAGAAAAGAATAGAGAAAGCGACCAAACAGGGCCGAAGTATTACGATGCGAGTGACATTAGCAGAATATTAACATTATCATCAGAAAGGAAACCACAAACTGCCCCCGCCCATCGGGGCTTGAGGAAATAGATGGGCTGCATGATGCTTCCACGCAGAGCTAAAAACCTACCGCACAGGAGTACTGGTAAACCGCATAGAGGATCTAAGACTGCCCAGGCAAAGCGGTGCGAGTCGGACCGTCCATGATGATAAACTCTATCGGTTTCATTGGGCGAGAGGGCTTGAGATGTCATTTCATCTCAATGTTGGGTAAAAGACCCGCAAAATTGGAAGCAACGTCTCCAAAATGACCTATACAGTGTTGACGGGGACGTTAAACATCAAAGCAATCAAACGATGAAAGAAAAACAAGAACGGAACGGCATAGTTTTCTTGGTACGGTATCAAGCATCTGCAACAAACACCCGTGATGGTCCTCATGTGTTTGTTTTTCTCCAGTCCCATCAAAAGGTTTCATCTCTGAATTCTTTTCATCTGTATCTTCAAATAGACACTGCACTGTTTACTTAGTACACTTACACGCGGTCTAAACAAATTACTCGTGCAAGTCGCGGCAGAACTAAGGGCCAGGGCTGTGGCCACGTAAAATCGATTTAAGGAACCACCCACCAATATTTTACTGACCATTCGAATGCGCTGCGTTTGTGCTTGAGAAGGAAACTGTCCATTTATCATATGACATCGCGTCTGAGATTGTAAAAACGCCACATATTACATACAGAGAAATACTATGATTTCTACAACATATAAACTTGGTATTTTCGTTTTTGCTAAGAAGAAATATTTCCTTTTTGCCGGGGAAATAAATCTCTTTAAGTGGAACTACTTTATGTAGACGGCACAATATACCACTTTTGCAGTGAAATCGTAAAATTCAAACGCGGGAAAGTTTCAGTCACGTCGTCGTTATTCATGACGTCATTACAATGGCGTCAGGGAAGATATCAATAGACGTTCAGAATGCGTGACGTTTGAGTCGGATGCAATGCTGAAACAAAAGAAAACATGGGTATGACCATTGATAAAAAAAATCAAGATCCAAACTGTCCTAAAAGTCAAAACAAGTGCATGTAATATACAGATT
Organism: Lucinisca nassula; assembly: GCA_963580285.1. NCBI lineage: Eukaryota > Metazoa > Mollusca > Bivalvia > Lucinida > Lucinidae > Lucinisca > Lucinisca nassula. Next base: position 40,620,876 of record OY757024.1, on the reverse strand, counting down.
ATTCATTTCTCCTATTTGAAATATGGGATTTATAAACCTCGGGAGGAAAAAAAAACAAATCGGTAAAGAAACTCGTGCTTCGCACTCGTTTTTTATCGGACTGTTTCACCACTCTTGGTTTATAATTCTCATATTTCAAATAGGAGAAAGAAAAATCTCTGTGTAATAATAATAACAAAGACGACATAAATGTCCTCGTAAAATCTAATTTATCCTGGATAGCAGTTTGGCCACTGTTTTGGAAGGAAACTGTCCATTTATCATATGATGTCGCGCCTGAGAATGTAATAACGCCATGCAATAATAAGAATAAAAACAAATATGTCCTTGTAATATCTCATTTATTTTCGATAGCAGTTTGGCCCTTGTTTTGGGAAGGAAACTGTTCATTAATGATATGACGTCGCGTCCGAGAATGCAATAACGCCATTTATCATATGACGTCGCGTCTGAGAGTGTAATAACGCCATGTAATATTTTCGATAATCCACTAGTGGATTAAATATTCAAATTAGCTAGATACGTCCCGTAACGTTACATGTACGACATCCTTAACGACGTCGCATTTACTAAAGGCGGAATATTGACATTTTTGTAAACAATCCTGAATGAAATGCGTTTTAAATGTCATATGATAAATAGAATCTTGCATTCGTGCTCATGTATTATTGAATTTATTAAATTCGTTGGAGAATAGGGATAAAATGCTCGGCAAAGCCTCGCATTTTATCCCTTTTCCTCAACTCGTTTAATAAACTCAATAATACATGAACACTCATGTAAGATCCTCTATGTAATAATAAAAATAATAATAACAGTAAAAATAATAATGACAATAATGAACATGCGTCCTGGTAATATCTCTTTTATTTTCGATAGCAGTTTGACCATTTTTGGGACGGAAACTGCCCATTTATCATAAGTTCGAGAATGTAATAACGCCATGTTATAACAATAATAATAATAAAACGTATATGTCCTGGTAATATCTCATTTATTTTCGTTAGCAGTTTGGCCATTATTTGGGAAGGAAACTACAGTCGAACTCCAATGGCTCGAACACCTTTGGGACCTCAAAAATCTGTTCGAGACAGGGGTAGTTCGAGCCACTGAGGTGACTGCCAGGAGGCATACCGAGATACTTTTAGACATCTTTTCGGTGTTCTATAATGAAAATGTATGCTGTGTGTACTCATTAGAATCGCCTCATCGAGGCGATTCTAATGCGTACACACAGCATAATTTTGCAAGATTAAAGACTAAAATCTCCTTAATCATCCCCACTATTTCTTATGTAGAGGATTTCGCTAGGGGCTCAAGAATGGGTTCGACACATCCATGGTAAACGAGCCAACGGTGTTCATACATCGAAGTTCTACTGTATATCTCTTTTATTTTGGACAGCGGTTTGACCATTGTTTTGGAAGGACACCGTCCATTTATCATATGGCGTCAGGGAAGATATCAACAGACGTTCTGAGATTGTAATAACGCCATGTAGTAATAATATTAAAATCAAACATATATGTCCTGGTAATATCTCTTTTATTTTGGATACCAGATTGGCCATTGTTTTGGAAGAAAAATGTCCATTTATCATACATTCTAATGTCGTTTTGTTAAAATTGTACTATTCTGCACAAAGCAGCAAGCGCTGTGAGCTACGTAAAACTAAATGACAGGAAATAGAAAGCGGCGTTACGTCATGACGCTGTCGCAAATTTTTGACGTTATCCAATCAAACGTCGCGTTTCATACGCAAGTGCATTAGAATGCTAAGACTATTTATGCAAATAGTCATAAGGCCCTTGAACACCTATATATACAAAAAGTATACATATACAAACAGTATACAGATACCCCTATGAAATCCACAAAATTGGTTTAGTGTATGTATTTTCATTTTACTTTTAGTTTTGTTCCGTTGTGATACTATAGGAATCTTATATGGGTGTGAGGGGTGGATGGAAAAATCCGTCCCGAGGGACACTGTCCGGCATCACGAGGCTTGCCGAGTGGTGCCGGACAGTGATCCCGAGGGACGGATTTTTCTATCCACCCCTCACACCCATATTGGATTCTTTTTCTTGCATACCTTCCATTTGTATTGCGAATGTTTAATGCTGCTGTCACTTCGGTTACCGACGTCCGCCATTTTGTGATGACACAACAGGAATGACGACACGGCGCATGAGGTTGTAATCAACCAGTGCATTTAGAAGCCTCCGTGGTGCAGTGGTTACGCTACTCGCCTTGTAAACCAGGGATCGCAGGATCGATCCCGTGCTTCTCCAGACTTTCGGATGAGTCTTTAAACCGAGGTCCCGTCTCCATATGACCATAGCTGTTGGTGGGACGTAAAACTAAAACTCACTCACTCAACCAGTGCATTTATCAAACACGCGATTATATTCGATTTTGGGACGGAACACCAGGGTCAGAACATTAATTTCTCTCCCAGGGTAAAATCACGGATTTCCTTGTCTGGTGTGCAAGAATGTGCATGTTCTGGAGGTTTAAAACTAACCCATGAAACTGAACCACAATTTTCAAACTCATCAGACATATTTCAGATATGAAATTAATCCTTTCAAACAAATAGTCTGTTATTAAATTTATTAAACTTTAGCATGTTTTTCAGATGATCTAGCGCCACTTACAATGCTCATTATAGAAGTGAAGACAATGATCAGGAATCGATACAATTAACCCACAGCTTCCATCAGAGACACCAAAGGGAAAGAAACACAAACATGAAACAACAGACCCTAATGGAAACATCAATAGCGGAAAGCCAAAAGTACAGTTACTTTCTCACAAAATGGCTAATTGGCTATCCAAAACAAAATAATATAAGCGACACAAACACCCAAAGGCAAACCATAACAAACCTTGGAACGGTCAGTGAAACGATTTCCGCTGGGGCCTTTATTATCAGAAACTACGCAGTATGGCCAACCTGATTTTTTTCTCTTCTTTCGATGCCTTTAGATGGCTTTTATCAATTACAGTGTCTTTTCTATATAGTATTCTATTGAAAAGGAAGACAACTATTTTTGAAAAGCACATTCTAATTGAATGAGCCGGTGAAAGGTAAATATTTACATGAAGGCATTTAGCCAGGTTTCGATAGGCCTTGATGCAAAAGAGATTTAAGTTCAACATTGAGTTTTAAAGCAAAATCGAAATTACGTCTACAAAATTTAGAACACGCTTTGTGGAGTTTATGATAACGATAACCCTGATTGATTTCGTTGTTAAGCAGTAATTTTTTTTTTCGAATGTTGAAGTCAGTAAACTGACTTGACACTCTTGCGAAAAGCGCCTGAAAAATTAATGCAAAGTTATTTAGGAAAATCTAAGAACACGCTTTGTGGAGTGTATGATACCAATAATCCTGATTTAGAAGTTAAGCAGTTAACAGTTTATTTCGAATGTTGAAATCAGTAACCTGACCTGAAACTCTGGCGAAAATCGATGGAAAAGGCCATGCAAAGTTATTTAGGTAAATGTAAGAACACACTTTGTGGAGTTTATAATACCGATAACCATGATTCCAGAATTTAAGCATTTAATAATTTATCTCGGATGTTGACTTAACACTCTGACGAAAGTCGCTGATAAAAGCCATACAAAGTTATTTAGGGTAAATGTAAGAACACACTTGCTAGTGTTGACCATGATTTATTAGTTAAGCAGTTAATGATTTATTTCAAATGTCGAATTCAGTAATCTGACTTGACACGCTGCGAAAGTCGCTGAAAAAAATATTTTGAAAATCTAAGGACACATTCAAAGAAAGAATATCAGGTAACATTATGGCACAGAAAACGTAAAACATATCATAAAATGTCGCCTAACAACAAAGTAACGACCGCCTTGGGACAATCAGTAGGAATCCTGCTTAGGGTATCAACTCGGGTGTTAACAAATTTCAACCCCTCCCTCCAGTGCAATACCTTGCATGACAAAAAAACCCAATAAGTTCCACAGAGGTTTTCTAGCTGAATTAAGATTCTAGCCAATAAAATACACAGTATTTAAGACAATTACGAATCACACGACTGACATGAGAGAAGAACATTACGATAATACGTCCGTATGATGTCACTGGAACTAGCATTTTTCCGATGAACTGTTCTGATATTGAGTACCTACATACTAAGTAAGTGTTGGAGAAAAAATAAAGAAACAAATGTATACCCCTATAAACCCCGCTTTTCTATATATAAGGGTGTTCATAACCGGACTTGTTAAGGTGATGAAAAGCCTACCATTTATATCACGAGGGTCGAACCCAGGACATGTTTCACCCTCAAGTTAAGCTTCCAATTTCAACATAACTGACTGGCATCTGGTTGTTTTGCATAATGGCATGGCAAAATAAATAGAAATGAAGGTATTAAAATATTTTGATATACTTTTATGTAATAAGACGTCTAATTAGAAAATGCCATAAGTTTGAGACAGTATCTATCGAGATATACTGTAGGAATATGTTGTATGAAACGCTTTGGAAACAAGTAATCCACCACAAAACTGAAAAGTATGAAGTGTACAAGTTTTTCTGGGCCAGACAAGCTACGTTTTGCCAATTAGTGACCCTCTAAGGTTTTCAAAAATCCATAATGGAATCAATGATCCCTAGTCATCAAGTAACATCGCTTTTCTTTGGCGGACATTTGGTTTTGCGCTGTTGATAGCGCTCGCCTTTCTGTGCAAACAAAACAACATTAAACATTTCAAACAAATAAGTCCACTGAAATGGGATAATTGTATTCGACACAGTAAGCTTGGTGGGAAGTAGACGGTTGCCTTTAAAGTCGCAAAATACCAGAAAAATTCAGACCTGAAAACAGGCAGTTAACCTTCCCAAAATAATTTTGAACACAGCTATCCCCTCATTCTGTACTTGTTGTCTGCGCGTACATTGCCATAGTGCAGCTTTGCATCTCTTATGGTATACATGTATACGCATCGTTTGGGATTCCGGGAATTTTCAGTTGGTTATGCTAATTTTCCTACTCTGCTATTTGATGTAGCTTAGACCTATTTCAGATATTGTTGTCGAATCGACGTTATTTTGATTACATTAAAGAAACTAAAATTTGGCTAATGGTGTAGATACATTTTAACGCTTGACACCTGTCATTCCGTTGAATTGGGCGGCGCTTCAAACCATAATACAACCACGTGATTTTTGTAGTTTCATTCCCAGAAAATATATTTTTAGCATGAAAAATATTTGCATAAAGCTATCCGAGGACAAAGTCATTAACCCAGGTGTTTTGTAAGGGAAGACATGACGGACATAGAAATTCATTTCTTGTTTATAACCAAATGTACACATTAGAAATCAAAACATAGCAACCGATGAAGGTCACTGTGAATGTGTGGACGTGTTTAGGGTTTGACAACACACAACAAATAAAATATCGAGGTCAAAAAGATAAAGTATTACCTTTTTCTGCATTTCTTGTAAGTAAAACGCAGAAAAGTTACTGGCTTTTGACGAAAATAATATATCCGTGTAATAAATCTTTATTCAAATACCCTTGCGTATATAATGCAACGTCGAAAACCCATCGTCATAATGTAACGTGGCTCTTCATTGGGTAGCATTTGGTTTTACGCAGCTCGCAACGCTTGCCGCTCAGATCAAAAAGTACAATTGTTACTAAAAAAAAACTAACTAAGCGCATAAGAATGGGATAACAGCATTAAAAATTGTCATTTTGGGCGGTAAAGCGCCCGATTTGCGGTCGCAAATTCTGTTTTACGACTCCGCTGGTTCGTCGCAGTTAAACGAAATTTTCGACCGTAAAACCGCCGATTTACCTACCCAAATGACAAATTTGAATACAGGTATCCCCTAAAAGGATGTCTTTTTGAAACAACAGACACACACACACACATACACACACACGAATGAACAGCAAGGGGCATACAAGCTGGATTCGGCCAAGCTTCATTAGCATGATAAGCGATCCTAGAAATAATTTTCAAGATCAATGGATCATAATGAAAAAAATATTACTGCTCCATTTATCACACCATGTGAGATTTACAAGGATGGTCAAAACTAAGTTGTTTCAAGAACCATGTCGAATGTAAACAAATGTTCATTTCATAAGTACAAAATGTTATATATCCTTGAATTTGCTAAATGCTTCTATTTCATGCTTTGGAATCAGCAGGCAGAAACAGAATGAAAATGTTGGTCGTACTTGACAATGCAATGAGACAAATAATCTTGAAATTTGTAATGCTGCTGTGCCACTTAGGATATTTATTCCCACGTGAAGTCTGTTGAAATGACCATCATTACTGAACGTTCTTATGAGAAAATAAACAATTGGACATTGTCAACAAAATTGAAAACTTGAAATCATTTCTTGTGATAGTTGTATATGATTATAAATGAACCAGTAAATTTCCTTTACCAATCCACAATCAACAACGGCCGACACTCGCCATGCGAATTTCGTTATTTTATACCCGAATTGTTTGTTCAACCTATCAGTTAACAGATATACCGATAAACAAAATACAACTAATTCCGTTTCTCTTGTGAGTAATTGCTTTATACAGACTCAGTTTTAAAAATGAATTACCTCCCTTGGACTGTTTGTATAATGAATATAGATAGAACCGACTCATTGGTGCAGCTATAACGACTGCCTACACGTATAAGCTATGTATGTAAAATATGTTGCCTGAAAACCACACTTTCCCTCAGTGAGGGTGATTTAAGGGGTAATTATTGCATGGACATAACACACGATGAAGATAGAAAAAATTCATTAGAAGACCCACTGATATAAGTTCTCCTCGTGTTTCTAGCAGAAATCTGTGATAAAAGACTTCACAATTTTGTTTTGAGTTTACTAATTTAGCATCACGAAACATGCCTATATAATTATGAGCCCCTTAAACCCTACTTTTAAATAGTAAAGGTTACACATTATTTTTCTTATTTCTGCTCAAAAGCATTGATTAAGAGTACTCGTTAGAACCGTCTCATCTATATTTTGTGCGGAAATATAAAACAATCATTTATTCTATCTGAAAAATTCCATTTTTAGTGGTGACATTTTCAGTACATTTAAAAAGGTGTGTTTTCTGTATGGTGGTGAAATTGAGCTACCGTATTAAACCTGACTTTAGGGTCGACGCACTTGATCCTCAGTGCGTGATTCTATCCTTGACATGGTTTTATTTCGTTATTTGTCTGCTCTTTAAAGTATCTCGTCTAATGGGTACGCGGAATGTGTACTATATTTGACCGAACCGTATCAGTCGGCCATCAAAACGTCCCAGTTATAGTCCGCTAAATCCATTTATGGTAACAAAACCAAGTAAATATAGATTTCCGCTAATTTCTACTTCTTTGATTAAAGAACGTACTCAAGATTCACCGAGTTTTGCCCGGTTAGAAGGTTAGCGCTTTACTTTTAAGTCTACTACATGCTCAATTCAGTCAATAGATATTTAAATAAGGTATTTGATGAGAATTTTGACACCAGTGGTGTAGTTTGAAAATCGTTATGTCATGATGATAGGTAAACGAACTTGATGAAATCGCTGCTCTGCCCATTGAAATGTACTTTTTGTGTTGAGCTAAATGGTAGTTCAGAAATAAAGACATTTTGCTTTGACTTTATTGCATTCAAATTATGACATGCATAAAGTAAATGCAAAACATATCTTGATTTCTCGTCTTGTTTAAAGTGGCTTTTTACACAAATAGAATAAACAGAAATGAATTATCTTAAAAGGCAATTAGGCGATTAATATATACGGAAAAGAACTGCGAATTATTTTATATACTTATTGTTTGCATAAGAGAGCATCCCCGGTACAGCTTACAACTATGACTTCTAATCAAAAACAAGAAAGCCAGTTAGTATTTCCAAACAAATTAAAATTGAGAGCATGCAATGAACGATGTTCGAGTGGCAACTTTTTCGAAGTACTGACAGCATGGGCGGGCCGACTGTGTTTGAGAGTAGGCTGGGAAAATGGTCCTGAACGAAAAGTTAGACGGTTTCGTTATACTCTTACATTTCAGTGATTTAAGCAAAACACGGTGTCTGATCTGGGTCTACACTGTTGTCTAAACCCAGTACTTACGTCAAGCCAAGGTTTTTCAATTACCCAAATCTGTTTGAACAACACTCCGAAGCCATAGCGTCAAAGACAACGTTACTACAGATAACCGTTAATTTATCATGAAATCTTTTCCACGGCCATTCTCTCCCATCTACTGATTCAAGAAGGGCAGGTGTCAGTTTCTGGCGAAATAATGTGCACTGTACTGGTTAACCGTTTACATGCATCTATAAGCCTGCCCAGGAACATTGTTGACAGGTAAACTGACGGCTCAAAAATGACCTAAGTTGTGTTGACTGGGCCGTTAAACTCCAATATAAACAAACAGAAAACCGATATCTGGATTTCGTAAAAACGCTACTAACCATTTTCGTAACAAATGGAATCTTCCTTCTTAAATCCAGGAGTCCATTTCAAAATTTAGGGATGTCAGGTTGTGTTTTCAACAAAAACTATTTGGAAATTGGCCGTACTTTTTTCCAAACAGTGTAGGCCCAGAGCAGACGCCGCGTTCTGCGACGTCTGATCTGGGCCTGCACTCTTTGTCAACTACCATTTTGGGGTTCCCGGTACAAAATGGGTTAGCGTGGTCATTGATAATCTCGTGGACGTCGATACCAAAAAACTGTAGCCTGTGAATATGGAGGGAAGTAATTCGTGAAAGTATCTTTATATAACGTAAGATTACCTTCCCTTATCTTACCTGTTGATTTTATCTTTGCTGTACTCAACTGAAAATATAAAGCAAACACGAAGCAAATGAAAGCAAACTCCGGTTGTAACAATACATGTTGTCATGTGTATACTTTCTGTGCGTAATGTACGCGTCTGCATCAGGCCTTATGCCAACGTTATGAAACATTGTTCATGTTCAACCTATGAGTAAACATAATAAAGGTCATTGCTACTAAAATGCAAATAAATGAGGAAAGTTTTGCTGTTGAGATCAGCAGAGAATGTCATTGGTCCCGCACATCTGTTTGGCATGACAAATGCTTTATAACCAAGGATCTGCTGACGCTGTGGCTGAGTAGCAGGAGACAGAACGTTAATGGTATATAAGAAAAACATTCGGGTTTAGGTTTAGGTGATAACTGTATTGAAAATTGTTATTTGGGGAGGTAAAACGGCCGTCTGAGGGTCGGAAATTTGTTTTGCACCGACGCGTAAGCGAAATCGAAAAAAGGAATTTGCGACCGACAATTTACCTCCCCGAATGATAATTTTGATTTTTGTCATCCCCGTGCTAAAACCATTATCCAATTGTTTTGGTAAAAAAATGTTCTATTAGAACAAAACGGCAAGAGTGTTCGACTGCTTTAAACCAAATACTAGCCAATGAAAAGTGACTTTATACAAAGACGACGGGTCCCTAACCGTATATCGCAGAATGTACGGTCACACATTTTTACGCTATCCAATCAGAAGTCGTGCTACATTCGCAAGTGTAGAAAATTTAGCATTTTCATGAGGCAGTTTAGTGGTAGTTGTGTGTATAGTTTCTATGTTTTGTGAGCAAACACGTCTCTTGAATTGAAGGTATGAAACGATGCACTTAATGAAAAGGCATAGAATGAAAGAATAAACATCTTAGATTCGACGTAATTAGGTTCAAACTAAGCAGCCCATAGGGGCTTGAAGAAATATATGGGCTGCAAGATGCTTCGAAGCAGAGCTGATTCCGGCCCGCACTCTAGTACTGGTAAGTCGCTTAGAGGATCTAAGCCTGTCCAGGAACCACGGTGCGAGGCGGATCAACAATGCTAATAAACCCTATTGGTTTCATTTGGCGACAGGGCTTGAGATGTCATTTATCTCAATGTCGGGTAAAAGTCCCACAAAATTGGAAGCAACGTCTCCAAAATGACCTTTACAGTGTTGACGGGGACGTTAAACCTCAAATCAAACAAACAAATCAAACTAAGCAAGGATACTTAGGGCACGTCTTTTTACAAAGAAACGATGTAGATATGTGTAAGAGAAGCAAGAATCCAGATCATATTTAAATTGCGAAGTGAAAACATTCCTCTCTACTTCTCACTAAACTCTTCGAAATCAGTACTCATGTTTACAGACGGCTTAACGTCCGTAGTTTGCACTATGTACTACTCAATGGCCTGATTTGTTCATAACCTTTGCGAGTATCCTAAATGAAGAACGTATTCACAGATTAAGCTTTCCATCACACTTGTAGTCAGCTACACAAGAGAAATGAAATTGTGATATAAGTATTATTATTATGCACTTGCGTATGTGACGCGACGTCTGATTGGAATATATAAAAGCATATGACAGTATATTCCGCGATATACTATTGAAAACCCGACGTCATCACGTAGCGTCGCTTTAAATTGGCTGGCATTTGGTTTTACACAACTTACTTTTTTATGAATCTTCTTTTTTATGATTGTTTTCATTGCTCTTAAAGGAACTCATTTTTTATTTTTATTTATAGCGCTTGCCGCGTTGCGCAAAACAGTATAATTTTAACGACATAAACAATTAAAATGCATCAGAAGGGGATAACAGTATGACACATTGTCATTTGGGGGGGTAAATCCTCGGTGACATGGTCGCAAAGCCCGTTTTACTGCTCCACTGACGCGTTGCCGTATAACACAATTTCCGACCGTAAAACCGCCGATGTACCAATATGACAGATTTGGATACAGTCAAACCAAACTGGTGGTAATTGCAGTTCGGAAGACTGCTTTGAATACTACAACAAAAACAAAACTGCCCAAAAAATAGAAGTGAAGGTATACGTTCTTGGTGCTAATTGGTTTCGTACCTGACTCCAATGGCCAAGACAATACATCGCAAAATAAAATTGAGATGCGCCAAGGGAATGCACATCTTCAGACATTTGTAAACAGTTAAAACATAAACAAGCCCACCCCACCTGAGTCAGAATACAGTATCTACTGACATCACTTAGCTATCTTAATCGAAGCTGTTTTCGAAGCTCCATGAAACAACAAAACGAACGAGAGACACGTTGAATACTCACAATATCATGATCTCAAAAGCTCTCAGAAAGCATAACTTCTATCTCTCTCCCCAAAATCCAAGTCGTGGTGATGATGCTAATTAAATAAATAAAAGTAATGAAATACAAAATGTGAATGGTCGTGCATTGAAAAGTCACAGATCCAATCACAAACCAATAAACAAAGCGATATTAACACCCGAGCACATCCAGATGCATTGATTCCTAGGGCATAACTTCATTTGTTGTTCTGTCCAACGTCGACAATTAACGTCTTCGCCCAGAGGCCTAAACACCCAACTTTTTGGTTTTGTGGACTCAAACTCGAGCAAAGGACTAGCACTTACCGATCTGTCAATTTGACAATGAAAACTTCTGGCAAAATTGAATCAATAATTTTTATTCTAGTTCCGCGGCAAGAAAAAATGAGTGCGTAACAAAACAGAAAAAAAAATCACAGAAAAAGACATTTCGTAAAATTATTCTTCGATATTAAACATTGGGTACAATAGAAATGTTATACGACAGACTGCATGCATGGTAGTTAAGCAAATCATGGTTGACAACTTTGCTTCCCTCTTTAATTGCAAGTCGGTTCCAGCGTAAAGGCTTGATCACATTGCCTTTATTTTAATTTTACTGAGAATTAGAATTTAATTTTATGTAATGCTAGGTTGGTGCATGACGCTCTGTCTCTGGTCGGGCGCATCGAAATCTAACTGTTGGGTTTCGTTTGCCCCACTAGTTCAGTTATTTCTTGCTGTCGAGTCCTCTCCCTTGTTTCATCTCTGTGGTTGTTTGATTTTTGTGTTCTCGGAGATTGTGCACTAATGAGTTAAGAAACCTTCATGCGGACTGAATAATTTATTTGTCTAAATCACGACGGAAGTAAGGGCGAGGATTGCGGCTGCGTAAATCACTGACCGTTCCAGTTCTTCTGCCGTGGTTTATTTTTGTGGTTTCTTGCTGTCGAGACTTCACCGTTGTTTATCTGTGTGTTTTTGTTGTGTGTATGTTGTCGAACATATTCCACTGCTACATGCGGACTGAACAAATTATTTGTATAAAACGCGACGGAAGTAAGGGCGAGGATTGCGGCGCGTAAAATCGATTTAAGCCCTCAGTGAAATTCTTTTCAAGGCGGTTCTTCTGTCGCGGTTTAGTTTTGTTATAGTTTGTATTTGAGTGTGTGTATCGCTTATATCTTTTTGTTTCGGATAGCCAATTGTCCATTTGTGGAAAAGTAACTGTCCTTTTGGCTTTCCGCTATTGCTGCTTCCATTAGGTTCTAGTTATTTCATGCTTGTGTTTCTTTCCCTCTGGTGTCTCTGATGGGAAATGTAGGATAATTGTATCTTATCTTATATTATGAACAGAAAAAACAGCCATTTCAAGGCAGTGGAAGAAGTAAAAACGAGTTTTCAAACTCCTCCAAGCTTTTCTGCCTGACTTACTTGTTTGTACGTATCATGACGATCCGATCAAAACTGAAGGGGCAGCGGCGATGACAAGGTCGAAAATAGGCATTTTCAGCCAAGCTGGGAACATAACTCCATGATTAATTGACTGTCATTGCTAGTTTTCAAACTTGTCTGAGCTTGTATCTCTAACTTACAAACATACTAATTTCAAGAACATGCGATGAAAACTGAAGGAGTACACTAAAAAAATGCATTTTCTACAATTCAAATGATGTTGCTTTATGATAAATAGGCTGACCTCATCAGTTCACGAACTCATCCATTTTACCCCTGACTTACTAGCATGTAAGTTTCAAGAAGATCCAATAAAATTGAAGGAGCTGTCAAAAATAGGCATTTTCTGTAATTAAGGGGGACAAAACTCTCTGAAATATAGGCTGACCTCACAATTTTTTAATTCTGCCGAGGTCTTATCCCTTACTTGCTTATATATAAGTTTTAAGACGATCTCACGAAAACTGAAGGGGGCTATGGTAATGACAAGGTCAAAAATAGGCATTTTCAGCAGTAAAGGGGATGTAATTCTATGATAGATAAGCCAACTCGTCAGTTTTCGAACTCATCGAAGCTTTTATCTCTGACTTACTTGTTTGTAAGTTTCAAGAAGATCCGATCCAAACTGGAGGGGCTACGGTGACGACAAGGTCAAAACTAAGCATTTTCAGCAAAGTAGTGGACATAACTCATAACCGACATCGCTTTCGAACTTATCCAAGCTTTTTACCTCAACTTATTTGTATGTAAGTTTCAGGAAGATCCGATCAAAACTAAAGGGGCTCGTTGATGACACGGTCAAAAATGGGCAGACTTGGCGTGTTTTCGAACTCATCCAAGTTTTTATCCCCAGCCACATTAAATATACGTTTCCGAAAGATCCGATCAAAACTGAAGGGGATACGGTGATGAAAAGGTCAAACGTAGATATTTTCAGCAATCAAAGGGACATAAATCTATGATAAATGGGCTTGGCATGTTTTCGAACTTTTTAAGTTTTTATCCCCAGCCACATTAGATATAAGTTTCAGAAAGATCCGATCAAAACTGAAGGGGCTACGGTGAAGAAAGGGTCAAAAATAGACATTTTCAGCAACCAAAGGGGCATTAATCTATGATTAACGGGCCGAACTGGCCAGTTTTCGTACTCATCCGAGTTTTTATCTCAAGCCACCTTACATATAAGTTTCAGAAAGATATGATCAAAATTGAAGGGGCTACGTTGATGACAAGGTCAAAAATTGGCATTTTCAGCAATCAAAGGCACGTAACTTTATGATAAATGTGCCGACTTGGCCGGTATTCGAACTCATCCGAGGTTTTATTTCAAGCCATCTTACGTATAAGTTTCAGAAAGATGCGTTCAAAACTGAAGGGGCTGCGGTGATGACAAGATCAAAATTTGGCATTTTTCAGCAATCAAAGGGAAGCTTCTCTATGATAGAGGGGCGGACTTGGCCGGTTTTCAAAGTCATCCGAGGTTTTAAACCCAACCACCTTACATATAAGTTTCAGAAATATCCGATCAAAACTGAATGGGCTACAGTGATAACAAGGTCAAAAATCGACATTTTCAGCAATCAAAGGGACATAACTCTATGATAAATATGCCGACTTGGCCGGTTTTTTAATTCGTCCAAAATTTTATCCCCAGCCACCTTACAAATAAGTTTCAGAAAGATCCGATCAAAACTGAAGGGGCTAAGTTGATGACAAGGTAAAGAATCTGCATTTTCAGCAATCAAAGGGACGTAACTCTATGATAAATGGGCCGTCTTGGCCGGTATTCAAAGCCATCCGAGGTTTTATCCCGAGCCACCTTACTTATAAGTTTCAGAAAGATTTGATCAAAACTGAAAGGGCTACGGTGATGACAAGGTCAATAATCGACATTTTCTGCAATCAAAGGGACGTTACTCTAAGATAAATTGGCCGACTCGGCAGGTTTTCGAACTCATCCGAGGTTTTATCCCCAGCCACCTTACATATAAGTTTCAGAAAGATCCAATCAAAACTAAAGGAGCTACGGTGATGACAAGGTCAAAAATTGGCATTTTCAGCAATCAAAGGGACGTTACTCTATGATAAATGGGTCAACTTGGTCGGTTTTCGAACTCGTCCGAGATTTTCTTCCCAGCCACCTTTCATATAAGTTTCAGAAAGATCTGATCACAACTGATGGCGCTACAGTGATGACAAGTATTCTCCCATTGTAAGTCTATGGGACCTTGTGGCTGCCATAGCAACCAATGTTTTCATGCGATTTCGAACATAAGCTTATGTCATCAATGCCCCTCCAGAGGCATGCTACAGATGAGAAATGATTGAGATCAGCCTGCAGGCTGCAGATATATAGCTGCTCAAAAGTGTGGACGGACGGACGACGGACGGACGGACGACGGAGGACCCACTATACTATAAGCTCCCATGGAGCCTTCGGCCCAGGTGAGCTAAAAAGTTAGTGACATGAATGCAAAGACAAAAGACTCAAGGCCAGACGTGCAGCACATCACAAACTCCCCGCGTTCGGGCGGTGAGCAAAAAAAAAAACTATTTTGGTGGGGATGGAGCTGGGCATGAACTCCAGAGTTTATTAATATTACACCCAATGCAGATGCATGAAAAATATCAAGTTTAATTGTGCGCAAGTCTTAGAGATTTTTTCCTGTGCGCATTATTTATTCTGATTTTTTGTCAACATACATATATACACATTATTAGACTAAATGACAAGTCTATGCAACCTTTATTGCTGAAAAAATGAAAATTTTAAAATGAAAAATTGTGTTTTTTTTTCTTCTTATTTCTGCTCAAAATATAGATTGTGGGTACTCGTGAAAACCGCCTCATTGAAGCGGTTCTAACTAGTACCCACAATCTATATTTTAGAGCAGAAATAAGAAAAATAAGGCTTACCCCTGTAAACCCCAGGTTTACTATATAAAAGTGGGGTTCAAGGGTGTCAAAATTATATTGGCATGTTTTCATGATGTTCTGATGTTGAACAGAGTGAGTGAGTGTTTGGGTTTTACATACCACCAACAGTTAAGGTCATATGGAGACGGGACTTCGGTTTCAAGAGTCATCCGAAAGTCTGGAGAAGCCCGAAATAGATCCTGCGACCCCTGGTTTACAAGGCGAGTAGGGTAACCACAGCACCACGGAGGCTTCTGATGATGTTGAACAGTGTAAGCATGTTACTCAAAAAGGTAAAACGCATCATCTCATCCAATCCAAGCCACCAAAGAAAGCTATAAAAAGGATAAATAAAGACAAAAATGAAGTCAATGCACCCAATGCACACACAACAAACGTATTACATCTGCAAGGGTAATTAATCCAACAGGTGTTTTAACATGTTCCGAATTTATCTTTACTATTACAAATGACTTGTCAATAAAAGTTACATTGCGTAGTCTCGCCGCCGACCGACATCAATAACCAGGGCCTTCATGCGGACTGAACAAATTATTTGTCTTAATCGCGACGGAAGTAAGGACGAGGATTGTGGCCACGTAAAATTGATTTAAGCCCCCCAGTGGAATTCGTTTCCGCTGACCGTTCCGAGGCGGTTCTTCTGTCGCGGTTTATTTTTGTTATGGTTTGTCTTTGGGTGTTTGTGTCGCTAATGTTATTTTATTTTGGATAGCCTATTGGCCATTTTGTGGGAAAGTAACTGTCCTTTTCGCTTTCCGCTGTTGGTGTTTCCATGAGGGTCTGTTGTTTCATGTTTGTGCGTCTTTCCCTTTGGTGTCTCTGATGGGAATCGATACAATTAACCCACAGCTCCCATCAGTGACACCAAAGGGAGACAAACACAAACATGAAATAACTAAACCTAAATGGAAACATCAACGAAAACTCGGCCTTGTATTGAGCTTGAGTTCAAAAGGGTATACATTATTTTTATAACTTATTCTGTAAGTTGTATACTATGGATGCCCCTTAGAACCACTAGGTTATAACGAGCACCCTCAACAAGTCTTTGTAGCAAAAATAAGAAAGCTATCACACGACTGACATAGTTGTGTAATAAGACGCCTCTTTCTTTCATTCTTTTATACAAGTGAACCGATGTACCTAAGATTTTAGTTAATTCACAAAAGAAATATTCTATTTCTCTTTCTTTTGTTTACTTCACCACAAACTTCACTCTCTAAAAGAATATGATACGTATGTGTGTGTCTGGGTGGGAATGGCGGGTAGGGGGGGGGGCGTGGGGGGGTTAATTCATTCTACTTTTATCATGTCAAAGTTAAATAAAAGCAAGACAGTTTACTTTATTGTTTGTGTTTTATAATAACTTACCTTTGATCCATTTTCAAGTCTTCACCTGATAAGAGGACTCATTTGGGATATAGTTTTAGGTCAGCTATATTTGTTTAAAATAAATTTATGTAGAGTTTATTACTCAGCCCATTTTAAATTTTAAATATGGGATTTACAAACCGAGGGAGGTTGAACATCCGATAAACAAACGAGTGCGCTTGCGCACGAGTTCCTTTTTCGGATGTTCAACCTCCCGAGGTTTATAAATTCCATATTTAAAATGGGCTGAGTCAATAAACTGTATATTACATGTATTTGATAGAGCTGATGTATCACTTGCATCTAATTCTATGTCGGCCCCCGCCCAAAGGGGCTTGAAGAAATATTTGGGCTGCATGATGCTTTCACGCAGAGCTGAATCTGGCTCCCCACTAGTACTGGTAAACCGCTTAGGGGATCTAAGCCTGTCCAGGAACCACGGTGCGAGGCGGACCGTCCATGCTAATAAACCCTATTGGTTCCATTGGGCGACAGGGCTTGAGATGTCATTTCATCTCAATGTCGGGTAAAAGTCCTACAAAATTGGAAGTACGCCTCCAAAATGACCTATTCAGTGTTGACGGGGACGTTAAACTTCAAATCAAACAAACAAACAAAACTAATTCTATGTACAGTTCACTCTTAACACACAACCCATTCAAAAGTTGGTGGGTGCAGTGACACATTATCTGAATGAAACAAAAGCTGTATAGACGCCATCTTGAAAGCCTTTCCTATTGTAATGAATGAAAATAGAAGAAATGAAGTTATTATATTGATAAACCAATTAAAAATGCGGGAGAATTGTAACCAATCCTGCCCCTTACTCAGTAGTTATGTCCAGATAATCTTTATTTCAAAGTTGCATCCGACTCGAACGTCGAATATTCTAACGTCTGTTGAATAACATCAACGTGTCTAAAACTTTCCCGCGTTTGAATATAGCGATTTCATTGCAAAAGCAGTACCATGTATCTTATGCCAAAAGTAGTTCCAGCTACAAAGATTTATTTTCCCGGCTAAGAGGAAATATTTCTCCGTAGCAAAAAAGAAAATATCAAGTTTATGTCTGATAGAAATCATGGTATTTATGTATGTACTATTATACCATATTACCAAATCATTAATATTGCTCTTGTCTGTTGACTGTTCAGCCCTTTGCTTCTGAACTGAATGCATCCACGGTTGCTGCCAGTCTGAAAAAATATACATCTTTATAAACTACATATAATACAGAGAGATCGATCTACGCAGTATGTGATTTAGAAAGATCAGCCTATGCAGTATAAAATAAAGACAGACCGGTCTATACAGTCGTTCGACGTTTCGTTACTCGTACTGTGTTCGAACTTTGACATTTGATTAATACCGCTTGTTAATATTAATCAAATGCGATCAATACAATAATCCTGTCTAGTCGACAGTCTCGAGCGTGACCTACTCGTGAGCACTTCATTTAATTTTCGACAGTAACAGTAATGGGCGCCAAGTGAATTTGAAATTTGGGAAAAGAAAACAAGTCTAAACCAAAAAAGAATACCAGACCTAAATGTACGAAACGGAAAAGGCTCAGGCACAACTTTTCGTGTTAGTTCGTCTGAGATTTGATTTATTAAAATGACATGGATCAAGTTACTTTGTACTAGCCTAGATTCGTGTCGAAGTTCAACTGTTTTAACCACTAGGCATTCGGAATCGGGCCAATATAGCTGCCATCGAATCTGTAACTGGGCCAAAACGAACGTGATTAATCGTAACGTTATATTTTAGGCTGATATTAATAAGAGATGGAATTTGCTATGCCGCAATCCACTGACTACCTTTATATCTTTATTTGTCTGGAGGCCGGAACAATTAAGCTCTTCCTCTGCAGGCACATTACGTAAGTGTGACGTCACATCAACGTCGGTACAATGTCATGCCGTATAGACAACCTCATATCAACGTCGGTGCAACGTTATAACGTTGCACCGACGTTAATTTGACGTTGCCCTAGCGACATAGCCCGATGGGTCTGAATTCAGAAGGAAAATTGGATGTATGTCTAACAATTCGTTTTACAAATTCTGAAATCGGACGCCTTCTATCTTCTGCCTGTTCGATTCACGCAGCTATCAGTTTTGGAAGCTCTTCCAAATGTTTCAAATATCCTGTGGCAGACTTGGAAGAGAAGAGGTCACATGACTAGATACAGCATCAACAAGAAAGAATTTAGCAAAGAGTAATTGGTACAAACGATGAGTAGATATTGTAATTGGTACAGACGATGAGTAGATATATTCATTTTAATTTTGCATTGCCTAATGTTTCTTTAGTCAACCTACTCTTTTTGGACAGAAACTAAGATGAAATATTTTGTCCTTTTCATAAACAAACTTTACACTTCATATATCTAAGTTCTGTGGTGTATTCTTTGCTTCCAAAGGATAACCACTTTATATAACATGTTTCAGAGTTTTACTATCGTCGCAAATATGCTTTTGTCTATTAAATTTAACACAATTATTTAAGTCCATGAGAAATTGAGTGGTATGTGTTAAAGTAACAGCTTCATCGAATGAATCGCGGGTGAATCGCAACAAAATGTGTTTAATGACGTGCACGCAGCAAAGGCGCATGACAGTGTGCACAGAAAGTACAGAGGTCTGTGACGAATCGGAAGTTTGCTTACAACTAGCCTCTTCCAGGCATTAAGTACCTTTCATTGAATCTCTTTGCATCAACGAATTCTAAAACCGAATAAAGACATGTACATTGAGTGGTCTTATTTTGGCAAGCAGTTTCATTTCAGGTCTGATTTACAATCATGAATTACATTTGAGTTGTGTTTTAATTGGACAGTGCAGAAGTTTGCAATTAAATGCACACCATTTTGTGTTTGAATTCAAACCAGGCTAACAGTTGACTGACTGTTGACTGGGATATTAGGAATTACTGAATGATGTTTCAGATTAAAATGAATTAAGTATCATCAAAACTAGCAGATGTTCGTCTTGAAAACTGGAACAAATGAACTTGTAGCTTTTTTTACCCATATTAGTCGACGACATATCAGATTGTGCAGGGTATATATAATACATCGTAAATCATGTTGACTGTCATGTCTTGGTTGCACAATTGGTTTAGACATTATTTTTGTGAAGTTTCAATACAGATATTTAGTGTTGTTCAAAGACATATGCACAGGAAAATAAAAAATAAAAATTGTTGTGAATGGATTTTGTGTAAATAGAATATAACGCCCATGTAATAATCATACACAAAATTGGTAGTTTTTCAATATAACTATTATTTCCATCTCAAAATGTATAATTTTGGAAATGTATAAATTAGTTATGTAATATTGCACTTTCCAGTGTAGATTTAGGTATATTAGTTTATGAGTTTTTTTAGCAAAACACATGCTTTATAGCGAACAAATGGGCTATATCAAATAATGCGATTTTCATACGGCTGAACAATTTTACGCAACAGCACTACGGCGGCTTCTGAATTTATCATATAATATCTCCGCAACAATTCCCTTTGATAAAGCCTCTGTAGTTAGAACATTACCTGTATAGACTACATTTTCTGTGTAAATCAGAAAACAAAATGGTGCAACGACATGGCCAAACGGCCATGCCATTGCACCATTTTGTTTTCAGATTTACACAGAAAATGTGTTCCAGACAGGTACATTTCGTACCAATGAGGATTAAAACCGCAAAGTAAGGACACACAATTTGGATAATTTAGATTGATTGTTTTATCTTCAATATAATGCAGATAATTTGGGTTATTCGTAAGGAACGCTTCCTAGAGAGGCTTTGATGAGTAAACACAGCATGTCTGTTCTGGATAAAATAGGAAACAGTTTCTTAATTACTATAAATATTTGATATCTTGAATTACAGAAAAAAATTCCATAAGGGCTCAAGACACAATTCGAATATGTTAAGTCATTGAAATTGTATGGTGGCTATCTCGACAGAATTGCCTATGAAACATTTCGATTTACATATGTGCGGAATGACTTAAAGTAGGCTACTGATAATAAACATACATATTGGTTCAAACATAATGATAACCCGACTGACATTCAATTTAATGATATTATTATTTGCCTGAGTCCACCTCTTTTTGTACCTATGTGTTCTTTTGGTTAGGTTTGGAGTTCAACGGGCCAGTCAGTTTTTAGGTAAAGTCGAGTCGGGGAGTTCATCAGAAGAACCTGACAACTGTCCTACTTGAAACAGCGGAAGGCAGAGAATGTCCGCTGAAAATGTTTCATCCTCCGAGAACGAATGTTGCTGCACTTAGCGAGAGTCGAACGCGCATCCAACTGAGCCACCGAGGTCCGTCTTTGGGACTGTTCACTAAGCGGCGTGAGAGTTGTGAATTCTGTCAACAGTCTCTTTTAAACCTAGTCTATTGTATAACAAAACCTACAATAAGGCCTACGTGACCAGCTAAGACTCGGATCAGCCTGAACAGCAACTCACTATGGCAGACATTGTTGCTTATGTCTGCCAGGGGTTTATGTGGTCAGCTGATCAGGATATTCGCTAGTAGTATAGTCATGCTTTGGCTCAATTTAAATATCTGGACACTATATTACGCGTGGTTAAGCTTGTGATACTTGGAATAAAACATGCTTACCATTTTAAAATCAAAAGTCATGAAGTATACGACAAATTGAACCCCTCTGCAGTTTAAACCAATGAGTGTGGAGGGAACCACTGGAACAAAATATTTGGAAAACAGGGTTGGCTAACTAGACTCATTATTTGGCTTGCAGTTTGGTTGAACCTAATTGACCTCTTTATTAAATTAACATTTGACGGAGGTGTGTGCTTTGACGGGTTATTGCCGTCATTTCTATATTCTACACTATAGCGACTAAGAACGAAAATGTTTTTTCCAACATGGCACAAAGAAATAACACGCCCCGCCCATCGGGGCTTGAAGAAATCGATTGGGCTGCGTGATGCTTCCACGCAGAGCTGTGACCGACCGCACATGAATACTGATAAACCGCTTAGGAGGTCTAAAATAGAAGTGAAGGCAATGATCAGGAATCGATACAATAAATCCACACCCCCCATCAGAGACCCCAAAGGGAAAGAACACAAAGTTTAAACATGAAACAACTAGACCCTAATGGAAACATCAATAGCGGAAAGCCAAAAGGACAATTACTTTCCATAATATGTCCAGTTGGCTATCCAAAACAAAAAGATGTGCGACACTCACATTCGAAGACGAACAACAACAAAAATAAACCGCGACAGAAGAACCGCCTTGGGATGGTCAGTGAAAAGTATTTCACTGGACGGGGGTGCTTTAATCGATTTTACGTGGCCGCAATCCTCGCCCTTACTTCCGTCGCGATTTGGACAATATTTTTTTGTTCAATTCGCATGTAGGCTTCCCAGCTTATCAGTGCAACATCTTCGAGAACACTAAAATCAAACAACCACAGAGATGAAACAAACAAGGGTGAGGTCTGTACAGCAAGAAAAAACTGAATTGTTGGCCAAACGAAAACCAACAGTTAGTCTCCGATGGGCCCGACCAGAGGTAGAGCATCATGCACCAACAAACATTATATTATGCCTGCCCAGGCAAAGTGGTGCAAGTCGCACCGTACATGCATATACAACCTCTGGTTTCATTGGGCGACAGGGACTGGGATGTCATTTCATCTCAATGTCGGGTAAAAGCCCCACAAAATTGGAAGCAACGTCTCCAAAATAACCTAAATAGTGTTGACGGAGACGTTAAGCCTCAAATCAATCACACGAACAAAGAAATAACATGAATACAATTATTTGAAGCCATTAGGAAGTAGAAGATTAAAAGGACATTAATTGCATGGTGAACTTCGAGTTACAAAGAATAAAGGCTTTACATGCAAAACATAAGAAAGAGGTACAATCATAGTCCGCAGCCAAGCAAGTACACCGACAGGACGCGGTGACAACGCGCACTCACACAATATGTTTGTAGCCTGTAGTTTGGCTAACGAAGAATAAAATGGATTGTAATGCGTTCTGTGTTTCCAATGGCAACATATACAGTGATATTCCGCTCTAAAGACCACATAATATTTCTGCTTCAAAAAGTTTTTTGGTAGGTTGCAGTTATTCTTTCTTTGCGTTTTCTGCATATAGTGTCCTATGGTCAGAGACCAACTTTGGGACTGTTCAAAAGTGGTCTTGAAGACCACTTTTGAACAGTCCCAAAGGTGGTCTTAACATAGGAATTTTGCTGTACAAGGCAACATATATGGCCTTGTTCAATTCCATTTCGAATACATTCTGAATACATTCTGAGTATTGTCAACTATTCTAACTTAAAATATGTTCTAGAAAGGGTTATCCTTTGGAAGCAAGGAATACACCACGGAACTGGAGTGTACATGTTTTCTGGGCCAGACTAGCTAGTTTCGGCCATTTAGGCCTCATCAGTGACCCTCAAATATTTTCAAAATTCCACAATGGAATCAATGATCCCAAAGGACAAGAAAATATAAACTACACTATGATGTAGGGCAGGGAGACTTTTGACGGCCGCCACATATTCCCAGACAACAGCTGTAGTGACGTCAAATATGTCAATAAATCTTAAATTAATGCCTTGCTATGTGTGCTCAAAATAAATGTGTCTGATTAATGTAATCTATTAACACAAAGAGTTAAGTAACAAGTTTAAAGACCACTAAAAATTGAAAGCCAACAAGGAATGACGTGTCAACGTCGGTCTGACATCGAAATGACATGGTGTCGTCCTGGCGATGTTGACTCGACGTTGGTCTGCTGGGTTGTGCTGGCTGGGTTACGTACTAACCAGTATTTTAGCTCAGATATGATAGCATTATAATAAATGATAAAAGAGAAATGGATACACCTTTAGGGGAGGCAACTCCTGCAAAAGTATGTTTGTCTCCCATGTCAAAAGGGGTCAACTCTTAAAAGAAGAATTTGCTCCTGAGGAGCAAATTCTTTCCCTTAAGAGTAGACCCCTTTTTAGTGGGACAGTGCTTAGAAACTCCCGATAGCTGTCTCCCATTGCAAAATGACGGGAAAATCTGCCAGGTGTTCCCACTCCTAAAAATAAGGGCCGATTAATTTCAACAATTACGAGATAAGGGTTCCGGCAATATAGCAGGGCATTTAAAAACACACTCAAACTTACTGTAGGTAGTATAGTTGTCTTGTTGCCACTAAACGAAACAGTTGGGCACTCCATTTCAACTAATGCTCCTGAAAGAAAAATGTAACAGTAAATAAGCAACGTAAACCATTACGAAAACACGCCTATACAAATACACTGTACATTTTACAGCTGTATAAATGAAAAACTTAAGATGAACAATTATGATATTTTTCTGATTTCTGCTGAAAATATAGATCGTGGGTACACGTAAGAACCGCCTCATCGAGGCGGTTCAAGTAAAAACCGCCTCATCGAGGCGGTTCTAACGAGTACCCACAGTCTATATTTTAGATCAGAAATAAGAACAAGAGCACCGCATGCGGGTGCCAACATTCGGCTGCAGTTTCTTTTAGTTAAACAAAAATTCTATGTCGAAAAAGGGCATAACTGTGCCAAAAATATTTTGAGGGTTACCTCACCTAATGGTATGAGTTTCCCTTTTCATAATGAACAACTAGTGAAAGTTTCAAGTAAATATGTTCAGTAATGACAGAGATATTATAAAATGTCCAAGTTTTTGCACGATGAAGACGCAAAAATTCTAAGTCGAGAATGGGGTATAACTGTGCCAAAAATATTTTTTTAGGGTTACCCTACCTATTGGTATGAGTTTCCCTTTTCATAATGAACAACTTGTCCGAGTTTCAAGTAAATATGTTCAGTAAAGACAGAGATATTACAAAATGTCCAAGTTTTTGCAAACATTCTAAGTCAAAAAAGGGGCATAACTGTGCCAAAATATTTTGAGGGTCACCTCATCTATTGGTATGAGTTCCCCTTTTCATAATGAACAACTAGTCCGATTTCAAGTAAATATGTTAGTAATGACAGAGATATTACAAAATGTCCAAGTTTTTGCACGACGACGCAGACGATGCAGACGACGCAAAAGCTATGACAATACCTCGTCGTTTTCTTCGAAAACAGCCGAGCTAAAAATAAGGTTTACCCCTGTAAACCCCTGTTTTACCATTCAAAAGTGTGGTTCAAGGGGATCAAAATTATATAGACATGTTTTCGTGATGCACTATCGAAGCTACTACATTAGAATGACCAGTAGTGGGAGGTACTATTGGGCTCAGTGGAACCAAACCTCCTTACAGCCGATTTTTCCAGCTGTAATTTGTTTACAGATTATCACAGCCTGCTATGTAAGAGTGTAGATGCTTTCGGCGTTTCTCTTTCTCTGTGTTCAATTTCCTTTTCCTCCTGCTCCCAGCCCTTCTTTTTAATATCCGCTGCAATCGGTTCTATCTCTCATGTCCCTTTCTCTGGTAAGGATTTCAAATGGTCCAAACTCACCAAACTAAGTCATGCAGTTGCCAGTCTTTGGGAGACGTGTGTGCTTTCGAAGGATCGTCTCTTTCAGATAATCACTTATCGGTGGTGTCCTTTAGGCGACCATTAAAATTTTAGTTATTTTGTATACCCTATATAGATAATACATAAAGGATATTATGAAAGGAGCACTATGGTCATTTCGTATGAAACTGATGAAACTAGTCTAAGGCGGGTTTCAAATTTACCCCCCCCCCCAAGAACTTCAGTTAAATAAAGCAAATTCTTCTGATACCGAGGCCCCGTGTTTGGATTTACATCTATCTATTGTAGATAGATGTGTTTCTTTCGAAATTATTATAAACGCGATGATTTTGATTTTGAGATTGTAAAGGAGCAGTCCCTATAAGGCCCATTTTATGGCCCCTTTTGATTTTCTTTAAACTTTGCAGACTCAAAATAGGATGTATTTGCTGTAATGTGGTGAAACTTCAGATCCACAGATG
Source organism: Lucinisca nassula (assembly GCA_963580285.1). Classification (NCBI taxonomy): domain Eukaryota; kingdom Metazoa; phylum Mollusca; class Bivalvia; order Lucinida; family Lucinidae; genus Lucinisca; species Lucinisca nassula. The sequence goes on along the minus strand of OY757024.1, from coordinate 40,595,008 downwards.
TAATGGTATTGGCTCTATGAGCAACCAAAGTGGGTGGGGTAATTCTACCCCATTGAGAGTTTGTTTGTTTGTTTGATTTGAGGTTTAACGTCCCCGTCAACACTGTAAAGGTCATTTTGGAGACGTTGCTTCCAATTTTGTGGGACTTTTACCCAACACTGAGATGAAATGACATCTCAAGCCCTGTCGCCCAATGAAACCAATAGGGTTTATTAGCATGGACGGTCCGCCTCGCACCGCGGTTCCTGGACAGACTTAGATCCTCTAAGCGGTTTACCAGTACTAGTGTGCGGGCCAGATTCAGCTCTGCGTGGAAGCATCATGCAGCCCATATATTTCTTCAAGCCCCTATGGGCGGGGGCTTACCCCATTGAGAGACCCATGGTCCTTATGCTATTATCTCTAGCACAAAGCATCCTGGCAAGTGGGTCTTTTTAGTATTGTTTAGACCTTTATAGATGTTAAACATAAAGTATATGTTTTTGTGGAAAAATTCTTCGTTTGACAACTATACTCACTTATAAGTCGTACCTAAATTTCAGCTAAATTTACTGACCGTCTTTACGCAAAACCACAACAAAAGTTTATTTCCAAAGCTACTGCAAAAATACTTGACAGGGATAATAAAGATATAATGGACATTGCCAAATTATGAGCATTTCTTTATTCTCTAATTACTTATTGAGTTATCTGCCCCTGAATCCATTTTTTGACATATTTTCTGTCATATCTAAAATCTATTGATATATGGCAAAAGGATTCTTCAAAACAGTCAAAGATTCAGCACACAATGATTTTCTGTCGATCTTATGAAGCTATTAGGTGATGTGTAAATATCTTCTTTGACAATGACTTAAACAATATGGGTGGGTTGAATACACCCCTTTGCTATTTCTACTGCAAAACTTCCTTGGCTTTATGTCAACTTATCTTCATAAATCTATCTTACTGACAATTAAGATGAAGTTAGAAAAAAGAAACTTTCTCATAATCTTTAGAATAAGTCTCCTTTTAGGTCATACTTACCTATAACATTGAAATATTACTGAACTTAATAAATCTTGCATTACATCAAAACATTTATTTTGAAGCTTTTCTGTTGATTTTACATGTATTTGGAACTGCAGCCAAAATGGTTAGTAGAAAACGGTGGTTCATCTTGTCGAGATTCCATATATGCTTTCAGGTAAACCAAGAAATGATGCTTACCCAGTCCCTTCACTTGTATATCATTTTTGAGCCTTAAATAGTCTCTGGCCTTTGATTCTGGTACTCTTTGAGCCTTTCATTTAACTCTTGACACCACATACATGGTCGACCAACTGGTAGGTGTTGTTTTTTTATGAATTTACCTATCAAGTGATTTCGACAGCCAGTCTTATATAGATTATCAGCTTTGACTGACCAACAATTGCATAGGGATTTGACAGAAAGCAGATCCTGATTTAGACACCGACAGTTATGGTAGAAATCCAGTAAACGAAACAAGCATGCAATATTTTACACCTGAACCCATGGTGATGGTCGGCTGGATATATAGGGTCCTTCATCCCACTGGTAGTCTGTGCTACTGACCATTCTAAGGCAGTGGTTCTGATGTGGTTCATGTAATACTTTGGCTTGTTGATGTCCCCTTTGTGTGTTACATTTGCTGTGTGTCTTTTGTTTAACATTTTTATCACCTCTTGTGAGGAAGAAATTGCTGATTTTTGCATATGTGTTTTGTTTGTCCTTGATTTGGCCACAGCTTGTGATTGTGGTTTTCCTTGAACCTTTCCTTTTTACTTTTGTTCATGGGTTAACAAGTCTGATGTTTGACTTTGGTGTGTTTGTCTTCTATCCTGTCCTCTATCAGACCGAGAAGGATGTTACTGTTACAAATGAATTTAGTGCTATGTATATACCCGGTAACCATCTATCCTTTCTATTCATCTTCATCAGACACACTTGATGCACTCCAAGTGTCTATGGCTGCATCTACGACGTGGTCTATGTGAGCTCTGTTAAGTTTAGCGTCATTATTTTCTTAAGTACCAGAGTACATATGCTATATGTGCACAGCAACCAACTGTGCGTGCCCCACTTCAGCACCGACAGTACCACCAACTAATGGATTTAGTCCCTGACTGCACTCGATCCATAAACTATTACGTTTTGCTGGTCAGCCCCCGCCCATAGGGGCTTGAAGAAATATATGGGCTGCATGATGCTTCCACGCAGAGCTGAATCCGGCCCGCACACTAGTACTGGTAAACCGCTTAGAGGATCTAAGCCTGTCCAGGAACCGCGGTGCGAGGCTGTCCAGGAACCGCTGTCCGTGCTAATAAACACTATTGGTTTCATTGGGCGACAGGGCTTGAGATGTCATTTCACCTCAATGTCGGGAAAAAAGTCCCACAAAATTGGAAGCACCGTCTCCAAAATGACCTTGGAAGTGTTGACGGGGATGTTAAACCTCATATCAAACAAACAAAACGTTTTGCTGGAAGTATGCCTGGAAAGAATCTGGGCTTTAAATATACTTTCCTCCTCTTTAGGCATCAAGATTTCATACCGCCCATTCTCATTGAAATGCTCATCTGAGTAACACTGAGCTTGTTTTAGCTGATATATGCCCATGCTCAAATCCCTAAGCTCATTTTCAGCTAGTTGAGGAAACTTCTAAACCTGCATCCTGCACTTTTTTCCCAATTTAACACGTTTTTCCGCAAATCATATTTTAGTTCTTTTCCCTGCAGCTTGTAAGGACTTTTACCCAATGCCACCATTCTTTTGGTGGCTGGATTTGAACCAAGCACCTTTCGATTGTAAGTCTAACGCACTAGCCACTGAGCTATCAAGGCTATTTACTTTTAATAGAATGTGATGTAGAGCAAAAGAATAAATATAAAAATTCATGTAAAAACAAGATGTGTTTGTGAAACACTGATGCCCCTGGACAGTGCATGCTAAATATGAAAGCAGTACCACTAAGCAATAAAAAGAAATGGTCAATGTTCAAGTCTTAAGAAAGTAGGTCAAGGTCACAAGGTAAAAAATTATGAGATCATTGGAAAGGTCTTGTGACATAGAATGCACATGTGAAATATGAAAGCGCTATCACTTACCAATCGAAAGTTATGGCCAATGTTATAGTTTTTAAAAAGTAGGTCAAACTTCAAGGTAAAAGTCATGAGGTCAAAATTATGGTACCACTGGAAAGGTCTTGTGAAAAAGAATGCACATGTGAAATATGAAAGCCCTATCACTTACCAATCAAAAGTTATGAACTATGATAAAGTTTTTTAAAAGTAGGACAAATGTCAAGGTTAAGGTCAAGAGGTCAAAAGCTATCATACCACTAGAAAGGTCTTGTGACAAGGAATGCATATTTGAAATATGAAAGACCTACCACTTACCAATCGAAAGTTATGGCCAATGTTAAAGTTTTTAAAAAGTAGGTCGAATGTCAAGGTCACAAGGTCAAAAATTATGCTACCACTAGAAAGGACTTGCTACAAGGACTGCACTTGTGAAATATGAAAGCCCTATCACTTACCTATCGAAAGTTATGGCCAATTATGTTAAAGTTTTTAAAAATTTTGGAAAAAGTAGGTCAAAGGTCAAGGTCAAAGTTACCAGATCAAAAATTATGGTACCACTGGAAAGGTCTTGTTTTAAGGTATACACATGTGAAATATGAAAGCTCTATCTATTACCATTCAATAGTTATGTCCAATGTTAATGGTTTTGTAGGCAGACAGAAAGATCAAAAACTATTTCCCCCCCCCCCCCCCCGAATCTCGATTCCGGGGGCATAATAAGTGTTGTCATCCAATAAAAGATCAATTTCTTTATTTCTAGACATTTCTGTTGTAACGAATGTTAACAGTTATAATTTCTACCATCAATTATAGTATGCGCTAGTTCTTACTGTTCACAAGTATGAGTTTTGAAGATGAATTGACATAAAGTCAAGGAAATTTTGTAGTAGAAATAGCAAAGGGGTGTATTTGACCCACCTATATTGTTTTAAGTCATTATCAAAGAAGATATGTATAAATCACCTAATAGCTTCATTAGATCGAGAGAAAACCATTGTTTGCTGATTTTTGACTGGTTTTGAAGAATCCTTTTTGCATATATTTATAGATTTTAAATATGACAGAAAGTATGAAAAAACTGGATTCAGGGGCAGATAACTCTATATGTAATAATAGAAGAAAGAAATGCTCATAATTTGGCAATGCCTATTATATCTCAATTATCACTGTCAAGTACCTTTGCAATAGCTTTGGAAATAAACTTACGTTGTGGTTTTGCATAAAGACGGTCAGTAAATTTAGCTGAAATTTAGGTACGACTTATAAGTGAGTATAATGGTAAAGTGAAGAACTTTTCCATAAAAACATATACATTATGTTTAACATCTATAAAGGTTTAAACAATACTAAAAAGACCCACTTGCCAGGATGCTTTGTGCTAGAGATAATAGCGTAAGAACCACAGGTCCCTCAATGGGGTAGAATTACCCCACCCACTTTGGTTGCTCATAGAGCCAATACCATTATATCTGCGGATCTGAAATTTCACCACATTAAAGCAAATACATCCTACGTTGAGTCTGCAAAGTTTAAAGAAAATCAAAAGGGGCCATAAAATGGGCCTTATAGGGACTGCTCCTTTTACTTTCTTGGATGGTGATGTTCCTCGCGCGGCACCCTATGGCGTTTATATTTCGTAGTTAATTCGATTTGCCAGAGTGTCTAGTCATGTAACTGACTCCAACACTCGTAATAAATTATTAATTGCTAAACTTCTTAATCAGGGTCATCGGTATCATAAACTATGCACAGCCTTTTCAAAATTTTATAGACGACATTGCGATTTAATTTCAAAATTCAATCTTGGACTTAAATCTCTTCTGCAACAAGGTCTATCGGAACCCGAATTGTATGGTGGCTTAGTATATAAATTCAGAAAAAAATATATAATTGCAATGACTTCAGCCACCAATTTCGGCGGTTCTTCTGTCGCTGTTTATTTTTGTTATGGCTTGTCTTTGAGTGTATGTATCGCTTATATCATTTTGTATTTGATAGCCAATTGACAATTCTGTGGGAAACTAACTGTCTTTTTTGCTTTCCGCTACTGATGTTTCCATTAGGGTCTTGTTGTTTCATGTTTGTGTTTCTTTCCCTTCGGTGTCTCTGAATGGAGCTGTGGGTTAATTGTTTCGATTCCTGATCATTGCCTTCACTCCTGTTTTCCATTAGGGTCTCGTTATTTCATGGTTTTGTTTCGTTCCATTTTGTGTCTCTGATGGGAGCTGTGGGTTAATTGTATCGATTCCTGATCAATGCCTCCACTTATATTTTTCATAAATTTAATATGAAATAACCACGGGTGTAAGATTTGGATTCCAATTTACTTTTGGAGTTTTATGCCAAAAAAAAGGTTTGAGAGATTCCAGTGGGAAATCACGGAGGGCGACATGACTTTATGGCAATTATTTACGTGTTTTGACAGGTGTTGATATATAATAGTTTTGACATCATGTTATCCTCAAAAAACAGCGCCGTTATATGATGACTCCATATATGACACACTGCTTTCTGTCATATCTCCTAACCTGACATTTTTCAAACGTAGATTGTGGATGCTCATTAGAACCGCCACATTCTATGACTAAAACATTCATAATGAACCTGATATATAACATTGTAAAATAGATTTGAAGGCAATGGTCAGGAATCGATACAGTGAACCCACAGCTCACGTCAGAGACAAAAGGACGGTTACTTTCCCACAAAATGGCCAACAGGCTATCCAAAACAAAATTACAAAAGTGACAAAACACTCAAAGACAAACTATAACAAAAATAAACCTCGACAGATGAACCGCCTTAGAACTGGGGTGGTCGGGGTGGGGGATGGTAATCGATTAGACGTGGGCGCAATCCTCGCCCTTACTACCATCGCGATTTAGACAAATAATTTGTTCAGACCGCATGAAGGCCTCTTAACTCATCATTTAAACTCTCCGAGACCACAAAAATAAAACAACCACGGAGATAAACCAACGATGAGAACTCAACAGCAAGATACCACTGAAATACTGGAGCAAAAGAAAACCAACAGTTAGATATTATACAAATATAATTGGGATTTAGAAGGGTGGACATGCGATTTTGTCCTGTATCACTGAAAGGCTAATATATTTAATAAAAAAAGTGTTCAACTGAAATGCTTGATTGGTAACAAGCGATATTTGTCCTTTTATATCCATTGTTACCAGAATCTTTTTCTTGAGCAACAGTTAGAATGTTAATAAAATGCCAACTATCGAAGAACAGGCTTTAACAATTGAAGGGGTTGTTATGGGTTCACAACATTTTTTCTCCCCTTTTCTTTAAACATTTTACAACAAACGCATCTATCAAAGACCCCCCCCCCACCCCCAGGACTGCGGGAATACCGTACGAAACATGATAACATTTGGGATCAGAGTCTCTGTGCCATTATTTTCAGTTAAAAATCTCATAGACGTGCTTTTAAATTTGTTGTTTCATGTTTGTGTTTCTTTCCCTTCGGTGTCTCTGAATGGAGCTGTGGGTTAATTGTTTCGATTCCTGATCATTGCCTTCACTCCTGTTTTCCATTAGGGTCTCGTTATTTCATGGTTTTGTTTCGTTCCCTTTTGTGTCTCTGATGGGAGCTGTGGGTTAATTGTATCGATTCCTGATCAATGCCTTCACTTATATTTTTCATAAATTTAATATGAAATAACCACGGGTGTAAGATTTGGATTCCAATTTACTTTTGGAGTTTTATGCCAAAAAAGGTTTGAGAGATTCCAGTGGGAAATCACGGAGGGCGACATGACTTTATGGCAATTATTTACGTGTTTTGACAGGTGTTGATATATAATAGTTTTGACATCAGGTTATCCTCAAAAAACAGCGCCGTTATATTATCCTCAAAAAACAGCGCCGTTATACTGGAGCAAAAGAAAACCAACAGTTAGATATTATACAAATATAATTGGGATTTAGAAGGGTGGACATGCGATTTTGTCCTGTATCACTGAAAGGCTAATATATTTAATAAAAAAAGTGTTCAACTGAAATGCTTGATTGGTAACAAGCGATATTTGTCCTTTTATATCCATTGTTACCAGAATCTTTTTCTTGAGCAACAGTTAGAATGTTAATAAAATGCCAACTATCGAAGAACAAGCTTTAACAATTTAAGGGGTTGTTATGGGTTCACAACATTTTTTCTCCCCTTTTCTTTAAACATTTTACAACAAACGCATCTATCAAAGACCCCCCCCCCCCCAGGACTGCGGGAATACCGTACGAAACATGATAACATTTGGGATCAGAGTCTCTGGGCCATTATTTTCAGTTAAAAATCTCATAGACGTGCTTTTAAATTTACATATAGCTTTATAATTAAAAAAGAATACGGGTTCTAAGGTCTCGTTCCAAAATCTAAGAGTTTTGACACGTTCCTGCAGGGCGATATAGTCGACTGTCTAAACCCCAGTGCACGTCCATCAACCCGACTCTAGGTGAAAACGATATGGGGAACGGAGTTAGAAGTTTTGAAATATGAACACTAGAGGAATAAGCTGTGATTTATTTTTGTTATGGTTTGTCTTTGAGTGTGTGCATCGCTTGTATTATTTTGTTTAGATAGCCAATGGGCCATTTTTTTGGAAAGTAAATGTCCTTTTGGCTTCCTGCTATTGATGTTGCCATTAGGGTCTAGTTATATCATGTTTGTGATTCTTTCCCTTTGGTGTCTCTGATGGCAGTTGTGTGTTAATTGTATCGATTTCTGATCATTGTCTTCACTTCTGTTTTAAACTTTATGACGTATAAAAGCAGAGACTCATATTATCTACAAAGGACCCGCGTTATAACGACAGTATTTGTTACCTAATATTGTGCCGTTCTAAAGAACTTGCCGTTATAAACAATCCCAGTTAGGTGTATGATAGATAATAGAAGGCATTTTCCCCATCATTACTCCAAGAAACAAATGTTTTACACTTTTGTTAGAATCGCCTAAGTCAGGCGATTCTAACAAAAACCTATAAATTTTGTTTCTTGGAGTATTAGATTACAAGACTCATGATTACGGACTCTATTTGCTCATTTTCAACCCGAGGGAGGGCCACGCTGCTCAGAACCGAGGCTCAGCCTTTAGCTAAGTGGTCATTCAATTGAAATTGCCGTCATAACGAGTTCTGCCGTTACAACGATCGTCGGTATAAAGAGGGTTGACTGTATATATTAGCAATGTGTCATTTGTTTCCAAACATTTATAGCTTTGTCACATATAGAGCGTATAAACATAATTTACCAGATGTTACCACAAAGTGCCCAGGGCAATATTAGTGTTTGAGTGAGAAAAATATAGTGTACACACAGTGGGACCGGAAATTCTGTCTACTGACATCTGTTTATATTTTTAAAACTATTATTTTCATTTCATCTAATTATTTTGCATGTTCTTCGCTCCCAAAGACAACCTATAAATTTTATTTCCATGCTTACATATTGTGTTCGAAAAGTAGTTGACGTCTGCAAGTAAAAGTACAACGCAGATCAGCTCGCTCATTCAAACGGTTAAAAACATACCCATGTCTGACAAACTGAAATATGGATCAGCTATTTCTACCGATACCATGTTTGAAAAAGGCTTGGAGGAACATTACCAACGTAATAAAAATGAAAAATGACAAACGGAAAAGCTGAATGATATAATACATCTGAAGTTTGAAGCATCTAATTTTGTACTAGCCAAAGTTGCAGATTGTTTGAGGCAAACGGAGATACGTATTTGTTTTATTTTTGCTTTTTATTTTGAAAAAGAAATACTTATATACTTATCCTATAATTAAATGACAAGGCAAATCGATTTCATTTCTCCAATTTCATTGCTTAATACCATATTGTACCTAATATGCATTTTGAAGAACCTTGAAGCTGGTATTTGATTATAATTATGTCGCTCTTATTTACAGTTTCAATATGCAATGACTAAACTTTACAAAAAGATTTTAAGAACTATTTAATTCTTTTTACAAAATGTGTTTACACCCTTTCTCCACTACAAGCATCATGAACGTTTGCATTATGTTTTCATTTGTGAAAATAAAAAAGGATTATGTAGAATTAACAGGGGTGTCCCTCAGTCGCATTTTCGCTTTTTTTGCGAATAGAGCTACGAAAATTGCGAACTCCGTTTTTGCGATTTGGATGCGAATTTGCAAAAACAAAAATCTCGACAATCTTGCGAATCCAGTCAGATTTATCCAGTGGTGAGCCTCTCAATAAATATACTGGTACTCTTGTCGAAAATAGTGTGAAACTATTGAGGTAGCATTAATAGGGATCAGAACACAGGTAAAGAAATCATCGAAGAAGAGCGTGGTCAGATTGATTTGGATGCGTTTTTAAAATATCCCGATTTTTGTGTTTTGACGATATTTGCAAACTTAACCAGTACGATAATTTTTTTGCGCTTATCTACTTCATTCTGACTGTTTTACCTGTGAAATTTCAATTGTGTCGAAGTCAAAGTGCAAAATCTAAAGATTCTTAGATTCAGAGCCAAAGAAAGCAAGTATTGCTAGAATTTCATCACTCTATCTCGGTCCGAGATTCTATCTACTGCGATTGGTCACATTTGGCCATTACTCGCAGGTTTAAATTACAGCCACTCAAAGTTTGCAGGATCAGAGCCTACACAGTATTCAGGTCAAAACAAATGTCTTGTTTCCGAGAACATCACATTTTGTTTTTATTTTTCGGAGTGAGAAGTAGGCAATCTTTATTATTATTATTTTATTTTATTTTTTTTTTGTCCCCGAAAAGCGCAAAATATTTAAAGAAAATACCCAGAATACCTAGAAAAAGATGAAAATATCTCAGATCGCTCATAGGGTCCGTAGGGGTTTGGAAGCAAGTTGTTATTTAGGCCTCATTAAATTATATGGTCACATTTGACCATTACTCATTGGTTTAAATTGTAGGATGAAAGCCTACAAAGTAAAAAAGAAGGTCCGAGAACGTCTCAAATTTTTTGGGGGTCAGTAGGTAGGCAATCATTTTTTTTTTACCTTATTTTTTTTTCATACATGAAAAGCACAAACTCTTTAAATACATGTATTCCATAGGATGAGAATTTCTCAGATGTCTAAAAAAGTTTAATTAGTCCACCGAAATTGTAGGGTCGGTCGGGGTATGGCGGTCTGTTTTAGGTCTCGTAAAATTATGATTGTCCTGGATCTTTAATCTGCACACGGGATGATTCCTGTCGGATAAAACTAAAAAGTCCCACAAAATCGGAAACAACGTCTCCAAAATGACCTAAATAGTGCTGATTGGGACATAAAACCATATCACATAAGCAAGGATATTTAAGGCAAACATTCTCTTATTTCCCATTTCAAACTTAAGTTGTGAGTACTTGTTAGAATCACCTCAATGAGGCGATTGTAACAAGCATGAGGCAAGTTCACTGAAAAAGATATTGAACATGGTCGTCTGTGCGCCAACGCGCTCCTGTTTTGAAGTTTTAGTTTTGCTACAGGGGATTTTCGTTTCGCTACAAAGGAAATGATTTAAAAATTAATGTCTTAAAGACATAAGTGAGTTGTAAAATAAATAAATAATTAAATTAAACTTTCTTTTTGGAACAAAATCTCGGATGATGATAAGCACCAAAAATATCCTTAAAATGCCCTCTTATGAAATACAATGAAAATACTAGTTATTTAGGCGTTAAAAATAGCTGTGTTTCTACTAACATACTTAAACAAATTTTGGTCGGTAGGTAGGAGAAACATTTTTTATATTTATTTATTTATTCTCCCGAACAAAACACGGTCGGGCCTGTATTTTTTAAGTGTTTTTTTTTTTTTTTTTTTTTTTTTTTTTTTGTTTTGTTTTGTTTTTTACCTGTTTTAGTTAATAAAATTGTCATGTTGAGACTCAAAAAGCACTCAAAAAGCTCAGCTCTGTGTTGTGGAAGGTACTAAATGACAACAACTACCAAAATGTACAAAAAACGCGAAATTACTACGGAAAAATGCAACGGCGACACTTGGAAGTGTTGAAAATGGTAGGGTCGGTGTTTAACTTTTTAGTTTGTTCTTTTATTGATAAAATAATAGAAGTAGAAGTAAAACAAAGATCAGGAATCGATACAATTAACTTACTCCACCCATCAAAGACACCAAAGGGAAAGAAACACAAACATTAAGCGACCAGACCATAATGGAAACCTAAACAAAGGAAGGCCATAAGGACAGTTACTTTTCCACAAAATGGCCATATGGCCATCCAAAATAAAAATACACAAGTGCTACACACAGTAAGTAACAAACAACACCATAAATAAACCGCCACAGAAGAAACGCCTTGGAACGGTCAGTGGAATGATTTCCACTGGGGGGGGGGGGGGGGGCTTGAATCGATTTTACGTGGCCACAATCCTCGCCCTTACTTCCGTCGCGATTTAGACAAATAATTCGTTCAGTCCGCATGAAGGCCTCCTAACTCATCAGTGCAACATCTCCGTGAACACAAAAATCAAAGAAACACACAGGTGAGACAACGGTGAGGACTCGACAGCAAGAAACCACTGAAATGCTGGAGCAAAAGAAAACCAACAGTTCGACTCCGATGGGCCCGACCACAGACAGAGCATCAGGCACCAACCAACATTACCTTGAATTAGATCTCTCTAATTCTCAATAAGCGTTTACGTTGGAGCCGTCATAGAATCTGAGGCTTGACCCACCGTTGTGCAATTAAAGAGGGAAGCAAAGTTGCCAACCGTGATTGGGTTAACTACCATGCATGCAGTCTGTCGTATAACATCCATGTTGTACCCAATCTTTTTATATCGAAGAATGATTTTACGAAATTGGGTGCTGAAGTCATTGCGGTTATATATTTTTCTGAATTTATATACTAAGTCACCATAAAATTCGGGTTTCCGTATAAGGTGGGTCTGAAGCAGGGTCGACCGGGTTAGCGGAAACACGGCTATTTTAGGCCTCATCCAAATTGCAGCTCAGTGTACAGAAAAGGGGACTGCAGGAAAACTATTTAGTTTTGTTTTCATTTGGACAATTTGCCAGGAATAATTGTGTTCTAATAGGATAGAACATGAAAATTGAAGACGGTGATAACACTAAAGAGAATTATCTTATTTATGGTTTGGGCTTATTTAACATTCAAAACGTAGAACTGTCATTCATAAATAAAAAGTGGAAGAAGAAACTGTTTAATCGATTTAAGCCCCCACCTCCAAATTCTTTCCATTGACGGTTCTTCTGTCGCGGTTTATTTTTTATGGTATGTATGTATGTATGTATGTATGTATGTATGTATGTATGTATGTATGTATGTATGTATGTATGTATGTATGTATGTATGTATGTATGTAATGTATGTATGTATGTATGTATGTATGTATGTATGTATGTATGGGTTCTGCTCAAATTATAGATTGTGGATACTCGTTAGAACCGCCTCGATGAGGCGGTCCAAACGTGTACCAACAACCTATATTTTACAGCAGAAACAAGAAAAATAAGGTTAATCCTGTAAACACCAGTTTTACTATATAAAAGTGGGGTTCAAGGGGGTCAAAATTATATAGGCGTGTATTCGTGATCATGAACAAATAATATTTTAGCGCCATTATTATTGATAATAATCTTTTTTAGTTAATATCACCAAAACGTGCCTACGTATTTTGACCCCCTTAAGCCCTACTCTTATACAGCAAAACTGGGATTTACAGGGGTTAACCTTATTTTTCTTATTTGGGCTCTATAATATTGATTGTGGGTACTTGTTAGAACCGCCTCGGCAAGGAGGTTCTAACGTGTACCAACATCCTATATTTGAAGCAGCAATATGTTTGTTTGTTTGTTTGATTTGAGGTTTAACGTCCCTGTCAACACTGTACAGGTCATTTCGGAGACGTTGCTTTCATTTTTGTGGGACCTTTACCCGACATTTAGATGACATGACATCTCCAGCCGTGTCGCCAAATGAAACCAATAGGGTTTATAAGCATGGTCGGTCCGACTCGCACCGCTTTGCCTGGGCAGGTTTAGTTCCTCTGAACAGTTTACCAGTACTCGTGTGCGGTCGGTTTCAGCTCTGCGTGGAAGCATCATGCAGCCCATCAATTTCTTCAAGCCCCGATGGGCGGGGGCCGAAGAAGCAGCAATATGATAAATTTCATTTTTTATGACAATTTTTATTTTTGGTGGCCAAAAAATTCAATTTATTTGAAAAGACATGTTTTCCTAATGATGAAAAAGGCGAAAACGGTAACTCTACTATTCATTTTTATTTTATTTCAATTAATATAATTTATTTATTTATATTATTATCTATTTATTTATTTATTTATTTATTTATTTTTTACTCTTAAGATACATGAGACAGCACATAAATTAAAATAGAATACCATTATGATAACACATCCGTGTGATATGGTGCATTTTTCGTACCTCAAAAAGGCAATTTTATGATGAAAATTTGTGAGTTTCTTATTTATACTCAAAACATAGGTTTTGGGTGCTCGTTAGAACCGCCTCAATGAGGCGGTTCTTACGAGTACCCACGACCTATGTCTTGGCGCAGAAAAAAGAAAAATAATGTTTACCCCCTCAATGAGGCGGTTCTAACGAGTACCCACAACCTATGTCTTGAAGCAGAAATAAGGAAAATAATTTTTACCCCGTAAACCCCAGTTTTCTCTATATAAAATTGGGTTTAGATGGGTGCTTATTACACAGATTTGTTAATATTTATTACTTTTTATTAATTATGAAAAAATAACATTTTATCTTATCCAAATTTTTCATTTTTCATTATCCTTCTTTTTTCGGAAGATATCGTTAAAGAAACAAGAAAGTTAACTGTTTTATTCATTTTATTTTTATTTATTTTATTTATGTATTTTCAATTTTTAAGATACATGCGGCAGCACATAAATTAACACAGAATACTATACGTATCGCATATTTACCAAAATGCCCGATATAATTTGTCCTAGTCATATCGTTACAGTTCGTGCGTCGCAGATATTCATCCCAGACAGGGCGGAAATTTTAATAGGCATTTATATAGGTATATTATATGTGTCACGTGACCGAAAGTCTGGGTTTCGATAAACCTGAAAGCGGAAATAAAGTAAATAATTTCCTCAGGTTGTTTAGCCTGGAGTCCAAGGTACGACAGACATTTGGGAATTCCAGTGGCTATTTTTGGTGCTATAAAATTGGGTTTATACGCTTAACGCGTGATCTGCTTGTAATATACTAATAAATGTTATCATTTTTGTGAACCTGAAAATAATTTTAACCATTTGATAATACAATTATTGAGGTCATAAGAAACAAGAGTTGTCACTATAACTGAGCAATGCCCCCGTGCGAGCCATCACAAAAATGTGCGGACTTACAAACGCACAACCCCACAAACGGACGGTGCAAAAACTATATGCCCTCCTACGGGGGCATAAAAAACTTATCAACATTTATCTTGCCGTCCTAGGTTTCCACATGTCGTATCCGCAGCCTCGGAACCAAGTTTGAAGACCGTGGTTACCCCATTTTTCAGGGCTGAAAATTGGAATTTTTCTGCTAAATATTTGTAATATTTTCCCCCTTTTTATCACATTCAATTTTTGGATTCACGGCTACTCAATGAGCAAGAGAACGGGAAATGTAGAGGACCCGCGTTATAACGACAGTACAGTAAAATTCCTATAATAAGACCACCTTTGGGACTGTTCAAAAGTGGTCTTTAAGACCACTTTTGAACAGTCCCAAATGTGGTCACTAACCAAAGGACAATTTATGCAGAAAACACAAAGACAAAATAACTGAAGCCTACTAAATAAGCTTTTTGAAGGAGAATTAGTCTTATTTTTAGGTGGTCTTAATAGCGGAATTGTGCTGTATTTGTTCCCTATTTTGTGCCATTATAAAGAGTTTTCCGTTATAAAGAATCCTAGTTAGGTGTATAATAGGTAATAAAAGGCCTTTTCCCCATCAATACTCCAAGAAACAAATGTTATAGACATTTGTTAGAATCGCCCCGGTGAGGCGATTCTAACAAATATCTATAACATTTGTTTCTTTTAGTATAAGATTAGAAGAATCTTTCATGACTATGGACTTGATTTGTGCTTTTCCGACCCGAGGGAAACCCACGCCGCTCGGAACCAAGGCTAAGCCGTTAGCTGAGAATTCATTCCATTGAAATTGCCGTTATAACGCGTTTTGCCGATATAACGAATGTCGGTATAAAGCGGGTTGACTGCATATTCTTGCACACCAGACAAGGAAAGCCGTGATTTTACCCTGGGATAGAAATTTATGTTCTGACCCTGATGTTCCGACCCCAAATCGAAAATAATCGCGTGTTTGATAAATGCACTGGTTGATTACAACCTCATGTGCGGCGGCGTCATGCGTGACGTCACTAAACATTCCTGTTGTGTCATCACAAAATGGCGGACGTCGGTAACCGAAGTGACAGCAGCATTAAAAATGTGCAATAGAAATGGAAGGTATGCAAGAAAAAGAATCCAATATTGGTGTGAGGGGTGGATAGAAAAATCCGTCCCTCGGGATCACTGTATGGCATCACTCGGCAAGCCTCGTGATGCCGGACAGTGTCCCTCGGGACGGATTTTCCAATCCACCCCTCACACTCATATAAGATTCTTATTTTATATCCATGCAATCCTCTCCATTACGATAACACATCCGTGTGACATATTGCATTCTTTCGTACCTGAAAAACGGTCAGTTTTTGATGAAAATTTGTAATATTTTTCTTATTTCTACTATAAACATAGGATGTGCTGTTCGTTAGAATCGCCTCATTGAGGTGGTTCTAACAAGTACCAACAACCGTGTCTTGGGGCAGAAATAAGAAAAAATAAAGTACAAATCCCGTAAACTCCAATTTTCTCCACATAAAGTGGGGGTTAGTTGGGTGTTCATTGCACGGACAGGTTACTACATATAGCGGCATTTACAATGGTAGTCATGACATGGAGTAATTGCCTTTTCAACGTATATAAATGTAATGACATTTTTTAAAACGAAGTGAATGCAACACGTAACCTCACCAAATGACACTGTTAAAGCATTCCATAATTTGTTTGTTTAAGAAATAGATCAGCTCTAACTGTGATGTGTTGAGTAATAAATCACAATTTGCAGGCAAGTTGTAAAGTAGATCAAACCACGTACTTACAACTGACCGACAAACTGTGATTTATTATTCAACAAATCACAGACTAGAGCTGATCTATTTCGATTCTAACACGCAAAAATCGGCAATAATGTTTTTTTTTTTTTCCTTCAATTCTAAAATCTTTCGTCATAGTTAGAAGAAATCCCGCAAGAATTATTGACTGTTTTGTAACGTTTTGGTGCAAGAAAATGACGTTACGCCGTCCAACATCAAGTAATCTACTAGTGGCGTCATAAATTGGCAGCCTTTGATGACGTCACTCGGCACGCCTTTCCGCCCCGTGATTGGTTGCCTATTAAAACATAGTTTTTTCATTGGCTAAAAAGACGCGCAGGGTTAGAATTATTGAAAATTCTACTATTCGCACGAAGAGGCAAACGCTGTCAACGCAACGAAGTATAAGGAAATGACCGTCAATAGAAAACTACTGTACGCGATAGCGCCATGATTCCGACAGTGCATTACAGAGTATAATGTCACATTTTACGTTATCCAAATAATAAGTCGCGTGAAATTTAGAATTACATAACAAATATTGATGAACACCAGTAACATGAAAATCCAGTCTCAGTTGCAAGCATAAATACTTTCAAATTACTAAGACAAACGACAGTCGGACTTCATTTTTTTATGTCTATTCTCCCGCCAGTTAACGTCCCGTTCCGAAGGACGCTGCGCTTTGTTAGATTCATACCTGCAAACGATGCCGGTGGAGCATGTTCGGACACCGAATTTTATTACCGCTGCCCGGAATTGCACTAGCCACTGAGCTACTACATAAATTAGGGAGGGCGTTCAAAATTTACGGTTTGGCAAAAACAAACATTTTTGGCATCGTGTACTCCAGATTTCCGTATTTAAAAAGGTATACATCACGAAAACATGCCTATATAATTTTGACCCCGTCGAACCCCACTTTTATATAGTAAAACTGGGGTTTGCATGGGTAAACCTTATTTTTCTTATTTCTGCTCTAAGATATAGACTGTGGGTACTCGTTAAAACCGCCTCGATGTGGCGGTTCTAACGAGTACCCACAATCTATATTTTGAGCAGAAATTAGAAAATATCACATTTTTTTCATCTGAAAATTTTCATTTTTTCGGCGATAAATGTGTCAATGTATTTGTATAGGCATGTTTTCGTAATGATTGGAGATTCATCAAGTCAACTGTATTCCTAGACTATTTATTGTGCGTTGGAAGCAAGGACTAAAAACCCAAGGAGTGCCCAAGTTTTTGTTACTGTGCTAGACTAGCTAGTTTCGGCCGATACGGTCTCATCAAAGACATTCAAATATTTTCAAAACTCCGCAGTTGAATCAATGATCCGAAAGGACTAAAAATATAACCCACACTTTGTTGAAGGACAGCTGAAAGGTCGTAAAACACCTAATCAGAAGACGTGACAGAATGTACTTTCGTGCTCGTAAGTCTAGCAATCCCGACGTGAAGAACCATTACAAAAGGTTCAGAGCACATGTACAAAAGGTAATTAGAGATGCATATTGGAAGCATGTTTCCAGCATCTTTACCTTTGATGATGAAAATATTGATCCCGAGGGCCCCCAGAAGAATGGAAAAGTTAAGAAATTTTGGTCATTTGTAAAGTCCCTGAAAAAAGAATCATTTGGGATCACTTCACTTAGGGAAAATGGAATTTTGAAAACTGAATCGCGCGAAAAGGCAAATATATGTAATAAGCAGTTTCAATCGGCGTTTACACGTGAAGCTGACGGTGAGCTACCATCAAAAGGTACAAGTCCGTTCCCCTCTATGGGGGACATAACAGTTGACCCCAAAGGGGTCGCAAAACTGTTGGACAAGCTCAACATACATAAGGCATCTGGGCCTGACGGTCTGCATGCCAGGGTGCTTAAGGAATGTAGTGCTGAAATATCTCCCCTGCTGGCCTTTATTTTCAATGAATCACTTGCTCGGGGCACTGTACCAGATGACTGGCGACAAGCAAACGTAACCCCGGTCTTTAAGAAAGGAGAAAAATATGATGCTGCGAATTACAGACCGGTGTCGCTCACATGCATCTGTTGCAAAACCCTGGAGCATATATTAGTTAGCAACATTAACAAGCACCTAGCCTTTGAAAGCATTCTTGCTGACTGCCAGCATGGTTTCCGAAGTCGAAGGTCTTGTGAAACTCAATTAGTTCAGTTCTACCATGACATAGTGAGCAATCTGGATGGGGCCATTAATCGTGGCCACAAACAGACTGACCTGATTATCATGGATTTTGCCAAGGCCTTCGACAAGGTACCTCACAGGAGGCTATTGTACAAACTAGATCATTATGGGATTAGAGGATCCACACTTAAGTGGGTTAGCTCATGGCTCTCTGGCCAAGCGTCGGATCCAGTCCCTGTTTTGTCCGGTGTCCCACAAGGTTCGGTACTTGGACCGGTCCTTTTCTTGATATTTATTAACGATCTTCCTGATAATATCAGGTCATCTGTTCGCTTGTTTGCTGATGATTGTGTTTTGTATAGGAACATATATACTACTTCTGACTGTCTTATCTTACAAGATGACCTGGATTGCCTAGCACGTTGGGAGGCCGATTGGCAAATGAAGTTCAATGTGGCCAAATGTCATTCAATGAGGGTGTCACGGCACCCTCCAGACAAGCAGATTAAATTCAACTACTCATTACATCAGCATACTTTGGAACATGTCCAATCCGCAAAATATCTTGGTATCACCATTACTGATAATCTTGATTGGGGTCAACATATTTCTGAGATTACCTCTAAAGCAACTAGGACATTAGGGTTTCTTAGACGTAATTTGGCTTTTGCACCTAGGCAGACAAAGGGTGTTGCATACAAAACCTTGGTTAGACCTCAATTAGAGTATGCATCACCTGTTTGGCATCCCCATGTTAAAACTCAGGTTCAGCAGGTTGAGAAGGTTCAGAGGACGGCTGCCCGATGGACCTGCAGGCGATGGCGGAACAGAAGCAGTGTTGGTGATATGCTCGATGAGCTGGAGTGGCCATCCTTGGAGGCCCGTCGCGAGCAGTCCTCTTTAACCTTCTTTTATAAGATACACTCTGACACAGTGTCTCTTAATAAAGATAAATACTTGACCCCTGTGACTACTTCAACTCAAACAAGGGCATCAAAACTAAACAACAGTCAATATCGTAGGTACCAGGCCTATAGTGATGCCCTGAAGAATTCTTTCTTCCCTAGAACTATTCCTCAGTGGAATAGTCTTCCCTCCTCTGTGGTAAATGCCAAAACTGCAGAGGAGTTCAAAGCCCGCATGGTGTAGATTGGGATCCAGAGGTGTGCGTTTTAGTACACCTCTGAAAGCAGATTGTAAATAGTTTTAAGAACTCATCCAGTGGGTGTGTTTTTTTTTTTTTTTTTTTTTTTTTTTTTTGCTAAATTCTAAATTTAGCGCACCACCCAACTGAGGTAATGGCCAAGTTTGACCGACTCAGTATATGAAGATAGATAGATAGAAAACCAAAGCCAAATATTATTTAATATTAGATAGAAATATATGGTTTGGTCTTGTGAATGTCATGAACAATCAGCGTGTTTTATAATTTTTGAAAGCAAACTTTAACCTCTGGATTGAAAATTTGTTTAAAGAGTGACAAACAGAAATCATGGATGAAATGAAATAACGTAGTTTTTTTTTTTTTTTTTTTTTTCGTGCTGGAGTTGTTGTAATTGAACAAATTACTTTACTATAAATCAGAATATCAACAGTTTTTTTATGAGATAGACCACTGTGAAATCCATCTTAGGTCACTATCAATATGGATTCAAAATAATGGCCAAATTTAAATCATGAATAATATTGCCGGTGTCAAATTTCTTACATACAGTTGTCATTCGGATATAATGGCTAAAGCCACCCTTTCACTCCATGCTGTTTAAGTCTTTGTTGGATTTTTTTTTTTTCAAATAGAAACTGCTGATTCAACGATATCGTATAATACCCGTATACGAATGTTGATAGCTGTTAACTTTTGACCTGGACACCAACGGGGAATTCCCAAATAGTTATGATGATTAATCAGTCGCTACCCGTTCATAGCGATTATACTAATATATACTATACTTTCTCGATTCAACGTATTCAAAGGTAGTTACTTTAAAAGAAAATCGTGTATCTTCAACCATCTTTATACCCACATTCGTTACAACGGCGCACCTCGTTTAAACGACAATTTCAAAGGAATGAATTCTTAGCTCAAGGCTTAGACTCGATTCCGAGCGACGTGGATTTCATTCGGGTTGGTTTTGTTTGTTTGATTTGAGGTTTAACGTCCCCGTCAACACTGTATAGGTTATTTTGGAGACGTTGCTTCCAGTTTTGTTGGACTTTTACCCGACATTGAGATGAAATGACATCTCAAGACCTGCCACCCAATGAAACCAATAGGGTCTATATGCATGGGCGGTCCGACACGCATCACTTCTCCTGGGCAGGCTTAAAAACTCAAAGCGATTTATCAGTACTCGCTTGCGGTCGATGTCAGCTCTGCGTGGAAGCATCATGCAGCCAAATCTATTTCTTCAAGCCCCAATGGGCGGGGGCAGTCCTCGGGTTGGAAATGCCCAAATCGAACCCATAGTCATGAAAGATTCTTGTAATTTTAATACTTCAAGAGACAAATGTTATGGATATTTTGTTAGAATCGCCTCACCGAGGCGATTCTAACAAATGTCTATAACATTTGTTTCTTGGAGTAATGATGTGGAAAAGACCTTTTATAACCTATCATACTCCTAACTATGATTCTTTATACCGGTAAATTCATTATAACGGCACAATAATAGGGAACAAATACTGTCGTTATAACGCGGGTCCTCTGTAGTGCAGTTTTTGTAGTTATATCGTTATCGATCGTTGGCCTATTTTTGGTTCTTTGCAACGGGATTCACCAGAAAAGTGACTGTTTATTATCAAAGCACTGACAGCACAAATGAGTTGATTGCCTTTGGATGTAGGCTGAAAAGGGCTAAGGCTGTTTCGTTTAACTCTAAAAGGCATTTATTCTTGTAACAGTGGGACACACCGTGTGCTCATAATTGTTTTTGCCCCCTATAATATACTGTCTATAGCAGATCAAATGCGGCCCTTATTAGGGTGATAAGTAGCTCTTGTTGAAATCCCTGACTGAGACACTTAAGAGGAAAATCATTAATGTACACTCCAGTCAACAGTTAGTAAATTATTGATTTCCCCCAAGGTGGCCCCTTACCTGTTGAAGACAGGACTTCTCTTCAGTCAGCACTGAGGGCTATATAATATTATGCAATGAAATGATAGTCTTCAATAATCAAGAATAAATGCCTATAAATTCCTGTCATTTTAGCAAACAGATATTTCCCGATATCTGCACGCCAGTTTGCAGAGTGCGGATTTGTTCCACTGTCATCACGGAATAGAAAGCTAGTGCAATAATGATATCGTGTTGATATTCCACTCGTGCAATAATGATATCGAACTGATATTGAATCAGTGCAAACATTAAATACCGCGTTGACAGTGTTTGCACGTGCGCAAAAATGGTAATCGAACTTGAGTACTGGTAAAATAGAAGTGGAGGCAATGATCAGGAATCGATACAATCAATCCATAGCTCCCATCAGAGACACCAAAGGGAAAGAAACACAAACATGAAACAACAGACCTAATTGAAACATCATTAGCGGAAAGCCAAAAGGACAGTTACTTTCCTACAAAATGGCCAACAGGCTATCCAAAATAAAATAATATAAGCGACACAAACACCCAAAGACAAACCATAACAAAAATAAACCCCGACAGAAGAACCGCCTTGGAACGGTCAGCGGAAACGAATTCCACGTAGGGGCTTTAATCGATTTTACGTGGCCACAATCTTCGCCCTTACTTCCGTCGCGATTTAGACAAATTATTTGTTCAGTCCGCATAAAAGCCTCCTAACTTATCAGTGCAACATCTCCGTGAACACAAATAATCAAACAACCACAGAGGTGAAACAACGCTGAGGACTTGACAGCAAGAAACCACTGAAATGCTGGAGCAAAAAAAAAAAAAAAAACAGTTAAACCGCTTAGAAGGTCTAGGCCTGCGCTCCTTAAAAAAATGTGTGTACAATTAAAATGCTTGTTTCAATCATGACGGTTAAATGAACACTACTGTACAGAGGAAACAGGGATTTAAAGGGTATACATTATTGTCCTTATTATCAACAAATAACTTTGACTCCCTTGAGCCCCTCTTTTATAAAGTAAAAATGGGCTTTACAGGGGTACACCTCATTTTTCTTAGTTCTGCTCTAAAATACAGATGGTGGGTATTCGATGAGGATTAAATTTTGAGCAGAAATAAGAAAAAAATCACAATTTTTCATCTTAAAATTTTCGTGTTTTTTTCGGCGATAGAGTTTATCTTCGCAATGTGCCCAAAGCATAGACATTATCCTTAACGAGAACTGGAATAATCTGTGTGTCTGTCCGTCCGACTGTTTGTCTGTCTGTTTGTCTATCCGTCTGTCTGTCTGTCTGCTTGTCTGTTTGTGTCTGTACCTCGTTTATCTGTTCGACTGTGTTTGTTTTTCTCTAATAGTCTGCATGTCTGTTTCCAGTCTATTTTTGATGCATTCGATGCTTCTAAACACTCCCTGACCATTCAGATATCATTGCACGTTTTTGTATTTATTCTAACTAGGAGATTACCACTGCACAAGCCTTTGGCTTAATGTCAAATCCTGGATAATATATATGTGTCTGTAACATATACATGTCATTGAAGCATTTAAAATAAAGTTTAAAGCAAAGCATAGACAGTGGACGACTCAATAAAACCGCCTTGATGAGGCGGTTCTATCGAGCAACCACAATCTAAGACTAATAAAATCTTTTTTCTGAAAGGTCATCTGAAAAATGTTGTTTTTTTTTTTGTTTTTGTTTTTTTGGTTGGGGGTGGGGGGGGGGGGGTCGCAATTTTATTTAAACGCACAAATTGTAAAGCGAAGTTTTTTGTTTCAAAAGAAATATAGATAATATAATTTAAATATCTAGTCTCTTGTATTCATGATGTTATTTCATTCACGGAAATAATGTTAAAATAAAGACGAGGCATATATAAAAATGCATGAGGTGCTCTATTATAACATACACGTTTAATAATAAATAAAAAAAATTAAAAAAAGTAATGATTTAATAATACTGATAATAATGTCGATATTACGAAAATAATAATAATAGAAATACTAATAATATAATAAAGCAAACCATTTAATAAAAATAATAATAATTATAATAATAATTTATTTTAAAGATATTTTACATTTTTCTTTCAGTTATTATTATTATTATCATCCTCATGACATGTACATATCTCTGAATGTTGGCAATGCCTATATTTCGTTGTGTTTACAAAATTTATGCATTATTGCCCACCAAAACATTTTCTTCATATTGTGAAAGACTTCGTTTTAAAGCCCTTTGAAAATGATATGACCCGTGTCATACCCTTGTATTTCAGGCGCATTTGAGTACTTGTGAGTATTAGGTAGAACCGCCACAATCTATGTTAATGATAACGAAAATTTTCACATAAAATGTAATTTTTAACCTGATCAAATGGATTTGCTATCCTGGTGTCAACACATGTTAAACATAACATCACGTGAACAAGTCCGTGAAATAAACACCCCCAAAACACCACTTTATATAGGGAAAACAGGGGTTTACGGTTTCTTATTTTAGCTCCAAGACACAGGTTGTGGGTACTCGTTAGAACCGCCTCGATGAGGCGGTATTGAGGCGGTTCTAATTGAGACGGTTCTAACGAGCACCCACAACCTATGTTCGAAGTAAAAATAACATTAATATGACAGATTTTCATCAGAAAAGTAGCCATTTTGAGAGATGTGAAAAGCACGGGTATGTTATTGTACCGTACAAACCTTTTCCAACGTGCTGTCGTTGAAATAAACAAGATAAGTACTTACTCTTATTGATATTCATTTCCATAAAAACAGACTGAGTACAATTTGAAAACGGAACCCAACCAAGACAACTATTTCAGACTAAATAAATAGGACAAATTCTGAATTTCAAATTGACAAAAGCGTGTTTTGGCATAGTTTGAAAAGCGGAAATATTTATTGTATTAACTTCCTCCGATTGACCAATCAAATGTGGATACGCACACTCAGCTTATACGGTACAGGAAAACCATATTTGATAAAATTAGAACGGGAAATCCGCATCTAGAATTTAAGCCCGTATGAAACCACAGCCTTACTCAGCATTTTTATAAACCTTGATTTCGTTCAACCCATTTGAATATCATAAGCCCTACAGCATATTTATATTTTAGAATACTGACAAAATCATGGGAACTTTTTTACAACGGAAATCATTATTATTGATATTATTATTATTATTTTATTTTGGCGGAACGGTGACATTTCCTGACAGCAGTGAAGGAGTTTAAAGTAATAGCTAATAAATAAACCCACATTATTGCATATCGATGCACATAGCTTTTTGAAGCCGCAATCCGTGTTTCATTTTGATAGATATCAACATGAAGTTTTGCAAAATCATGAAATTTACGTTCTTGTGATTTTGGAAATGGATAAGCTCTAGCTGTGATTTGATGAGTAATAAATCACAGTTTGGAGGTCAGTTTGTTTGTTTGACTTGAGGTTTAACGTCCCCGTCAACACAATTTAGGTCATTTTGGAGACATTGCTTCCAATTTTGTGGGACTCTTACCCGACATTGAGATGAAATGACTTCTCAATCCCTGCCGCCCGATAAAACCAGAAGGTTTATATGCATGGACGGGCGACTCGCAGCAGTTTTCCTGGGAATGTCGGTATTAGCTCTGCGTGGAAGCATCATGCAGCCCAATTAATTTCTCCAAGCCCCGATTGGCGGGGGGGGGGGGGGGGGCGAATATAAAGTTGATCAATTCACGAGTTCGTAATGCGAGTGACTTGTCAACTTTCAGCTGACCGACAAACTGTAATTTATTACTCAACAAATTACATACTAGATTTTGTTTGTTTGATTTGAGGTTTAACGTCCCCGTCAACACTGTAAAGGTCATTTTGGAGACGTTGGTTCCAATTTTGTGGGACTTTTACCCGACATTGAGATGAAATGACACCTCAAGCCATGCCGCCCAATGAAACCAATAGGGTTTATTAGCAAGGGCTGATCTATTTCGATTCTAACCATCACGTAAACATGCCTATATAGTTTTGACCCCCTTGAACCCCATTTTTATATAGTAAAACTGGGGTTAACAAGGGTAAAACGTATTTTTCTTATTTCTACTCTAAAATACAGATTGTTGGTACTCGTTAGAACCGCCCCGATTGAGCAGAAATAATAAAAATATCGCAATTTTTCATCTTTTTTTTTTTTTTTTTACGGCGGTAAAATTTACAGTGTATTTGTATAGGCGTGTTTTCGTAATGACCCTAAAAATTTGTTGTATCCTTCCAAATTCTCCAAAACTTTCGAGTGTTAGAAGACGTCCCGCCAACATAAGTGACCGCATCACACACATTTATGTTCTTTAATAATGTTTTGGTGCGACAAACTAATGTTTCTCCGTCAAAGAATCTTCGAGTGACGTCAAAAAACTTCTCGCGTCAGGTTCTTCCGCCCAGTGATTTGTTGCAGAATAAATCACAGTTCCCAACGGGCCTCCGTGGCCTAGTGGATAAGAGCGCTGACTCTTAATCATTAGGTCTCTCACCGCTGTGGGTTCGAGCCTCGCTTGGGTCATATGTGAGATGCCAAACTTGCCATCGGAGTCTAACTGTTGGTTTTCTTTTGCTCCAGCATTTCAGTGGTTTCTTGCTGTCGAGTCCTCACCGTTGTCTCACCTCTGTGGTTCTTTGATTTTTGTGTTCACGGAGATGTTGCACTGATGAGTGAGGAGGCCTTCATGCGGACTGAACAAATTATTTGTCTAAAACGCGACGGAAGTAAGGGCGAGGATTGTGGCCACGTAAAATCGATTTAAGCCCCGCAGTGGAAATCATTCCACTGACCGTTCCAAGGAGGTTCTTCTGTCGCGGTTTATCTATGGTATTGTTTGTTACTTACTGTGTGTATCACTTGTGTCTTTTTATTTTGGATGTCCATATGGCCATTTTGTGGGAAAGTAACTGTCCTTATGGCCTTCCTTTGTTTAGGTTTCCATTATGGTCTGGTCGCTTAATGTGTGTGTTTCTTTCCCTTTGGTGTCTTTGATGGGTGGAGTAAGTTAATTGTATCGATTCCGGATCTTTGTTTTACTTCTACTTTGCAACGGATGGTCAGGAGGTTTTTCTCAGGGTACTCCGATTTTCGCCCACCTCTGATTGACAACGGCTCGATATGAGTGAAATAATCTTGAAAGGGCCCTAAAACCAAAATGAAAAAAAAATCAAAATGTTAACTGTTTTTGCCAATACAATAATTAATACTTCGGTATTTGCCGAAACAAATTGGGAGTAGCTTTTGCATTTACATTCTCAGCAACAATATTAGCTTTTTGCCATATGTTTGAGAGAACTATGGTTAATTTAAGATATAGATCAGCTCTAGCTGTGATTTGTTGAGTAATAGATCACAGTTTGTCGGTCAGTTGTAAGTAGACAAATCATGCGCGTATTTCTCAACAAATCACAGACTAGAGATGATCTATTTCGATTCTAACACGCTGAAAATCGGCAATAATGTTGTTGTTTCCTTCAAAATCTCACAACTTTTCGCCATTGTTAGAAGAAATCCCGCTTAAATTAACGACTGAAACACATGCATTTACATCCTTTTTCTAACGTTTTCGATGCGAGAAAATGACGTTACACCGTCTAACGGCAAGGAAATAGACTAGTAACGTCATCAACTGGCAGTTTTTAATGACGTCAGTTGTCACGCTCTTCCTAGCCGTGATTTGTTGTAGAATAAATCCATTTCCCATATAGGCGCGCTGTGTTAGAATTCATTGTTGTTCATACCTCATGAATACATAGAGGATCTTACATGAGTGTTTATGTATTATTGAATTTATGAAACGAGTTAAGGAAAAGGGATAAAATGCGAGGCTTTGACGAGCATTTTATCTTTTTTCCTCAACGAATAATGTCAATATTCCGCCATTAGTAAGCGCGACGTCGTTAAGGACGTCGTACATGTAACGTTACGGGACGTATCTAGCTAATTTGCATATTTAATCCACTAGTGGATTATCGAAAATATTACATGGCGTTATTACACTCTCAGACGCGACGTCATATGATAAAATGACTTACGCAACGTCAGATAATCTGACGTCGCATAAGTCAATGTATTCATAAGGTAAGAACAACATCGCATCCCAGTAATGAATCCATTACGAAAACACGCCTTTATAAATTCATTGTAACCTTAATCGCCGAAAAAAAATAATTATATATAAAAAAAAGATGAAAAACTGTGATTGTTTTCTTTGTTCAAAATATAGATTGTGAGTACTCATAACCCACAATCTATATTTTAGACCAGAATTAAGAAAAATAAGGTTTACCCCTGTAAACCCCATTTATAATATATAAAAGTTGGGTTCGAGGGGATCAAAATTATATAGGCGTGTTTTCGTGATGCAAATGAACTCTCTGTAATTCTCTAAGAGAAGGGACTGCTCATACATTAATTTTTGCTTGTGCTGGATCCTGGTAAAGGCTTTTTTTCTCTTCCGTAACTTAATTAAGCGTATGCAAAGTGACAGTCCTTTTGTCAAGGAGTCGAGGGAACAAAATTGATCAAATCAGATATCTTATGGACTTACGAATATTTACACGACAACTCCATGCCATCATAGTGTAGTTTATATTTTCTTGTCCTTTGGGATCATTGATTCCATTGTGGTATTTTGAAAACTTTTGAGGATCAATGATGAGGCCTAATTGGCCGAAACCAGCTAGTCTGGCCCAGAAAACATGTACACTCCATATTTTCCAGTTCTGTGGTGTATTGCTTGCTTCCAAAGGATAACCCTTTCTATTAACATACTTACAGTGTTGACCAAGACCAGATGGCTTCTAAAGACGCCATTTGAAAGTATCTTCACTGTTTGTCATTCGGTTTGCAAATTCGAATGATTATGACTTTGATATATTAAGTAATTTGATCAGTTAATAGTAAAAAATGGTTGTGGCAAAACTAATTTATTCAGCACGACAGACCAGCGAAGATCGAAGCCAACCGTCACCTGAAAGTCCGTGGATGTGCCGGGACCCACAGTTGACTCTTATGACAAGCAAATACCCAGATCAGCCTGCGCAAACGCATGTTTGGGGCTTGTATCGTTTGACTTGCACGGGCGCATTTTGATTAAAGAGGGTTATTGATAAACAACTAAGTAAAATGTCATACATATACCGGTTTTAATTTAACAAACACTGCAACCATGAATCAGTGTAGACCCACAACATATAGAATTTAGGGAGTCACAAAATTATCAAGTCAGGGTAATCAACACCCCTGTTAACCCCACTTTATATAGAGAAAACTGGAGCTTGCAGGGCTATACTATAAGAATCTTATATGGGTGTGAGGGGTGGATGGAAAAATCCGTCCCGAGGGTCACTGGCCGGCATCACGAGGCTTGCCGAGTGATGCCGGACAGTGATTCCGAGGGACGGATGTTTCTATCCACCCCTCACACCCATATAGGATTCTTTTTCTTGCATACTTTCCATTTCTATTGCGAATTTTTAATGCTGCTGTCACTTCGGTTACCGACGCCAGCCATTTTGTGATGACACAACAGGAATGTTTAGTGACGTCACGCATGACGACGCCGCGCAGTGCATTTATCAAACACCCGATTATATTCAATTTGGGGTCGGAACACCAGGGTCAGAACATAAATTTCTATCCCAGGGCAAAATCACGGATTTCCTTGTCTGGTGTGCAAGAAATTTTGTTATGTTTCTGCTTCAAAACATAAGCTATGGGTACTCGTTAGAACCGTCTCATTGGGACAGTTCTAGCAAGCACCCAAAACTAGTGTTTGGGGCTTTAAAAAGAACAAATACCACAGATTTTCATCAGAAAAAATAACTGTTTATGAGATGTGAATGAATCGATGGATGTTTTAGCGCAATATTCTGAAATATTCAAAAAGTAGATCCGATTGTATTTTAGAGTCCTAGACGGGCCTCCGTGGCCAAGTGGGTAACAGCGCTGACTTAATCATTAGTCTCTCACCGCTGTTGTTCGAGCCTCGCTCGGGTTAGATGTCAGAAACCAAGTTCTGCAAAGGAAGGTCAGATGTGTTGTTTTGTTTTCAAGTACTCCTGTTTTCGCCCACTTCTGGTTAGCGATCGGCACGAAATAAGTGAACTAATTTGAAAGAGCCCTAAAAGAAAATGAGCCCCGCCAAGCGAATTTGTGTCTTCGAGCATTCCGTCATGACAAATTTTAACTGCGCATGTCCAGCCATTCAGAGGGGCCAGGGATATGGCTTTCTGTCTGACGGTTCCTCTTGATTTACTGCTTGTATGAGCGAGCAGCGAAGGTTCTGGCGAGATCGCGCAGTCTCGCCAGAACCTTTTCTGCTCGCATGGGCGATATGTACCAAAATCGCTTGACGGGGCCCAAATAATAAACTAGAAATGCGTCCATAGGACACGGATGCCCTCGCCTGAAAATATGTATATGTTCGTATTTATCCATAGAAAGTTATTGAAACTGAAAATATGTCTATGTTTGTATTTATCCATAGCAAGTTACTGACGGTTTTTAAGTTTTAGACCCTTTTTTCACATTTGATCTCTAAGTATGACCTTGACCTTGGAGGTAATGTCTTTGGTTTTGTGTGAGGCAGAGTGTCTCATGATGGCCAACATTTCTGCCAAGTAACTTTAAAATCCATCCAGAAATAAGAAAGTTATCGACTGCGTTTAAGTTTCGGACACTTTTTTACCTTTGACCTCTAAGTATGACCTTGACCTTGGAGGTACGGACCAGAGTTTTGCACGTGACACATCGTCTCATGATGGTTAACATTTCGACAAAGCAATTTCAAAATCCACCCAGAAATAAGGAAGTTATTGACTGTGTTTAAGGTTCGGACCCTTTTTGACCTTTGACCTCTAAGTATGACCTTGACCTTGAAGGTACGAACCTGGGTTTTGCACGTGAAACATCAGCTGATGATGGTTAAAAATTCTGCAAAATAATTTTAAAATCCATCCAGAAATAAGAAAGTTATTGACTGCGTTTAAGTTTCGGGCCCTTTTTTTGACCTTTGACCTCTATGTAATACCTTAACCTTGGAAGTACGGACCTGGGTTTTGCATGTGATACATCGTTTTATAAATGTTAACATTTCTACAAAGTAATTTCAAAATCCATCCAGAAATAAGGAAGTTGTTGACTGCGTTTAAGTTTCGGACGGACAGACGGACGAACGAACGGACAGACGGACGGACGAACGAAAGGACGGACAGTGTCAACGCTATATGCCCTTCCACCTTTCTTCGAATGGCGGGGACATAAAAAAAGAATCTTAGGCACTTCGAGGTTGTTTTGCTATACATCACATGCATTTGTAAAGCCCAATTTTATGAGATAACAAACCCGTTTGACACAGTTTCTTCAAAAATGACATCTTTAGTGATAACAAATTGTAAATATTTAGTATAACTGCTGCCAACATAGATTGTAAACGTACTATGCTGCGGTTCTATCATGTAATCACTTCTGTGTAATTAATACTTAAATAAACCCTGCATTGTACTGGTTAACCACTTACGTAAAAGCCTGTCCAGGAAAAGTGTGGATAGGTAAACTGACCGGCTCAAAAATGACCTAAATAATGTTGACTGGGCCGTTAAACTCCAATACAAATAAACAAAGATCTGATTTTTGTCTCCCCACCAAGGGTGAGGGGGGGACATGTTGTTTTTTGGTGCTGATCCCGTTTGCGTCGGCGTTGGCGACGGCGTAACCTGATTGCAGCACTATATCTCCTAAATCTATTGATAGATTCGGACCAAACTTGCATGGTTACATCACCAGGATGGGTGAAAAAACAGCCATCGGATTTAATAGCCTTGACTTTATTTTCAAGGGCGCCCTCCAACCCCAAACAGTTAATTTTTGGCCAAAAATGGTTTGTCTGTACACTATCTCGTGAACGAATAAATGAAAATTGGTCAAACTTGGTAAATATATCATTTCAACCTACCAAAGATTTGATAAGATTTTGGTGACCTTGAACTTATCTTCAAGGGCACATGCCCTCCCAAAACTGAACATTTTAGCTTGTCGGCACCCTATCTCGTGAACAAATTGATGAAATTTGGTCAAACTTGGTACAAAATATCATTGCAACCTACCAAAGATTAGAATACATTTTGATGATCTTGACCTTATTTTCAAGGGCACCGGTCGGTCCCAAAAAGCTGTCAATTTTGGGTTTGTCTGTGCCCTGTCACATGAACAAATCGTTGAATACAACATTGCAACGAACCAAAGATTTGATTAGATTTTGGTGACCTTGACATTATTTGGAAGGTCACAAGCTCCCCAAAACGGTCAATTTTGTCTTGTCTCCACCCTATCTCATGAACGAATTTATGGAATTTGCTCAAACTTGGTGCTATATATTAATGCAACCCGCCAAAGATTTGATTAGATTTTGGTGACCTTGGTCTTACTTTCAAGGCCACAGGCTCCCAAAAATCTGTCAATTTTGGCTTTTCTATCACATTAACGAAACGATGAAATCTGGTCAAACGTCGTACATTATATCATTGTGTCCTACCAAATATTTTATTAGGATTTGATTACCTTGACCTTAGGTCACAGGCTCCGGAAAATTTCAATTTAGAGCTAATAATAGCTTTTCTGCGCCCTGTTTCATTTTAGAATTGATGAATGTTGATCAAACTTGGTACAATATCGATTGCAACCTACCAAAGATATAAATATATTTTGATGATCTTGCCCTTTTTCAAGGTCACAATATCCCGGAAACTGTCAGTGTATGGCCAAAATAAATTTTGGTGATCTTAACCTAGTTTTCAAGGTCAAATGGGTGTCAAAATTTTATTTATGGTGAGGAACATTGTTTTCCTCCGAAAACATTTCTAGTTTTGTCATGCCAGTTGGTGATACAGCAGGGATATCATTTAGGACTAACTCTGCTCTCCTATGAAACTAAGGTATGTTGTGTGTACTCATTAGAATTGCCTCATTGACGGGATTCTAATGAGCACAATAACATCTTTTTAAGGATAAAATAAATAAAAATTCCCCTAAATTATCCCTATAACGTTTATATCCGAAGAAAGGGCAAAAATCTCCAGGGATTCAAGAATGAATTTGACGCAGTCATACGAACCTACCGGGCTGGAGTCATTTAGGGATGCCGGAATGTCCTTTGGGGAGGTAAATCGGAAAGTTTGTATTACGGCGTCGTGCCAGCAGGGCCGTAAACAGAATTTGCGACCGTAAAACCGACGAAATGACAAATCTTAATACAGTTATCCCCATTATGTAGTACTTATTCAGTTTTTTTTTCTTCTTTTTTTTGTTTTGTTTTTTTTTGGTTAAAAATTGTTTTTTTTTTTTTTTTTTCTTTTTTGCTTAAAGTGGTAAGCGATGTTACTGCGTAAAACCAAAAATACTACCCAATGAGAAGCGACCTTACATGATGACCTCGGGTTTCCGACAGTATTCCGCTGCACTGTCGCAATTTTTTGACGTTATCTAGTCAAAAATGCGTTACATGTACATATGCAAGTGCATTAGAATAAAGTGTCGTCTATTTCAAAACAACAGCTCCAATGTAGTTTGCGCCAACTCTAAGACTTATCTTAGAGTTTGAAGATAAGCTCCGTAGTGTAAATTTGTCCTTCTTTCGTGCAGCAAATAAAGCCACGATTCCACAAGTCTTGAAGCGGAATGATTTGTCTGTGGATTTCAAACTCTCAAAACACATAATACGTTGGATTTCAACGTTTCCTCTTGACTGTACAAGGCTTACATTCCGACTGCTTCCATCATCAATTATTAATAGCTGAAAAATCGATACAAAAAGCATGAAGACATCACAAAAACACGCCAATATAATTTTGACCCCCTCGAACCCTGCTTTTATATAGTAAAACTGGGGTTTGCAGGGGTAAACCTTATTTTTCTTATTTCTGCTCTAAGATATAGATTGTGTGTACTCGTTAGAACCGCCTCGATGAGGCGGACCTAACCAGTATCCACAATCTATATTTTGAGCAGAAATAAGAAAAATATCACAATTTTTCTTCTGAAAATTTTCATTTTTTCGGCGATATATGTGTCAATGTATTTGTATAGGCATGTTTTCGTTATGACTTATCAATTCGGGGTTATTGATAAAGAATCGCATACGAATGGTCATTTCATAAATGAGCCGGGGCACAGCATTTCCTACAATTTACATGTGCGTCCAGCGAAGAATCAGATCAGCCTGCGCATCCATATAGTCTGATCAGATACTTCTCTTGCTGCGTGAAGGAGCATTTTGCCCTTAGCTATCCTTAGAGCGCACTACGAAGACTCTAATCAGACTGCGCGGATGCGCAGGCTGATCTGAGTCCTCGATGGGCGCATATGTAAATTGCAGGAAATATTGTGCTCTGGCTCAAATGTCAACCTTTTACCATCCAAGCTAGCACGATACAGCGGGCTAACGACGGGCTTTCGTTGCCACGTCGTATCGCTGTCGGCCCGACGTTGGCCCGGCATTCTTTGCTGGCTGGGATATGACAATTTTTCTTCATGTTTTCTCCTTTGAAACTTTGTTATTGACTTCTTAAGTAAACATTACTTAGTCATGATGTTTTGCGACGACTTTGCTACATGGTAGTCCACACGTACGGAAATATGAAGTTAATTGAACAGTATAACAACGCCGTAATATAATAAAGAACTTTAGAACCCTTTAGAAAATGTAGCCGATACAACAGAAAAAATAAAACTAAATAAAATTTAATTGTACAAAGTATTTGGGTGTCTCGAGCAGCTGTAGATCTGCTTCTTACTGGCACTTTCTTTGTATAAAGTGGGATGTTTCCATTGGGGTCTAGTTGTTTCATGTTTGTGCTCATTTCCCTTTGGTATCTTTCATGGGAGCTGTGGGTTAATTGTATCGATTCCTGATCATTGCCTTCACTTCTATTTTAGAAGTAATTTATTACACGGACTGGTTACGAACATTACATTTACTTAACAGTATATGTATCCGTCGCTTTCAAACAATCGTCTTTACAGTATTTACTTTCTCTTCAAATCAATAAGACAAATATTAAATTTTATCAGTTACCGCCTATATATATTGCATTGTAACACATTGACCTGATAAAGTCTATCTCAGGACAAGTGAGCTTTATCACGTCAACGTGACATTGCACTTTTTTAATGAAGCGGACTATTGGACAAAATGGCAAAAATGTTATACTTACTGGAAAAGAATGAAAACAAAAATGGAAAACATACTTAAAAAATCACAGGAAAAAT
This sequence comes from Lucinisca nassula, assembly GCA_963580285.1. Taxonomy (NCBI): domain Eukaryota; kingdom Metazoa; phylum Mollusca; class Bivalvia; order Lucinida; family Lucinidae; genus Lucinisca; species Lucinisca nassula. The sequence continues at coordinate 40,560,190 of OY757024.1, read as the reverse complement.
TGCGGTCAGCTAATACTGAACATATGGACAGCCGGAATGTTGGGACGCACTGAGGACCATTGAAAACTGATCGTAAATTGCTAATTTAAGAGTGTACAAGGGGATGAACTGGTAAATAGAATACCAGATTCGTGTCATTTGATATCAAGTTTATCAGGCTCGGCTTCGAGAACGCATGTAGAATCACTCGGCAACCCTCGCGATTCTACAAGCGTTCTCGAAGCCTTGCCTGATAAACTTGATATCAAAAGACACTTACCTGGTATTCTCTATAAATATAATCCAAAGAAAAAAAAAGTGGGACAACTTTGTCATTCAAACGTACCTGTCCATAAACTAGATATATCCCATTGTGTTTTGCTTCGAAAATACCGCCTTTTAGTTTCTTGAATGGCGACTTCTTTGGATTAACCCAAACTGCTTCTGTAAATATGTTAAGCTGCTCACCTGCAATTAAAAAACCGAATCTTAACTTGTCATCTTTGTTATGACAATCGGTTAAAAACAATGATGCCCAGCAGTTTTTCTTTAATCATGAACCAGAATGTTTGTAGAACTCACATAACAATGATTGGGAAATTAATTAAAACAAAACGAGAGACGACTTAATTTGACAGCTAAGCAATGTGAAATTTATCGTCTAGATGTGTTGTTATTAAATGTTATAGCACTGATGGCAAAGGGAGCTGACCACTTAACTTTCTGAGATAAATTAGTGGTGGGAAATCAAATTAAAAACTCACAACATTTCGATACAAAGTATTTGCTGTAACTGATTATGAAAAGCAAGTAAAGTGAAATACGAAACCAAAATCCATAGACTATTACAAAAAGCATGTTTCCATGATTTCAAATCCATGTATAGTTGCTGCTTTATGCTTGCCCCAGCTGCTGACGTTATGCTTGCCCCAGCTGCTGACGTTATGCTTGCCCCAGCTGCTGACGTTATGCTTGCCCCAGCTGCTGACGTTATGCTTGCCACAGCTGCTGACGTTATGCTTGCCCCAGCTGCTGACGTTATGCTTGCCCCAGCTGCTGACGTTATGCTTGCCCCAGCTGCTGACGTTATGCTTGCCACAGCTGCTGACGTTATGCTTGCCCCAGCTGCTGACGTTATGCTTGCCCCAGCTGCTGACGTTATGCTTGCCACAGCTGCTGACGTTATGCTTGCCACAGCTGCTGCCGTTATGCTTGCCACAGCTGCTGACGTTATGCTTGCCACAGCTGCTGACGTTATGCTTGCCACAGCTGCTGACGTTATGCTTGCCCCAGCTGCTGACGATATGCTTGCCACAGCTGCTGACGTTATGCTTGCCACAGCTGCTGACGTTATGCTTGCCCCAGCTGCTGAAGTTATGCTTGCCCCAGCTGCTGACGTTATGCTTGCCACAGCTGCTGACGTTATGCTTGCCACAGCTGCTGACGTTATGCTTGCCACTGCTGCTGACGTTATGCTTGTCACAGCTGCTGACGTTATGCTTGCCACAGCTGCTGACGTTATGCTTGCCACAACTGCTGACGTTATGCTTGCCACAGCTGCTGACGTTATGCTTGCCACAGCTGCTGACGTTATGCTTGCCACAGCTGCTGACGCTATGCTTGCCCCAGCTGCTGACGTTATGCTTGCCCCAGCTGCTGACGAGTGCCGCTCGTTAAATCTCTTCCTTAACTCGTCCCATAGCTGCTCTATGGGCGTGGTGTCCGGCGATCTTGCTGGCCAGGTAGAGTCTGTAATATCTGCTGCTAGACAACCCTGGTCCAATGCAGACGGGCGTTATCATCTGGAAAAATTAGTCAAACCTGAGCAACAATTAGCTGTACAGATTGGATAAACACAGTATTGTGGTATTTCAACGCCGTCATGTTTCCCTGGACAATGTGAAGGTTATTCTTGTGGCTGTTACTCACAGCCGCCCGAAAAAATTGCTACCTCCGCCGTGTCTGTCATGTTCTGCTATGGTTACAGGAACATAACGTTCACCCTCTCTCCTAGTTTAATCCAGTCATAGAAATCAACGTTGAAACTCGATTTGTCGGACCAAAGAATGTTGCCCCACTGATGCCTTCTCCAATGGCGACGATGACGGCACCATGCCAGCCTCTCTAGCTTGTGATGGCAAGTAAGCTTTTCCTCGGGCAAGGTCTACGAAGATCAATGCCAGTGGATTTAAGTCGGGTCCGTATACAGTGCGAGGGTTGATTGCCACTCCTGTAGCACGTCGAAGATTGGCTGTAAGTTTAAAACATGATTTAAACCGCTCTCTCAGGGCAGTGATTCTTGCGGTTGCGTTGTCGATTTTGGTTTGCCAGGTGTAGGCCTATTGTCAATGCGCCTGTTTGAATACACTTCGATTTAATTCTGAACACTGTAGTTCTTTTACGCCGGCTGGCAGTGCAGCTTGATTTGCCGTGGTCCCAGTTTCTAATATACCGATAACGCAGGCCCTTTTTCGACAGAATGCTATTTCAAGACATTTTAAACAGACTGTTCTGAGAAAGAGCATTTCCTAAAATGGCACGATGTGTAAGGGGAAAGATCGTCTGCAAGCATGCCATGATTTTCAACTTGAACGATCGACAAGGTGCACAAGCAAATGTAGTTTTCTGCAGTGGGAGTTACAATTTGTATAGTGGCACCCATGCACTACATCCGGTCGATACGCCTGACTGCAGTAACTCATTCGATTTTTAAAGTACGTAAAATTTGTTTTCAAATACTATATACACTTTTTAACCGAAACAAGACACTAAGCAAAATATTTAGGGTTAGCAGCAGAGTTGCAATACATTTTTTCCGATATAACATTTATAATTCCTTTTGTGACATCACGTAAACAAGTCCGTAAAATGAACATCTTTTAAGCTTCACTTTACACAGAGAAAACTGGGTTAATGGGAGTATACATTATTATTCTTATATCTGTTCCAAGACATTGGTTGTTGGTACTCGTTAGAACCGCCTCAATCTAACGGGTACCAACAACCCATCTTTGCAGCATAAAAAAGAAAAACATCGCGGATTTTTATCATAAAAGTAGCCATTTTGGAGTTGTGAAAAAACGCACGATGTCGCCGGATGTGTTATCGTAATGATATTGGAGCCAAAATGTATGATTTTAAAATGTCCTCTAGAGTATGTTCTTAGTTTTGCAAAGAAAAAACAACAACCGAAGTAATACTTAAGAAGAGTCTCAATAAGGCCGAAACTCCTATTATACATTTATTGCCCAGTACGAGGGGAATGTGACGATTTGTTTACCCTCGACAGGTAATATTTTATTATACCCAATTCTTACTTATAGAGATTCTTTCAATGAATGCTTCAAAATATTGAAAAAATAAACAAAAAAAAACAAGTTATTTAGCATTAAGACACAATTTTATTTATCCAATTGTGCACTTGTACTTTTGAGCAGTGAGGTCAGAGGGGAGTACTGCCGGGGAATATGATAATTTATTGCCCTGTGCGGGACATGCTCTCGACCAATCAGAATTCTAAAATAGCTTATGAATATTAATGAGGTATATTAAAATGCATTATGTAACCGAAAGCAATCTGTATGTCTCTACTCTTGTAAACAGTTTCTCAATATGAAGATGGACACTATGAGGGCGGTTCTTCTGTCGCGGTTTATTTTTGCTATGGTTTGTCTTTTTGTGTTTGTGTCGCTTATACGATTTTATTTTGGGTAGCCTATTGGGCGTTTTGTGGGAAAGTAACTGTCCTTTTGGCTTTCCGCTATTGATGTTTCCATTAGGGTTTGCTGTTTCCTTTTAAGTTTCTTTCCCTTTGGTGTCTCTGATGGGAGGATGGGAGCTGTGGGTTAATTATATCGATTCCTGATCATTGCCTCCACTTCTATTTGGGCCCCGTCAAGCGATTTTGGTACTTATCGCCTATGCGAGCAGCGAAGGTTCAGGCGAGCCTGCGCATCCGCGCAGTCTCGCCAGAACCTTCGCTGCTCGCTCATACAAGCAGTAAATTAAGAGGAACCTTCAGACAGAAAGCCATATCCCTGGCCCCTCTGAATGGCTGGGCATGCGCAGTTAAAATTTTTCATGACGGACTGCTCGAAGACACAAATTCGCTTGGCGGGGCTCATTTCAGTTCGTTTTTCTATGTATGTATTACTTATATCTTTTTATTTTGGATAGCCATTTTTGTGGGAAAGTAACTGTCCTTTTGGCTTTCCGCTTGTGGCGGTTTCACTGTCAAGAGTTATTTAATGTTCATGCTTCTTTCCCTTTGCTGTCTTGGAAAATTGTGTCGAATCTTGATCATTGTCTCCACTTCTTTTATACAATAGAATTTAGAACTACTCCACAGTTTTGTCCATGTAACATCACGAAAACACGCCTATATAATTTTGACCCCCTTGAACCCCATTTTTATATAGTAAAACTGGGGTTTACAGGGGTAAACCTTATTTTTCTTATTTCTGCTCTAAAATATAGATTGTGGGTACTCTTAAGAACCGCCTCGATGAGGCGGTTCTAACGAGTACCCACAATCTATATTTTGAGCAGAAATAAGAATAATATCACAATTTTTCATTTTAAAATTTTCATTTTTTCGGCGATAAAGGTGGCAATGTATTTGTATAGGCGTGTTTGCGTAATGCCATCAGGCAAAATTCACACTTACTATTGGGAGTAAAACTTTCATCTCTGCATAATCTACCATCTAACTCCACAATATTAGCACATGTTTCTGAAGAAAACAGAAGAACAATACTCAATACAATGAAACTTCGATGATTCGAAAACAAAATGTTCGTTTACCAGGGCTATTTCAAACTCCTTCTTGAGTCCCTAAGCAAAGTTTCTCATAACTGCACAATTGATGTTGAGATATTTGGGATGTTTGCGTCTGATCTGGGTCTATATTGTTTGCCAAGCCCAACCCATGATTCCAGTTCAGATTCTGTAGGTAAAACAGAAGTGAACGCAATAACCAGGAATCGATACAATTAATCCCATCAGAGACACCGAAGGAAAAGAAACACAAACATGAAATAACTAGACCCTAATATCAACATCACTAGCAGAAAGCGCAAAGGACCGTCACTTTCCCACAAAATGGCCAATTGGCTATCAAAAAAAAGATATAAGCGATACACACACTCAAAGACGAACTATAACAAAAATAAACAGCGACAGAAGAACCGCTTTGGAACGGCCTGGGCAGAGCATTTCACTGGGGGTTTAAATCGATTTTAGGTGGCCGCAATCCTCGCCCTTTCTTCCAACTCGATTAGACTAATTTGTTCAGTCCGCATGAATATTTCGTAACTTATCAGTGCAACATCTCAGAAACACAAAAATCAAACAAGGTTTTACGGCCGGAAATTTCGTTTTACGGCGACGCGTTAGCGGAGCCGTAAAACGTATTTTGCGACCGTAAAACCGACGATTTACCTCTCCAAATCACAATTTTGCAATACAGTTATCCCCATTCTAATGCACTTATACGGTTGTTTTGTTAAAAACTGTACTGTTTTGCATAAAACGGCTAGTGCTGTGAGCTGCGTAAAACCAAATGCCAGCCAATGAAAAGCGACGTTACGCGATGACGTCGGTTTGCGACAGTATATCGCGATGACGTCGGGTTTGCGACAGTATATCGCAGAATATACTGTCGCAAATTTTTGACGTTATCCAATCAGACGTCGCGTTACATATGCAAGTGCATTAGAATTCATTTTGGATGCTCTGTACTAAATGTCAAAAACTACAAAAGTATACTAAACACGCGAAATTACTATTGGGAATTGCAAAGAATACACACCAATATAATTTTGACCACCTTGAATCCCACTTTTATATAGTAAAATGGGGTTTACAGTGGTAAACCTTATTTTTCTAATTTCTGCTCTAAAATATAGATTGTGGGTACTCGTTAGAACCGCCTCCATGAGGCATTTCTAACGGGTTACCAGAATCTATATATTTTAGCAGAAATAAGAAAAAATATCAAAATTTTTCATCTTAATTTTTTCTCTTTTTTCAGCGGTAAAATTTACAATGTATTTGCATAGGCGTGTTTTCGAAATGGTGCCGTTGTTTATAACCCACTGTTTCCGGGTCTGCTTTTGAACAATTCGAAAAGAACTATGATTGTATAATTGATGAATACACAGGCTTTATTATCGAGAGAATAAAAAAAATAAATAGATAGATATGTAGATAGATCACCTGAGACTGTTCTGTGATTATAGCCTGGTAGTTGCTGATAATGAGCTATCACATCTGTTACATAGTGAGCTGCTCTGGCTCCTCTGCTGCGTGGCTGAAAAGTATGCTTGTTGAAAATTTTCAATACCCAGAAGACATTTATGGAGTAAAGATCCGAACACTCAAAGATCCGAACACTCTTTAAATCTGGTTGGTCTTAACAGCGGATTATCACTATTAATCAGTTTATTTGCTTGATTGTTTGATTTGTGGTATAACGTCCCTGTCAACACTGTATGGGTCATTTTGGAGACGTTGCTTCCAATTTTGTGGGACTTTTCCCCGACACCGAGATGAAATGACATCTCAAGCCCTGTCGCCCAAATGAGACCAATAAGGTTTATAAGCATGGACGGTCCGACTCGCACCGCTGTGCCTGGACAGGCTAAGATCCTCTAAGCGGATTACCAGTACTCGGTTTCAGCTCTGCGTGGGAGCATCGTGCAGCCCATCTATTTTTTCAACACCCGATGGGCGGGGCCAATAAATCAGTATCTAATTTTAATAATAAGTTTCATACCACGAGGTTACTTTTTTCGGTCCATGAGAACTTTTAGTATTTTGCCTTTAAATTATTGACAGTAAGTGCATTTTATTAAGGTAGGCCACTGGCGAACATCAAGTGTATGTTTGAGCAGAAATAGAAACAAAAGTATATTATTAATTACGAACATTAAAAATGTCATGCAATTATCATGTCATTTTGGGAGAGATGAACGCATGTACCTTTTCTTCCCGGTCTATGTACAATTTTCACAATTACGCTTGTTTACACCGTCAAGATATCTATTTCCTTCCTGAACAACAATAGTATTACCTTGTGTCACTACCTGATCATCGACATAAGGTCGACGTATTTATCCCCCTTCTAAACTAATAATTTACTTCCTTTGTACAAATATATTTCTATAGCTGGAGGTTTACACGTATTAAAAAAGTATGCTAGCTACTTAATATGACAATTAAAATGTGAAAATATTCAACTTACCTTTTTGGCTGAAATGAAACAAACATCCATTAAGAAGAATCGAATTTTATAAGTTCATCTCATAAGCAAACATTGTTTGTACGGATAAATGTAATAGACTCATATAAGTTAAATAGAATATTTTTAGTTTATACCTTGTTGATCGTACGGAACAATCTAAAGATTCTTTACATTTGATTTAGGAAAATTCAAGCTGCAAGAAACAGGCAAAAAACTTCGTTTTAGAATAAAGATCATCACAATAAAATTACCATGAAGACATCTGGCAAACAAACGGCTAATTAGCCGTCTATTCGTGGATGATTTTATAAACGGCCAGTGGTCGTCTTCAGAAAAACTGAAATACACTTGAAATTGCATCGCTTAAGTCGCTTTCAGTTTCAAGAAGGAACTGCTTAGTAAACGTGAATATCTGCACATTGTGATTTTCTCATTTAAGCAACACTGATTTCTGAATGTTATATGCACGAGACGATTGTTTCCGCTCAAATTATTAAAAATTGCGACATTCTCATTTAAGCAACACTTCTTGCTGAATGTTAGATGGATGAGACGCTTGTTTCGGACCAATTTATTAAAACAACTTAGCTGCATACATTTCGCCCAGCTAGATAAAGCTTCCACGGTGAAAATGAAGCAGATTCTCATTCCTTTGCTTCAATCCAGGCAATACGACTAGCGATTTCATTTACAGTATCATAAAGTTGACAAACTAAGCCTCGAAAATGCATAATCATCAACACTTTGATGCTTTGATTATGAAAAGCTGTGCACTTCAGTGACTGGAATGTTTATAATGTTATATTTCGTCTTTTCAAGCGAACGGTCGTTTGGCCATTTTGTGGGACAGTAACTGTTTTTTGGCTTTCCGCCTTATTGTCTTCGCTTCTTTTTTACAGAATAACGAGGTAGAGAACCGTGACAATAAAATCGAAGGTAAATGTTCAGTTTATTTAAGTCTCATGCGAGGCAATGTCCGGCATGAGGCTTGCATAAACCGAAAACTAAAAAACGAGATTTTCTTGTCGAGGTCTCAACCAATTCACTGATCATTTTTCTTTCATTTTTCAGTCATTTATACTTTTAAGAATGCGCCGAAAATAATAAAATCTTTCAGTAGAAAGTAGAAGTCATTAACATCAGACTGCTGAAGAATACAGAAACACAAAATGCAAAATTGCTCCATTACAAAAATGTGGCAGAACAAAGAATCTATAGACTTCATACCAATTTATTTAATTTTACCAACTTATTTAATCGCTATCGAACACTCATACTGGGTGTTTCACGTGCGCGCGAGAGAGCGGCAGTGGCTTTTTGTAATCTATAGCCTGTATCTTTCTACAGAAAGATGTTGTTTAATGACCTGCTTAAATCAATACTCAATACACATTTAATTACATGTACCGGTAAATTTAACATTCTCCTGAAGTTGATTTTCAATAAATGCATCGTATATTTTATCACCTTCTTTCATTGACAGCCGTTTGATGACAGACTGAACGCCCATTTCATTAAAATGGATCAATGATATGAGTGTGACAATTAAAAAGTACAGCGATGCAAATGAAAAATGTTATTTGCCAGTTTTCATGGGCAACAAGACACGAAACAGAGGAAAAAAGGGAATTCCAGTGCATTGTACACGTTTGCCTGTGTTAAGCAACTATTGTCAGATGGAGATGGTCAGACAAAGAAATCAAAGAAATCTAAGATTACCATACAACGGTATATTCTTGTCCTGTCTGTTAGGCCTAAATATAGCTGTGTTTCCACTAACATGCCGAAAACGGGTATGGGTCGGTAGGTCGCAAATACTTTTAATTTTTGTCAAAAGTTTATTCGATCGAAAAAAGCAAAAAACATTTTAGCTATATTACCTGAAAACATTCAAATAACGAGATTAAAAGCATCAAGGTTTTCAAGTATTGACAGTTTTATGATTTTTTAATCAAAAGTGCTAGAAAATATTATTGCCGGTAGGTAAGAAAAAGTCTTTTTTCTGGATGGCAATAAAACTTGCAGGGTCGGTTGGTTAGCGGAAACCATTATGAAAACACGCCTATATAAATACATTGCCATTTATTTGGCCAAAAAATAGAAATTTTAAGATTAAAAATTGTGATATTTTTCTTATTTCTGCTCAAAACATAGATTGCGGGGACTCGATAGAACCGCCTCGACGAGGCGGTTCTATCGCGTACCCACAATCTATGTTTTTGAGCAGAAATAAGAAAAATAATGTATACCCCCTGAAACCCAAGTTTTACTATATAATAGTGGGGTATGAGGGGGTCCAAATTGTATAGGCGTGTTTTCGTGATGACAGCTATTTTCTAGGCCTTAGAAATACCAATATTATGAGAACTGAGAACTGAGAAAGAACAGCAATGAATTAAATTACTCTTAAGAAATGTGCTGGGGGACTCGCTAAAATATTAAATTCCCGTGGCATTCATATAAGTAAATTTAGATGATTTCATGTGAATTTAAAAAAAAATAATTCAAATGGATATAGTTTTGCTGCCAAATAAAATTAATATTTTGTGAGTCCATTTTGACATATTACAGGACAAAATTGTTCTGTTTCTTATCATAATGACTGACTTGACATACTGAACATGAGACAAGGTAGGTATATTACCTTTGTGTCTTGTTTTCTTGTTATCTGCAGATCGTTTTGAACGCTCATATTCCTGTAATAACATTAAGATGACAGCCCCGTGTGATGTAATGTTTTCCATCACGAAAACACGCCTATATAATTTTGATCCCCTTTAACTCCACTTTTATATAGTAATTCAGGGATAAACATTATTTTCTTATTTCTGCTCAAAAACATAGATTGTGGGTACTGCCTCGTCTATCGACTCCCCGCAATCTACGTTTTGAGCAAAAATAAGAAAACTAGTATATTTTGTGCCTGGAAATTTTTCATTTTGGGTGGTAAAATCTTCCAATACAATTGTATAGGCGTGTTTTCGTAATGCTCTCATACAGAGCAACAGATGTGATAATTGAATATTAATAAAGAATAATATTTGTCATGTCTCCATATAAACCTATGCTGTGGGTATTCATTTTAACCGCCTCGACAAGGTTGATATAGATTATCCCTCAGTTGCATGACTAATTGTTATATTGCAAAGAAATTTCCAGGATTTGATAGGACAGCGCAAGGGAAATTATTTTCCATATATCCCGTGAGCAAAAATATATAATAATATTGCTCTTGCCTTCGCTGAATTGGGATGTCCGCCATCTTCGATTTACTGAGTTGATAAGAAATATAAGCAAAATAATTTCATGCAACACAAATAATTTCCAGCCAATCATTAGATAAATAAAGTCTTTGGGTTGTTTTTCATTCATTTGGTACTTTATTCTGTTGTTTTCCGTTATAAAACTCCCATTCTATCATGACGTTAACATTTTCCCATTGAGCACCGTTATCAACGTAGTTCATGCAGAAGGGCGCGTTTGATGACGTCACATGTAAAACAGTACTTCTGACGACGACCCTGCAAAAGAAGCCTTTGGAAAACATTGCAACAGTGTACATAATGTCGTCAAAAAGCTTTCCGGTATCGCAAATTCGTTATTTTGATTCTGGCTGGGAACATTTGATCACATTCTCCGCCTGACAGCGATATTTCCCCTCGCCTAACGGCTCGGGCAAATATCGCACTCGGGCGTGGAATGGGATCCAATGTTCCCCGTCATTAATTAAAATAATTAATAATATCCACCTTATCTGTTGCTATATTCAAACATGTAAAAATAACATCATTCAATGAGACGGTTCTAACGGGTACCCTCGGTCTATGTTTTGAGCATGAATTAGGAAAATGTACATACTGTAAACCTCACTTTTTCTCTATCTGTAAATTTGCGCATTCATTTGTGTCAAGGTTTCGCTTATTTCCTTGAAATCAACTTTCGTATTTATAAGGTATGATATGTTAAACTGAAAGTACCCTAGATAAATGTAAACATCGTGGGAACAAGTCCTTGCAGTTACTTTCCGCCGTAATCTCCTTGTTTTATCATATGACGTCGCGTCTGAGAGTGTAATAACGTCATTTCATAAATTCGATAATCCGCAAGTGGATTAAATATGCAAATTAGTTAGATACGCCCCATAACGTTACATAAACGACGTCCATAACGACGACGCGTCTACTAATGGCGTAATATTGAATTTTTTGATAAACAATCGTGAATAAAATGCATTAAAATGTCATGTGATAAATAGAATATTGCATTCGTGTTCATGTTGTACTGAATTTATTTAACTCGTTGAAGAAAAGGGATAAAATGCGAGGCTTTGCCGAGCATTTTGTCCCTTTTCTTCAACGGGTTTAATAAATTCAATAATACATGAACACTCATGTAAGCTCCTCTATATATTAAGTTGGGTTTGCGAAGTTAGTCATGTTTATTCTTAGTAAAAAAGCATAGATTTGTAATTTTCACTTGAACCGCCTTAATCAGTACGAAAACACGCCTATACAAATATATTGTAAATTTTTCGCCGGAAAACTAAATTTAATGATGAAAAATTGTGATATTTTCCTTATTTCTGCTCAAATATAGATTGTGGGTACTCGTTAGACCCGCCTCATCGAGGCGGTTCTAACGAGTACCCACAATCTAGGTTTTAGAGCAGAAATAAAAAAAATTAGGTTTACCCCTGTAAACCCAGTGTAACTATATAAAATGGGGTTCAAGGGGGTCAAAATTATTAAGGCGTGTTTTCGTGACGGCAGGGGTTGTAACCATTATCAAAATTAAAAATAAATATATTGGTATAAATGATACACTTTGAACAAAGTCCACACGAGATGACAAAATAAATCTAATCTAACTGCACGGGCCAGAGTAGCTAGCTGTGGCCATTTAGGCATCATCATAGACCCTTGTATTCATTACTAAGACCTGAAATCAAATGATGAAATACAGAGTTGGGTTTTTACGCAATTTCAAGGCACTTAAGGATATCGAAATTTTCGGCATTTTTCACAAATTACATTTTCTAAGTTCTTTTAATATTTAACATCTTATATTACTGTTTTTCTTTTAAATAAGCTTGCGACTTCATGATGTCCCTTTCCGATGAAAACCAATCTGAAATAACTGGAGCCTTCAGCTCGACTTCCAGATATTTGGATGATTTATTAAACACTGACAATACCCATTTCGATGGTTTGATCAGTCAAATTTAGCCCCAAGAACCTATCTTAAATAAAGCAAATTCTTCTGATACCGAAGCCCCGTTTTTGGATTTACATCTATCTATTGTAGATGGGTTTGTTTCCTGCAAAATGTATGACTAGAGCGATGATTTTGATTTTGAGATTATAATTTTTCCTTTCTTGAATGATGATGTTCCTCGTGTGGCAACTTCTGGTGTATATATTTCGTTATTTATTTGATTTTCTAGAGTGTCTAGTCATGTTACTGACTTCAACAATCGTAATTAATTGTTAAATACTAAACTACTTAATCAGGGTTATCGGCATCATAAACTACGCAAAGCCTTTTCAAAATTTTATAGACGTCATCCCGATTTAGTTTCAAAATTCAATGTTGGACTTAAATCTCGTCTGCAACAAGGTCTATTGGAACCCGAATTTTATGGTGACTTAGCATACAAATTCAGAAAAATATATACTTGAAATGACTTCAGTACCCAATTTCGTAAAATCATTTTTCAATATGAAAGGATTGGGAACAACATAAACAGGTAGAAGAAAGTTGTTCTTTTTAAAGACAGTCTGTAAATTTAAAGACTGTTCGACTCCCGCCGGGGTCGGCAACATTCTTTCGTGGAGATTGATCATGAAATCTTTTCTACGGTCATTCTCTCCCTTCCGCTGATTCAAGAAGGGCAGTTGTCAGTTTCTGGCGAAAGAATGTGCACTGTACTGGTTAACCGCTTACGTATAAGCCTGCACAGGAAAGTGTTGATAGGTAAACTGACCGGCTCAAAAATGACCTAAACAGTGTTGACTGGGTCGTAAAACTCCAAAACAAACAAACTGTCTGTAAATTTAATGACTTTTTAGTCTGTAAATTTAAAGACTGACTCAAATAAAATCATAAAAATGGTGTGAAACGGAAAAATCGCACTATGCTTTTTATAGTAATTTGAACGTTATCTGTGGAATATTTTATTATGTGTACCTGCAAATTATATAATTGTCTTTATTTAATTAAATCCCTTCAACCATATTTGAGACGCCTCCGTGGTGCAGTGGTAACGCTACTCGCCTTGTAAACCAGGGATCGCAGGATCGATCCCGGGCTTCTCCAGACTTTCGGATGAGTCTTTAAACCGAGGTCCCGTCTCCGTATGACCTTAGCTGTTGGTGGGACGTAAAACTAAAACTCACTCACTCACTCAACCATATTTGAAGAGTTTTCAGGTTTGTAAAGAGATTCATATGTAAAATAAGCTAAGAGATGAAGGTGTATAACGCTTTTATAATTTTGCCAACATATGATCACTCCCATCAACAGAAAGTTTTTCTGACAACTAAGAATTCATGAAAGATTCAAACAGTAAAATGTCCAAAAACGAAACGACATCAGTACGAAACTCATCTTATGTTCGACCTTTGACAGATATTTCCTCCCTTTCTGCCGTGTTTCGCCGCTGTGTTGTTTTATTTGTTAAATATTTTCTATCATTAAAATGAAAATTACAGACAATAAAATACTTGCAGCTTTCAGCAACTCTTTATTTTTTAATGAGACGAAGAATGAGGCTGCGTAGGAGAATGCGATTTTTTTCGTGTTTCATCATTTTCATATTTTTTCTTGTGCACTGTTGTGTGAGTCTTTAAATCTATAGACTAAAAACAGACTGTCTTTAAATAAAACAACTTTATTCTACCTTATAACTGTTAAACGACAGACTCAATGCATGTTAGTTAACCCAATCACGGTTGATAACATTGCTTCACTCTTTGATTGCACGTCGGTGGTTCAGGCCCCAGTTTATATGACAGTTCCAGCGTAAAGACTTACTTAGAATTAACGTTTATTTATGCTCTGTCTCTGCTCGGGCCAATCGGAGGCGGTTTTCTTTTGCTCCAGCATTTCAGTGTTTTCTTGCTGTCAAGTCCTCACCGTTGTTTCATCTCTGTGGTTTGACTTTTGTGTTCTCGAAGATTTTGCACTTATGATTTAGGAAGCCTTCAAGCGGACTGAACAAATTATTTGTCTAAATCGCGACGGAAGTAAGGGCGAGGGTTGCGGCCCTGTAAAATCCCCGATTTAATCCTCGACCTCCCCCCCCCACCCCCTTAAACACTTTTCACTTTTTCATTGACCGTTCCAAGGCGGTTCTTTTGTCGCAGTTTATTTTTGTTATAGTTCATCTTTGAATGAATTTATCGTTTATATATTTTTGTTTAAGATAGCCAATTGGTCATTTTATGTGAAAGTAACTGTCTTTTTGGCTTTCCACTACTGATGTTTCCATTAGGGTCTAGTTATTTCATGTTTGTGTTTCTTTCCCTTTGATGTCTCTTATGGGAGGCGTGAGTTAATTGTATATATTCCTGATCATTGCCTTCACCTCTATTTTGCAATTAAAAGAAATGTAAAATTGAAATGTAAAATTATATTTAAATCCTTGAGATTTGTTTTTGTTTTAAATAAGCGCTTAGGCTATGTTATGGTGTGAGACAAATTAGATATTGGTATAGTAGTCGCAGATAAGATTGACTAGGCGGAGCTATTCAGGTGTTGTCAATATATGTCAAATTCGCCGAGTCCACCAGAAGATTAGGTAAAGTGCCTTTCGAACGCTCTCTACAAGCGGATGATATGGTCATATACGCCACAGCTATGCTTGTGTTACAGTTGAGTTCACACAATCGGGTGATTTGGTTAACCTTTTTGTTAAAGGAATATTCCTAAGGCAGGTACAAACGATAGCTCCGTATAGTCAATCTTATCTGCGACTACTATACATCGGAGACTAGACACAGCTTTGGTTAATGGTCATTAAACTCCCTTTTTGTATCTTCAATAAATTGATAAGACTGTAACTAGGTATGCAGTAATTGCGCAGTCATTTAGCATCATGGTCTATCATTTACCTGTCAACAATTTATGTATGCCTACCAGTTGAATCGGCAAATTTTGGGTTTAAGGGAAACTTTTGCTCAGTATGTCCGATTAATTTGGTTTCAGAAAATAAAAATTCTATTTTTTTTTTCTTTTTTGAACAAGGTTAGAATAAATCTGGGATACATTATTGTAGAGCATGTACTTATAATGTCTATTCAATGAAAAGGGACATTGTTTAATAAAATGGTAAAACAATGAATCCAAAATTGTAAAAAGCTATTTTCTTTTTCTTTAATTACAGCAACAAAATTTTACAATATATAAAATAACATATCAAACTGCAGTTTCTTGGCTTTAATTATATTTATCATATGACGTCGCGTCTGAGAGTGTAATAACGCCATGTAATAGTTTCCATAATCCACTAGTGGTTTAAATATGCAAATTAGCTAGATACGAGATCAAACATATCAAACTGCAGTTTCTTGGCTTTAATTATATTTATCATATGACATCGCGTCTGAGAGTGTAATAACGCCATGTAATATTTTCCATAATCCACTAGTGGATTAAATACGCAAATTAGCGCATACGAGGTCGTAATTAACCAATGCATTTATCAAACACGCGATCATAATCGATTTTGGGTCGGAATACCAGGGTCAGAACATAAATTTCTATCCAAGGGGAAAATCGCGGATTACCTTGTCTGGTGTGCAAGAAAAACAAATATAATTAACTTTCATTGGAAATCGGCCATAGACAATATCCAACGGGTGCTCTCTCCCGTTGTATATCTCAAACAGAAATGTAAACACATTTATTTATTGTTTCACGGCACATGAACCATTTGCACCAAGTACTTTATGCTCATTTTCATATAACTGGCATGTTCAAGCGCGAGTGAAACTGTGGTCAGCTGCCTCAAGAATCATTGTAAGAAAATAATAAGAAAAGATATGACACAAAATGCCATATCAAGTGACTAGATTTGGATTACATTGTACTTTTTCGGTATTGAAAATGAAATGGTATCTCAGTTATTTACATTGGATTTGCAGTATCAAATTAAAAAAGACCACCAAGAACAACACAGGTCCATTAATGTTATGTCTATAAACTGACATGCGCGATCAGCGAAGAGACTGCTCCTTTTTATTGCTTTGAACCCACTATTTGCTCTTCTTTCAAGACCAATAACAACAGTCCATTAACGTTCTGTTTATACATCGAATTCATCATCATTATCATTGTTATTATTTTTCCATCGAAATTTAATCTATATAATTTCATTAACATTTATTGTTATTAATACTGCTATTATTATTATTATTAAAATTATTATTATTATTATTATGTACTTTCCTACAAACAAAATTTGCAAGTGTGTATCATCATCGTCATCACCATCATCATTATCACCATTATCATACCCATCGCTTTTATCGTTTCCAATAATAACATTTATTATCATTATTATTATTATTATTATTATTATTATTATTATTATTATTATAATTGCAAACAAAATTTGCTAAATTTTATTATTATTTTTTCATTCTTATTTATTTTATTTTTTTTTATTTTTTATTTATTTATTTTAAATTATGTGCATCACTTTAACAATCGCGATTAATTATTCCCTAAAGGTTTGTCAATCCGATAATATGTCAGGAAAAGTCGGGTCTTCAATTTATTTTGATCATATCAGAAAAGTGTCATCATGTTGTTTACAGTCAAGACGGACACCATTTTCGTAGTGAAGTATGGTAACATAAGAATCTTACATGGGTGTGAGTGGTGTATAGAAAATCCGTTCCGAGGGTCGCAGTCCGGCATCACAAGGCTTGCCGAGTGATGCCGGACTGTGAACCCGAGGTACGGATTTTTCTATCCACCCTCACACACATTTAAAATTCCTTTTTCTAGCATACCTTTCATTTTTGGATTTTTAAAAATGCAGTCGCTTCAGTTGCCGTCGTCTTCCATATTGTGATGACAATGGTTCGATGTTTAGTGACGTCACGTAACGTTCTCTGATGTCAACCTTAACGACGTTGCATATGAGCGTATTCAACTAGCAGTAGGGCGGCATCTAAGGCCGTTGCTATGATTCTATTCGCAATCTGCTTCCGCCGGTTGGGACTATATTTTGTCAGAAAAAATAAGGAAGAAAATCACAAGAACTTCCGGTAATTTATAGGCCATTACATGTTGTTAAGAGATGTAGATTGGAAAAAAACGAGAGACATTTAAAGAGATTCATCTTTTCTGAGGTCTACAGAAAAGGGTAGATAACTTGAATGCTTAAACCGACTAAGCAGACGCCTCGAAACCATGACCCCTCAATTAATTGACGCCCCGTTACTGCGATACACATGTCGGGAAAAAATGGCACAAAAAAATGCTCCCCTCCAGATTTAGATAATTTTTCGCACATTTGTCAACGACATATCAGTCCGTCTTACGGACTGAGTGAGAGTTGTCTCGAGCGTGTTACATTAACAAAAACCGTGTTCAACTGAGAGCCAATTCTGCGTTGGGTTACGGAGGTTACGCATGCGCGTTTCGATATCTTATCAAGTCATTATTTTCTCGCATGATTCAGGATTACGGGGAGGGGTGCGGGCATTGTTTAATGTGCTGTGCAGTCTGATACGTTGAATTATTTTGGTAATCTAACCATACTTGAGAGAGAGAGAGAGAGAGAGAGAGAGAGAGAGAGAGACCCAGCCAGCAGAGCATGTCGAACTAACGTCGGTCCCGACAGCGATACGACGTGTCTGTCCGGGCCCGACGTTGGCCCACTATTTTGTGCTACCTAGGATGAGGAGAGAGAGAGAGAGAGAGAGAGAGAGAGAGAGAGAGAGAGAGAGAGATGGAGAGAATCAAAATGAAAGTTTAAAGATACGCGTAAGGAATGCATCACGAAGAGAGAGAGACCAATCTGTCAGTTGAAAAAAAAATCAGTAGTATGCGGACTTTGATTTAGTCGAATAGATTTACTGACGTCATTTAATATGACGTAATTTAATATGATTTCGTCACACCAAACTGTCTACACAGCTGTGTCATGCTTGTGTAAATACTACTACTGTACATTCAGTGTATTGACATATTTTTGATATAAATTATAAACAAACATGGTTGAAAGGTGGATTGTTCAGTGAAGAAGATGAGTATGATACCACAGGACATGTATTCAACTCGCTTTTCATTCGATGTTATCGAATACAGGGGAATTCTGTGAGTTTCACTTAAATCTTTTAGCCAAACCTGCCATTTTGGAAAGAAAAAATGGTTTTGTACACACGTTTCGACCGGAAGTGGGTAGAAAAAAATGGCACAAAAAAAATGCTCCCTCGCCGATTTTGGCACAAATTTCAAGGTGAATAGATTAATATATGCCGGAATTGATGATATAGGTGAGAATAATCGCGAGGAATATTATTATAGTTTATTTTTGGTTTTCCCGATGGTACCGACATGGTTGAAAATTCGCCATTTTCAAACCCTTGGTCTGCCCACACAAAAATGCTAATTCTTGTTTTAGTCTTTATATTGAATACAGCAATATTTATATTTATCGCTTGTATCTTTGTCAAAGCTAATAATTAAACGACAATCACGTAATTTGATGTGAAAATAGTCAGTCGAATGGGAGCATTAAAATTGGAAGTAGTCCCATCGAATCGACGCACGAGAATTTTGTTTTTAAATCTACCTACGCTGGCCACTCTGATGCCCTACTGTAGTGAATATTAAACATGTGTGAATATTCGATTTTTACCCTGGTTCTGGGTAAGAACTCCAGTAAAAGAACATAATTTCTATCCCATGTTAAAACTATGGATTTCCTTATCTAGTGTGCAAGAAATGTTTTTCTGACCTTTTCGATAAACTGTATAATATATTTTGAATTAAAATGACCAAGAAATATTTCAAGAAACATGGTTGTATGATATCGTGAGGACAGCAACATGTTTTGAAGGCTATCTTTCTTTTGTTACTTTATACTAATTTTTTTTAGTTCCATTGTGATGAAAGCTCCAAGCTTATTGAATCGTTTTAGAACACCGGATGTGAGGGATAGGCAGTGACTTTTACACCACTGCTACCCATTTACACCTGGGTCGAGTGGGTCATTGTCATAACGTGTCTAAGACACACCTCGCCTCCATGTTGCTTCATGTTCTAGTCCTAAAGAAACAAAAACAGCTCGAAGCAACTTTTGTATACATCTTTTAAGAAAGCGCATATTGGCGAAGCAGAGATTGACGTGTATGGTTCCTCAGGGATAAATGAGCCAGAGCACAGCAAATTGTACAAGTTGGCAAGATAAATACATACTATTTCCCATATAAACAAAACATAGAATAGAAAGGAGGCAATGATCGGGAATCGATAAAATTAACCCACAGCTCCCATCAGAGACATCAAAGGGAAAGAAACACAAACATGAAACAACAGAACCCAATGGAAACATCAGCAGCGGGAAGCCAAAAGGACGGTTACTTTCCCACAAAAGGGCCAATAGACTATCAAAAATAAAATAATATAAGCGACACAAACACCCAAAGACAAACCCTAACAAAAATAAACCGCGACAGAAGAAACCGCCTTGGAACGGTCAGCGGACACGAGTTCCACTGTGGGGGGGGGGGGGGGTGCTTAAATTGATTTTACGTGGCCACAATATTCGCCTTACTTCCGTCGCGATTTCCGTCAAATGATTGTTTAATATTGTTAGCAAAATAACCATAACTGGTTTAATTTTTCACATGAAATAATATGTACGTATATAATTTAATATATATGTGCTCTCAGTCAAAATTCTTTTCTTGTTTAATTGCTTTTGTAAAAGTCCTTTGGAGACTTCTTTATTGTGAATTCTAACACAGCGCGCCCATATAGGCAATAGGAAGGAACTGTGTTTTATTATGCAACAAACCACGGGGCGGAAGGGCGTGCTGTGTGACGTCATTAAAAGCTGCCAATTTATGGCGCAACTTGTAGATCCTTTGGCGTAAGACGGTGTAACGTCCCTTTCTTGCACCGAAAAAGGCTACAAAAGAACATAAATACATGTGTTAAAGTCAAATTTTGCGGGATTTCTTCTAACAACGGCGAAAGGTTGTAAGAACAACATTATTGCCGATTTTCAGCGTGTGAGAATCGAAATAGACCAGCTCTAGTCTGTGATTTGTTCAGTGATACTTCATAGTTTGTCGGTCAGTTGTATGTAGACAAATTACGCGCGCTACGCGCCCGTGATTTGATCTATTTTACAACTGACCTCCAAACCGTGATTTATTACTCAACAAATTACATCAAAAGCTAATTTATTTCTTAGTTGGAAAACATGTATGAAAACAAAATATCCTCATAAAAACCTACAAGCATAGAGCCGGCTATCTCAAGTAACTGAAAGAGACTCAAAATAGTTGCACAAAGGAACAAACGAAACAATATGCCAACCTAACACCATAGAGCCAATTAACAGTTTCTTTTAATCCTCGTCTTGCTACTTCTTCCAATATACAACACTCATCCCCGATTTTCAGTCTTTGTGTTGCATCATTTCAATTTTGACCATGGCTTCAAAGCAGAATGGAAAACAGCATGGATCATTATCAGCTGTGAAGAAAAGAATTATCCGGGTTTACCATGGTAAAGAGTGAATTGCAATAGAGATAATTAATTTGTGACCCATGAGTTTTGCACAGCAATGCAGTGCTGTATAACAGAAATTGCATCTACATGAATAAATGGAATAAATAACTTACAACAATACCACTTTCTCGAATCTTTTGATGTCCGGCCCTTGGTTGTTTAACGGATGAAATTTCCTCAAGTTTGCGGACACCATGCTCAGTCATTACACAACGTGACGAAAAGTGTACAATCCATGTGCAATAAACACAGCATGATAGCGCGAAAACACACGTGACCATACACACAACGGTCGTTACACGTTGTTGCAAATAACAGAATCTACACTGCTCCTCATTTTTACGGTTGGTGCATGTTGTTTCGTCAGCCATTGCTATCCTTTTTCTTCTAAATCCATAAATCCATACACTTGATCGGTGCACATAATATGTATATAAATATTTATATATCGGCAGGTATTTTTTTCAAACGTGTGTATTTTTATCTGCAATGTACGATTCCTAGAAAATGACCTAAATTTAATCAAATCAGGGTATACAATCAGGCATACCTATGTGAAAATTATAGATAGTGCATGTAGTGGTCGCCTTGTCATCAAAGAGGCCATTTTCTTAATGCTGTGCAATATCTTGTATTTTAGTACAACAGGATATACAATTGTGAAAGGTGAGTGAGCTTGGATGTCAAATCTGACCCAATTTACATTGTGCGACATATAGCATTTTGTTCACATCCCCAAAATGGCTAGTACATATCTGATTAAAATCCGTATTTGTTTTTCTTATTTAGACTACGAACATTGGTTGTGGGTGCTCGTTAGTACCCGCAACCTATGTCTTGGAGCCGAGATAAGAAAATGTATACCCATGTGAACCCAGTTTTCTCTATATAAAGTGGGGTTTACGGGCGTGTTCATTTCATGGACTTGTTCACGTGATGAACGGATAAGTCGCTATCAAATTGCGATACAATGGGATTGCACGTGTCTCCTAACCCAAGGTTTTAAAACGTTTTGTTCATGCTCAATCACTTGAGAAAGAAAACTGTCCTGGTCATTGATTTTGAGTAATAATATTGTCTTAAGCATAGATTTTAAAATACAAGCAATTGTTGACATTTTAGAATTTATGAGCAATATAAATGAAAGCTGATCTGAGCAGGAAAACTGTCCCATTTAATTGCCACGGTTTTTATATGTATTACCAAACTAAATTTGATTCTCATCTGTTGCAAACAACAGCCTTATTTTGCAGCGACATACAGATTAGGCTACACGCAAACATATACAATCGAACATAATAGAAGTGGGGGCAATGATCAGGAATCGATACAATTAACCCACAGCTCCCATCAGAGACACAAAAGGGAAAGAAACACAAACATGAAACACAAGACCCTAAGGGAAACATCAATAGCAGAAAGCCAAAAGGACGGTTACTTTCCCACAACAGACCCTAATGAAAACATCAATAGCGGAAAGCCAAAAGCACAGATAAACCTTTATCCTCGGACATTACTCAAGTCAGTCTGCAAGTTCGGTATGCTGGACGAAGAAACTTTCAGTCAGCGGTCATACATATAGCGCTTAACGAAGTAGAAGTAAAACAAAGATCAGGAATCGATACAATTAACTTACTCCACCCACCAAAGACACAGAAGGGAAAGAAATACAAACATTAAGCGACCAGACCATAATGGAAACCTAAACAAAGAAGGCCATAAGGACAGCTACTTTCCCACAAAATGGCCATATGGCCATCCAAAATTAAAAGACACAAGTGATACACACAGTAAGTAACAAACAACAACATAAATAAATCGCCACAAAAGAACCGCCTTGGAACGGTCAGTGGAAAGATTTCCACTGGGGGGCTTAAATCGATTTTACGTGGCCACAATCCTCGCCCTTACTTCCGTCGCGATTTAGACAAATAATTTGTTCAGTCCGCATGAAGGCCTCCTAACTCATCAGTGCAACATCTCCGTGAACACAAAAAATCAAAGAACCACAGAGGTGAGACAACGGTGAGGACTCGACAGCAAGAAACCACTGAAATGCTGGAGCAAACGAAAACCAACAGTTAGACTCCGATGGGCCCGACCAGAGACAGAGCATCAGGCACCAACCAACATTACCAAGAATTAGATCTCTCTAATTCTCAATAAGCCTTTACGTTGGAGCCGTCATAGAATCTGAGGCCTGACCCACCGGCGTGCAATTAAAGAGGGAAGCAAAGTTGCCAACCGTGATTGGGTTAACTACCATGCATGTAGTCTGTCGTATAACATCCATGTTGTACCCAATCTTTTTATATCGAAGAATGATTTTACGAAATTGGGTGCTGAAGTCATTGCGGTTATATATTTTTCTGAATTTATATACTAAGTCACCATAAAATTCGGGTTCCGATAGACCTTGTTGCAGAAGAGATTTAAGTCCAATATTAAATTTTGAAATCTGATTAGTCTTCACGGAAACACAGGCTGATCTGAGTCTTTGCTGGCGGCGCTTATATTCGAAATCACTTTCGCTTGATGCTAACCATATAAATTTGAATATTCACTCAATCTGGCAATGATAAAGATACCCCTTAGATAAATAAAAGAGACAACTACTAAAAAGAGACCAGAATCATATCTAACCCAGCGTGCCTATATCGACAGTGTCTGTTTGTTTGTTTGATTTGAAGTTTAACGTCCCTGTCAACAATGTATGGGTTATTTTGGAGACGTTGCTTCCAATTGTGTGGGCCTTTTACCCGACATTGAGATGAAATGACATCTCAAGCCCTGCCGCCCAATGAAACTAGTAGGGTTTATAAGCATGGACGGTCCGACTAGCACCGCTTTGCCTGGGCAGGCTAAGATCCCCTAAGTGGTTTACCAGTACTCGTGTGCGGCCGGATTCAGCTCTGCGTTCTTCAAGGAATTGAACTGTGTTTTGTTATGCAACAAATCAACAGTCGAAAGAGCATGACGAGTGACGTCATTAAAAGCCGTCGATTGATGACGTCACTGGTAGATTTCTTGACGTTAGACGGTGAGTCGTTATTTTCTCGCACCAAAAACATCACACAAGCACATGTATGTGTGTGATACAGTCAATATTTTTTTAGGGATTTCTTCTAATAATAGCGAAAGGCTGTGCGAATTCGAAGGAAACAACAACATTATTGCCGATTTTCAGATATAAGCTCTAGTCTATGATTTGTTGAGTAATAAATCACAGTTTGTCGGTCAGTTGTAAGTAGATGAATCACGCACGTGATTTGTTTAAATACAACTGACCTCCAAACTGCGATTTATTACTCAACAAATCACAGTTAGAGCAGATCTTTTTCTTAAATAAATAAACAAATAAATACGAAAATGACACGCATAAACATAAAGCAGTGTTGAAATAATTTATTCAATTGGCTCGTTATTATTGACATTATCTTAAAAGGGACAACACATAAATAAAACATTAATTGATAAATACATAGATAAATGAGTAAAATTAGTATAATTGATATCCAAAAAAATTAAGTCAGTCCAAAGGAAAAACACTTATTATGAATCAGAACGTACCCACTTAACACGCAAAATTACAGTCTCAAACGATATATATCGTGGCACGATGGCCAGTATATATACCGTGTCAGGTAAAAAGGAGTATTCGACTATGTGCTCCAAGCGAAAGACACGGATCAGCCTGTGCGTCTGCACAACATACTCAGTCTCTGTTGTGTGTTAAAGTAGAAGTAAAACAAAGATCAGGAATCGATACAATTAACTTACTCCACCCATCAAAGACACCAAAGGGAAAAAAATACAAACATTAAGCGACCAGACCATAATGGAAACCTAAACAAAAGAAGGCCATAAGGACAGTTACTTTCCCACAAAATGGCCATATGGCCATCCCAAATTTAAAGACACAAGTGATACACACAGTAAGTAACAAACAACAACATAAATAAATCGCCACAGAAGAACCGCCTTGGAACGGTCGGTGGAAAGATTTCTACTGGGGGGCTTAAATCGATTTTTCGTGGCCACAATCCTCGCCCTTACTTCTGTCGCGATTTAGACAAATAATTTGTTCAGTCCGCATGAAGGCCTCCTAACTCATCAGTGCAACATCTCCGTGAACACAAAAAATCAAAGAACAACAGAGGTGAGACAACGGTGAGGACTCGACAGCAAGAAACCACTGAAATGCTGGAGCAAAAGAAAACCAACAGTTAGACTACGATGGGCCCGACCAGAGACAGAGCATCAGGCACAAACCAACATTACCAAGAATAAGATCTCTCTAATTCTCAATAAGCGTTTACGTTGGAGCCGTCATAGAATCTGAGGCCTGACCCACCGGAGGCCATTGGCCGAACGTTTTCCATTTAAGATAGGGAAGTTTGTATTCTGATTAAGCATTAGGTTTACTAACCCGTGAAATGAAGCCCCTCCCCACCCTTAACCACACTTTATATAGAGAAAAGTGGGTTATAATTTTCCTTATTTTACTCAAAACACGTAGAATTTGGGAACTCGTTAGAACCGCCTCATTGAGCACTTAGAACCGCCTCATTGAGCACTCACAAGGTATATTTGGACCAGAAATAAGAAAAATATCAAACATTTTCTTCATAAGAACGTTAGTTGTAGAGATAAAATAGACGCCATTTTAGCACATAATAGTGTTAACGTAATGGTAAAATAGTGTAAAATGGAAGTGAAGACAAAGATCAGGAATCGATACAATTACCTCTCACCTTCCACTCAGGAATACAAAGAGAAAAAGACACAGATTTACATTACGGTGACACATACGTGTGGTATAGTACATTTTTTCATACCTGAAAAAAAAGGTAATTTTATGATGAAAATGTGAGATAATTTTCTTATTTATACACAAAACATAGGTTGCGGGTGCTCGTTAGGACCGCCTCAATAAGGCGGTTCTAACGAGTACCCACAACCTATGTCTTGGAGCAGAAATAAGGCAAATGATGTTTACCACCGTAAACACTAGTTTTCTCGATATAAAGTGGTGTTAAGGGGGTCTTTTTTTCATGGACTTGATCACGTGATGAACAACTTCAACATCATAACACGTCAGAAGCAGAAAGCCAAAAGGACGGTTACTTTCCCACAAAATGGCCAAATTAAAAAAAAAAACTTAGGTCGGGCCCCTCGGAGTCTAACTGTTGGTTTTCTTTTGCTCCACCAATTCTGTTGTTGTACGCTGTCGAGTCCTCAGCCTTGGTTCATCTCTGTAGTTTTTAAATTTGTATGTTCTCTGATGGTCTTCCTTTGTTTAGGTTTCCATTATGGTCTGGTCGCTTCATGTTTGTGTTTCTTCCCCTTTGGTGTCTTTGATGGGTGGAGTAAGTTTATTGTATCGATTCTTGATCTTTGTTTTACTTCTACTTAGCAATACATACATGCACAGACGAACTACAACAATAGTAAACCACAACAGAAGAACCGTCTTAGAACGGTCAGTAAAAGTAATTAAATATGCAATCCCCGAGGACTGGAAAAATAAAAGCATTAAATGAATGTACGGGAGACCTTATACAGCCACCACACGGTACAAACAAAAACAGCCCTAAATGACATCCTGAAAACACGCCTATATAATTTTGACCCCCTCTAAACCACCCCACTTTTAAATAGTAAAACTGGGGTTTGCAGGGGTAAACCTTATTTTTCTTATTTCTGCTTTAAGATATAGATTGTAGGTTCCCGAGGCGGTTCTAACGATTACCGTCAATCTATATTTTGAGCAGAAATAAGAATATATATGACAATTTTTCACCTAAAAAATCATTTTTTTTTTCGGCGATAAAGGTTAAAATGTATTTTTATAGGCGTGTTTTCGTAATGGATTTGAAATTTCGCTAAGAGCATATGTTTGAAAATAGCTTGTCGATTGCCGTGGCCGATATGTTAAGAAATGGAACTAGCGGATTTTCTCTGAGTCTTTCCTGTGATATATAATGTTCCAAGACAATCGGTGGCGTAACTAGGAGAAAATAATTAGTGCCCAAACCAACGTAAAAACTAGAACTAATAACCAGTGCTTCAGCTGAAGTGCACGACCCGCCGGATGCTTATAGCTTTATGAGTGTTACCATATATGCGTATGGCGTCCATTTTGGTCATGTGACCAGGACCTGTAACGGTTGCCCCAATAAATGCGCCTTATCGTACGGAGCAAAAATATATCTTATACTTTGGTACTGTATTCTGAATCGTTTGCAGGATAAAATGCATTCTCACTTTTTCAATACAAAAGCATATGTGTCATAGTTTGACCTAGGCAAAAAGAAAATCAAGGTCAACCCAGGGTCACCATTTTAGCAATTTATGATGGGCCTACGTCCCAGATGCTATTTATCAAGTTTCGTGGAAATCTGCCAAGTGGTTCTGGAGAAGACTATTTTTGAAAGGTTTTACCATGTATGGCTTGGTGGCCATTTTGGTCATGTGACCTGGACCCGATGAGCAAATTTTGGTTTTCCCCATCCCATAGAGGCTCCATATGAAATTTGACTTCAATCGGCCCAACGGTTTCCGAGTAGAAGCAGTTCGAAAATGTTCACATTTTTCGCCTCGGCGAGGCTATACTAAATGGAATGTAATATTTCGCAAGTTCATTGGTTAGATCTCATTGATATCTATCCGTATGCCAAAAATGTTTAAATATTTTAAGCGGTTAAGTCACTATCACCAATTTTCACAAACGGGTTACGGACGGACAGACAGACAGACCATATATGGCTTGGCGGCCATTTTGGTCATGTGACCTGGAACACATGAGCAAATTTTGGTTTCCCCCATAACAAAGAGGCTCCATATGAAATTTGACTTCAATCGGCCCAACGGTTTCCGAGGAGAAGCAGTTCGAAAATTTTCACATTTTTTCGGTCGGCGTGGCTATACTAAATGGAATGTAATAAATCGCAAGTTCATTGTTAGATCTCATTGATATCTATCAGTTTGCCAAAAATTGTTTAAATATTCCGAGCGGTTGAGTCACTATCACCAATTTTCACAAACGGGTTATGGACGGATAGACAGACTGACAGAATGACACGGTGATTTCAGGGCACTCTTAGAAAATCAACCGACTTCAGTCGGTCGCTTTTTCTGCGGGTCGTGCAATTCCACACTTTAATATCGGCACCACCCGTACAGGAAACAATTTGTTCCCTTTAGGGAGCTAAAACTTTCCTGAAAGTGTGGTACCCGTGTTTTTTTTTTTTTTTTGTTGTTGTTGTTTTTTTTTGTTTTTTTTCAAATATGACAAAAATATCATTGAAACAAATAAACAGCGCCAATGTCTTACATTTTATTGGTAATATAAATACAATGAAACTGCACCATGGTCAAGTTTTGTTTGTTTGTATTTGAGTTTAACGGCCCAGTCAACACTATTTAGGTCATTTTTGAGCCGGTCAGTTTACCTATGCACACTTTCCTCGGCATAACCCTTTTATAGAACATATTATACGTAATCGTTTAACCAGTACAGTGTACATTATTTAACCAGAAACTTACAACTGTCTTTTTTGAATGAGCGGAACCACCATAATCAAACATCAACAATCAACGTTTGCGACAGAAAAAAGCTGCCAGGAATTTTCATTAGAACAAAAATGTCAATTATTTAAAGCAATGAAAGTATCTCACAAATTAGAATTGAAGGCAATGACCAGGAATCGATACAATAACATCACACCTCAAATCGCAGACTCCAAAGGGAAAGAAACACCAACATATAACAACTTAACCTTAATGAAACCGTCACAAGCGAAAAGCCAAAAGGACGCTTGTGTTCCCAAATAATGGGCAAACGGCTATCCAAACCAAAAACTTATTAGCAATACATTCATGTAACCACAACAGAAGAACCGCCTTGGAAAGATCAGTATAAAGTATTTTACTGGGGGGCTTAAATCGATTTTACGTGGCCATAATCCTCGCTCTTGTTTGGGCGTGGTTAAGACAAATGTTCAGTCCACATGAAGATTTTTGCATGAAGACACATTACGCATTATCCTAATGCACCTGTAGACAGTTCAAAAAGAATTCCCATCATGAGAACACGCCCATATGAGCGTCGAATGATCATTTATGGACGTCAAATTAAACCATGATTCTCTCCATAATGATTGGACGATGTTTACGTTATGGCGTCAACGGTGCTTTGCATATGTTAACAGGAAAACTGCGTACTCTTGATTTTCATTACGATAACACACCCGTGCGACATATGGCTACTTTTCGGATGAAAATCCGTGATATTTTTCTTATTTTTCTTATTTATTCTGCAAACATAGGTTTTGGGTGCTCGTTGAGGCGGTTCTAACGAGTATCCACAACCTATGTCTTGGAGCAGAAATAAGAAAAATAATGTATACCCCCGGAAACCCCAGTTTTCTCTATATACAGTGGGTCATTTCACGGACTTGTTCCCGTGACGTTTTTTGTTTTTGTTATTCGTTTCAGTGTTAGTCCTCAAACTAGACATTTTTGTCACATAATGGAAAGAAAACATTTATAAATTATAAAGATAATATATTGAAGTATACGTTGAAATAACGTCGGTTCACGCACAAAGTTCTCGTTTCACTTACTTTGCTTGTTCCCATGTTGATCATGCTTCAATGGACGTTAATTTAATGCATTAATTCTAAAATAATGCATTGACTCTCGTGACGTCACGTGATCATTAAGAGGCGTCTCAATAACCCTGATTCTTTCCAGTATCATTGGATGCCGACTTTATGAAATCAACGAGGTTTCTTTCCGTTCTTAAGAGAAAAATTGTGTGCTATTGTTTTCTTGTTAATAGAGGGAAAGCAAACCAAATATAAGTAATAAAGTTAACTTCTAAGTTCACTGATGCGATACAAGCAGAGTTACAGAAGATCACTTAAACTTTGCTCATGGCGCGATTTGTTTTGTTTTGTTTTTAATAGCTGAACAATATCGCGTCACGAGCAAGTGTACTTACAATTATTCGTGACTCGATGATGTTTAAACGTCAATGAACGTTAAAAATCAAAACTTTATTTTCTGCATAAAATGCAGTTTACAACACGGATAAGTGAACGTGGTGAAATATATCAACTGTAAAGGGGTTGATAAGGATGCCCCTAAAGATTTAAACAATATAAAACGTATATACACTTTTTACACTTTGTTTGCTAAAATTACTACGCTGCTGCTACAAAAGCATAATATATTATATTTTGAAAATGGAACAATACCATCAACCATTGGTATGAAAAACGGTACAAATTTTACAAAACATATACGTTTATACTAACAATTGATTAGACTTGGCGATGTTCCATTCAAGTGATCTGACATTGTTTTGTTGACCTTAACTGACGAAGTTGAATCAAACATAGTAAGGGTAGCTTTTACAATCAATATAACATCACAGGAAGAAAAAGTTGTGTGTGTGTGTGTGTGTGTGTGTGTGTGTGTGTGTGTGTGTGTGTGTGTGTGTGTGTGTGTGTGTGTGTGTGTGTGTGTGTGTGTGTGTGTTTACGACTTGACAATAATAACCACAACCCATGACAGGGGAACAGCCCTGGGACGGCCAGCAAAACGTATTTACTTAGAGAACGGACGGGGCTCAGATCGACTCCACAACCCCCGCCCCGGCTCCGTCGTGATTTAGACAAATAATTTGTTTGCGTCCGCATGAAGGATTTCTACCTCGTCAGTGAAACAACCCAGAGAGCATAAAAATCAAACGACTACAGAGATGAAACAACCATGAGGACTCGACAGCATGAAATAACTGATATGTTGAAGAAAAAAATAGACTCCGGTGGGCCCGACCAGAGTCAGACTGCTTACTCCACCCCCAACATACCACATACACACATATTCTAGCGTGCACCAGCAAATATACTAAAATGTGATCAATGATCCCAAGTGAACTAAAAATATAAACCGCATTTTAAATATAAACAGAAAATTTTATTCAAACGTCCAACCCTATGGACCGGTATATGAACTGATGCCAACAGCGCATACAATTTTATATGAACTCATGATAATAGTATATGAAACTCATTAACGTCGCCGAATGCTTGTTTCATATGAATTGGCCACTCGTATGAGAGCCTCTGTATATAACATGAGCGCGTTAACCTATTGTGAGGGTCAGACAGCTGCATATCGAATTTTTTTTTAAGATTTTCACTCCTGAGTTTCTGAAGTGTACTATTCCGTCATTACATTGGCCACGTCCATTCTGTTGTACAGGACGTTTATTTCAATTACCATCAGCAGGATGGCAAGCAGTATAGATTCTGATTAGACGGCTCATTATATAGAGGATCTTACACGAGTGCTCATGTATTATTGAATTTATTAAACGAGTTGAGGAAAAGGGATAAAATGCGAGGCTTTGCCGAGCATTTTATCCCTTTTTCTCAACGAGTTTAATAAATCTAATTATACATGAGCACGAATGCAAGATTCTATTTATCATATGACATTAAAAGCGTATTTTATTCACGATTGTTTACAAAAATGTCAACATTCCGCCGTTAGTAAACGCGACGTCATTAAGGACGTCGTACATGTAACGTTACGGGACTTATCTAGCTAATTTGCATATTTAATCCACTAGTGGATTATCGAAAATAATGCATGGCGTTATTACACTCTCAGACGCAACATCATATGATAAAATCCATTTCATCTGAATTTATACTGCTTTCATAGCTATCTGTACCGGTCTGTAGGATCGAAAGGGTTAAGGTAATCAAATCCGTTTATTTAGATCTGATTTCACTTCCTAATAGGGGATCGGTTTACTTACAGATTCGGTTACAACAGCTGAAAATTATATCACATAAGTTCTTACGTACAGATTCAGTTACAACACATGAAAATTATGTCACATAACTTTGATACCAAAGGTGCATTTAAAGTTAAGTTTGATACCTTAGCGACAGGTGCATGAAAAGTTAAGTTTCTCCAGCAATCATTCTAGACCAGAGACACAAATATCAGTTTGTAATGACCTTTCCTTCAGGACAATCTTCAAAATAGGTGTTTTGGTACAAAACGTGTGGAAGCGTGTCATGATTTTTTCTTTTTGTTATTTTTTCTTTCATTCGTGGTTTACAGGATAAGAATAAGAAATTTTCTTTTATTTTATGGATTACATGCATATATGTATATACAAATTTATTGTGTGAGGATGGCATGTTTGCACGCATGAGGGAGGGTGTGGTTGGTCTTACAGACTTCAAAACTGATTATGAAGCTTTTTTTAAGGATTGACTGCACCATAGTTTGTTATTTGTTTCAAACAGTACATGTTCTTTGACAATTTAACCATTCCGGTGTTATACAGAATTGTTGCCAGTGCAACATTATTAATAAGTGAGAAAATTGAAATATAAAACTTTAACAGTAAATTGCTGGATATGTTTTCCTATCAGTTTAAGCATGGTACTCAATGGCCATAAAATTTTCACAGCCAATCAATTTCTTCGCAGCAACATATTTCTTAGGCTATAAATTGCCTCTGCTGTGTATGTAGTAAAGTAGTCGCAGATAAGATTGACTAGGCGGAGCAACTGAGGTGTTGTCAATATATGTCAAATTCGCTGACTCCACCAGAAAATTCGGTAGTGTGCCTTTCGCATACTTTCTGCAAGCGGACCAAATGGCCATATACTTAACAGCTTTGTTTGTGTCACAGTTGAATTCATACAATCGGGTGACTTGGTTTACCTTTTTGTTAATAGAACAGTCCAAAGGCAGGCGCAAACGATAGCTCCGCCTGGTCAATCTTATCTGCGACTAGTATAGATCTTTATAAAAGAGGATAATCATCACTAGCCTTATTATCCCTGGCATCACGTGTGAACAAGTCCGCGAAATAAAGACCCCCTCCCTAAACCTCACTTTATAAAGAGAAAACTGGGATTAAGGGGGTAAACATCTGCTCCAAGACATAGATTTTGGGTAATGGTTTGAACCGGCGGTTCTAACGAGCACCCAAAACCTTTGTTCTGAATATAAATAAGAAAAATATCACATTTTTTATCAGAAAAAATACCGTTTTGTTTTAGTCATGACAAAATGCACTGTGTCACACGGATGTGTTATGATGGGTCTGAAAGGATTTCATAGCTGAAATGCATATTTTATTTTTTTTAATTCAGTTGGACTAAAATCTACCGAAAATGCATTCTAAGTAAGAATTAACATTTCTGACTGGTCCCGAGTAATGACAAGGGACGGCATTCCTCTCATTCAGGAGAAAATGCAGCTATTATATGCTGAAACCAATTTTCAGCCTTCCTGGAAGGTCATCTTCAGATTTTCAACACCATCTCTTAAGTAATACACCTCCTTTATTTATTGAACAAATAATATAATTGTTGGCATTAAGGTTTCTTGAAGACTGGGCTTGAATAATATATCACCGATTTTAACTGTTTAAATGAAGCTTTGGTTCAGTAGTATCGATTTATTTTGGCACAATAAATTTAATTTGTTATATCTTTCTTTCCAAGAGTTTAAAAGGAAATCCCTGATAAAGTTTAAAGATCACATTATGTTAATGGTTTCCTGGGAAAAAGCGCCCTTTCAAGCTGATTGATAAAAAGATGAATCCATAAAAGTAAACCAGTGCTAAAATTCGCTATTCAGTCATGACAAAATATCATAGAAATAAATGAACATCCACTAATTATGTTCTCGGAAAGGGTTATAACTAAACTTGATTAAAACTTCAATGGCAATAATTACCAATAATTTGATATAAAGAATACAAAAATACACCAAATAATAGTTTAGTAAATGGCATTTTAAGATGACCAATGCCGTAAGGTGTAGTATTCCCCTTTTAAAATATAAGCCACCTAAATATTATATAGATGTGGAGGCAATGATCAGGAATCGATACAATTACCTCACACCTCCCAACCAAGACACAAAGGGAAAGACACACAAACATAAAACAACTTCACCATAATGAAAACCCCATACGCGGAAAGCCAAAATGACAGTTACTTTTCCACAAAATGACCAAACGGCTTTCCAAAATAAACGTACAAAGAGGAAATATTACAATAATGAACTACAACAGAAGGACCACCTTGGTAGGGTCAGTAAAATAAAACGTTTTAACTTTGGTGCTTAAATCGGTTTTACGTGACCACAATCCGCGCCCTTTTGTGGTGGTTTACATACTACTAAAATAAAACCAGGCTTTGATATTTCATAACTAAAATCTAATTAAGGTGGCAGATTTTCTTAATGCTTCAATGTTTCAGGGTTCTAACTGTTGGTTTTCTTTTACTCCAGCATTTTAATGGATTTCTTCCTGTCTAGTCCTCGCCGTTGTTTCATCTCTGTAGTTGTTTGATTTTTGTGTTCTGGGAGATGTTGCACTGATGAGTTAGGAGGCCTTCATGCGGACTGAACAAATTATTTGTCTAAATCGTAACGGACGTAAGGGCGAGGATTGCAGCTGCGTAAAATCGATTTTAGCCCCCCAGTGGAGTTCGTTTCACTGACCGTTCCAAAGCGGTTTTTCTGTCGCGGTTTATTTTTGTTTTGGTTTGTCTTTGGGTGTGTGTATCGCTTATATTATTCTATTTTTGGATAGCCAATTGGCAAATATGTGGGAAAGTAACTGTTTGTTTGGCGTTCCACTATTGATGTTTCCATTAGGGTCTAGTTATTTCATGTTTGTGTTTCTTTCCTACGGTGTCATTGATGGGAGCTGTGGATTAATTGTATCGATTCCTGATCATTTCCTTCACTTCTGTTATGTACTTTGTCTAGTTTCCATCAGTATTCTAAGTGGGAAAACTAAGAACGCAATAATTCAGTAACATGCGGCTTGAGACAGAAATACGATGGCGGCCACTTTTCCCAAAATCATAGCACAGAAGTCTCTGATCAGCCTTTCGTCAGTTGGACAATCCCAAAGTATGTAGATCCTGCACTCAGGTCCAACGAAGATCCCCTGTAGTTACTGTATAATTCTATTTTGTCACCCTTCTTCGTCGTAAGAAGTCCAACAACGCTACATGACTGGTTTGTTTTCTCTTTAAATGCATCTTTATCCGGTATCCCTTGTTTGCATTGAAGCTCTTAGACAATTTGTTGTAAGGGGTACAGACCATCAGTTGTTCTGCTCTGAACGATGCTGACGCCATTGGTTGGGCGATCAGAACTAAATGAAACCTTCAAGACAAAAAAAAATAAAATAACAAACATAGCAAAAATAGGCTGAATGAAACAATTAAAGTGAAATGAGGGTTAATCCAAATTAACTCATATATGACAATGTAATCTTCCACCTGAAAAGTTTGGAGTCGTCCAATTCTAATATTAGGGGTGTCAGGTTCTGTTTACGTTTTGTTGGGATTTTAAACAAACAGTATACATTCAGAGCGTTATGTGGCTTCTAACCTGGAATTACACTGTTTGCTATGGACGCAAGGAATATATGGGTTAATGTTTTTTCGACTTTCTATAAAATAAAGGCATCTTGTGTCTACTCGACAAGGCGATTCTGATGTCCACGCACAACATTGCTACTCAAGCCAAAACAAGGAACGACAACCCATTACGAATTCATTGTAAATTTTACCGCCGAAATAACGAACGTTTTAGAATGAAAAATTGTGATACTTTTCTTATTTCTACTTAAAATATAGAATGTATATTTTGGAGCAGAAATAAAAAAATAACCTTAGCCTAATTGGCCAAAACTGGCTAGTCTGGCCCAGAAAACTGTAAACTTCATACTTAACAGTTCTGTGGTGTTTTCTTGTGTCCAAATGATAACCCTTTCACAGAACATAATTACCTCCGTAAACCTCAGTTTTGCTGTATAAAATTGGGGTTCAAGGGGGTCGGAATTATACAGGCGTGTGTTCGTGATGCAAATTGTCTCTTCACCCATAAAATGCCAATCATGATAATTGTCGTCTGTTTTGATGTCTGCTGGTTTCTTTAAAAGTAATTTTTTGGGCAAATAGTGTGTACCAAATTCAGACTGGGAGCAGTTTGCCTGTACGCAAAAATATTTTTAAAACGTTTACAAAAATTCGCAAACGACATAAGAAGGCGACATTTTCAGATGTAGTTTTTATCGTCAGCTTAAGTGTTAATATTTGTTACCAGGTTGGTTGGTTGAGTTGAGGTTTAACGTCCTTGTCAACACTGTAAAGGTCATTTTGGAGACGTTGCTTCCAATTTTGTGGGACTTTTACCCGACATTGGTTTAAACAATATTTATTTATATATAAATCACAAACATTTTCGTACAGTTAGAGGTGTTTCAGGATCTGACAGTAAGCGTAACGCTTATGTAGAAGTCATCTCCTGGGACAAGTATATTTTACATTAAATGAATGGCTTTTGTAGTACATATAAACCAAGTGATTTCAGAGAAAGAAATACACATAACAATGCTGATTAATTCCAATAGAGAGAGAGAGAGAGAGAGAGAGAGAGAGAGAGAGAGAGGGAGAGAGAGATCGGTGACAGCTGACAAGGAGTGCATTCGCTTACATATTAGTGTGTTAGTGACGTCAGATTTTCAGAAGAATAGTGCGACTGGCACTTCCTGTACTATTTAACTTGCTAAAGTTGCTGTGCCCGCGAGTTAATTAACAAGCTGTCACTGATGTCTCAAAAGAGAAATTTCATATAGAAGAGCAAAAGAAACACTAGCAGTTGAAGGAGACCGATTCATCTCACAAACTCATCCCGTGACCGGACCGGAGCAAATAAATTAGACGGCAATATTATTTTATCTTTGTGCGTACTTAGTAACCGACTAGGCTGTGGGTCTAGTAATGAACCTGCCAGAGTGAATGATATAGTCTTGAACTTTAGCAAAAAGGGTCTCGTTTTCGTGGTAGGTCATAGTTTCTATGCCAAAAAGTAGGTCGTGAGAGTTATAGTTGTTGATGTTGCTGGGCAGGTATCTTTGCCGAGTTTCCTCGTATCTGGGGCATGTAAAAAGGAAGTGGTGAACGCTTTCAAAGCCACCACACTGACAGGTTGGATTGGACACTATATTTTTTCTGTACAGGTGGGAGTTTAGGGAACTGCATTCCATTCTCATTCTTGCTTGGAGAATTTGTCCCAAGCGCGAGCCCGAGTTGTAATACTTCGGGGGTTTTGTAATGTTTCTGTTCAGTCGATATTTAAACGAGGTAACTGAGGGAGCTTGCTTTACGTCTTCAGACAGAGCATTCCAAGCGCGTATTGTAGAAGGGAAAAATGAGTTGTAAAACAAGTTTGTATTGGCTTGTAGAGTTCGAATATCCGTTGAATTTCTAAAGTTGTATGAAGTGCTCTCACGAACTAGGGGTGGAATAAGATATGAGAGGTAACTTGGCGTGAGACCGTGCATTATTTTATAAAAGATAACGAGTTTATGTTTGTCTCTCCGACTTTGGAGGGATTCCCATCCTAGATCTGAGAGCATCTTATCAATACTACATAACTTGGTTGCCCCAGTGATGATCCTTGCAGCTTCGGTGTGAATTGAGTCTAGTTGCTTTTTGGTCTGTGTTGAGCAGTTGTCCCAAACTGAGTCGCAGTACTCCAGCAATGGTCTTATAAAAGCTATGTAGGTTCTTTCCAGAGCTTTACGACTGACTCTAAATTTTAGAGCTCTCATAAGGTTAAGTCTAGTCCAGGCTTTCTTAGCAATGTTTTCGATATGGGTTGACCATGTACATGTGCTTGTAAACATAAGACCTAGGTGCTTATGTGTAGTTGTGTCTTTTATAGTGACATCGTTGAACCAAAGCGGAGGGTGGTTGGGTAGATTCGTTTTCCTAGAAACAGTCATGGATAATGTTTTGCTTGCATTGAAATCGACAAGCCAATTTTGGGCCCAATTACTAACAGATTGTAAGTCAGTGTTTAAGAGATCTGCAGCTCTTTGAGGGGCATCGACAATAACGTATAGACTTGTGTCATCTGCGAACAGTCGGACTGAGCAGCCTATATCATTGACAATGTCATTGATATACAGTAGAAATAGAAGGGGACCAAGGATTGATCCCTGGGGCACGCCTGCGTTTACTATGGACCAATCGGATGACTGCCCATTCAGGACGACGCGTTGCTTTCGTCCAGTGAGATAACTAGAGAACCAGCGAGTTATTTTTCCTGAGCAGCCTATACCTGATAGCTTATGAAGTAAACCTCTGTGCCAGACTCTGTCAAAGGCCTTACTGATGTCGCAGAATACGGCCCTGACTTCCTTACCATTGTCTACGGCTTCACAAAAAGCATGATAAATATGCAATAGTAGACAGTTGAGTCACCTTGAACAAACCCGGATTGGAATGGGGTGAGAATTTGGTTTTCCATGATATAGTTATATAGATACTTGTGAATACAACGTTCCATCGTTTTTCCCATTTGACTCAGAAGTGTAATTGGCCTATAGTTTGATGGAATTGATTTATCGTCTTTCTTGTAGATCGGAGTAACGTTACCATATTTCCAGGGCTCAGGAAAGTAACATTGGCCCAAGGAGCGGTTAAATATAATAGAGAGAGGTTCTGCGATGAGAGTGGCTCCTTCTTTTAGGAGTCGTGGACTAATTAAATCTGGACCACATGCTTTATTTACATTGAGATTTGATAAGACATCCTTAACGTCCTCAGCTAAAATAGTTATGGTTCTAATGGTGTGTTGAACAAGCGGCTGCTGGGGTAATGGCCT
Source organism: Lucinisca nassula (assembly GCA_963580285.1). Lineage (NCBI taxonomy): Eukaryota > Metazoa > Mollusca > Bivalvia > Lucinida > Lucinidae > Lucinisca > Lucinisca nassula. Next base: position 40,521,471 of record OY757024.1, on the reverse strand, counting down.
GTTATCATCTATCAATGTTGACTGAGATGCAAAGTAATTATTAAGCATACTGGCTTTTTGGAGATCGTTTTCTGCACACTCATTATTCATAAATAATGTGGGTATGGTATTTGATTTTTTCCCTAAATTTAGAAGTTGCTTAGATGTTTTATAAAAGAGCTTAGTGTCCGTTGTTTCACACGATAGTAGACGGTCAAGTTTTTCGTAATATTCTTTCTTGGATTTTCTTATTTCGTTAACTATTTTGTTACGAAGACATTTATATTTCTCCCAGAGCTGGATATTGTTTGTTCTATTATGTTTTCTATAGGTACGTTTTCTTTGGCGGATGAGGCTTTAAATATGGCAGGTTATCCAGGGGTGGTCCAAAGGCCTGATTGTAACAGTTTTGTTAGGTATACTTTCACTTGCTGCAGAAAGTATAGCAGTAGAAATGTCTTTAACGTTTTCATCAATGTCTACGGTTGAGTTAAGCTTGTCAATTAGGTTTTGTCGGGAAAGTATTGCTCGAAACTTATCAAAGTCTGCCAGCTTATAGTTCCATATCTTTCTTTTAAACGTTTTGACAGTTGGACCTATGAATTTTAACAGGACTATTGTCGGGCAATGATACCTAACTTGGTCTGGTATGAAGGGATCTACTACACCACTCATTAAAACATTAGATTTGTTACGTACTAAAATTAGGTCTATAAGGGAAGAGGAGCTTTCAGTAAAGTGAGTGGGTTCCTTTATTACTTGCACCAAGCTGTATTGTAAGACTAGTTCTGTCATTTTGTTGCTGTTTGCCTTGGTCATATCGAAATTAAAATCCCCTAGAATAATGATATCCGGTACATTTGTATTAAATGCCCTATCAACGCTTTCGCTTATGCGATCGAAATACTCTGAATTACTGTTTGGTGGTCTGTAAAATCCACCAATAAGTATTTTTTTCTTTTTCATAACAAGTTCAATCCATAAAGCCTCGAGCCCTCTGACTTCTAGATCGCTCCTGCTCTTACATAAAAAAGTTTCTCGGACATAAATTACAACTCCGCCTCCAGGACGATCTCGCCTGTCTACCCGACATTGAGATGAAATGACATCTCAAGCCCTGTCGCCCAAAGAAACCAATAGGGTTTATTAGCATGGACGGTCCGCCTCGCACAGCGGTTCCTGGACAGGCTTAGATCCTCTAAGCGGTTTACCAGTACTAGTGTGTGGGCCGGATTCAGCTCTGCATGGAAGCATCATGCAGCCCATATATTTCTTCAAGCCCCTATGGGCGGGGGCAGGTTGTTACCAGGAGTTGCGGGGGAAACGATTAAGGAAATCAAGAAAGAGATCGAATCAGCCGTGATAAATAAGCCATCGGTGATCGAGTTTACGCATACATTTGTGGTATAATAATATACTAGGACATTCAGAAAATAATTGTTTATCATATATTTTCTTATTTCTGTTCCAGATTGGAATATGGTTGGTCGTTCGATATGCGTCAAAGTGGCGATATTAACAAGCAATCGATCACGGTCAATGTTTTGAATCTAAAACAAGAAAAATAATGTATATTATCATTAAGACCAGTTTTCCTGGAAAAGTTAAAGTTACAGTGTGTCCATTACATTAATTGTAAACGTAATGGACATAGCAGCACGTGGATAATTGTAGCATCTAAAATGTAGTGAAATTAATGGAAGCACACTCGGTTTCAATTTGAACATAAATTCGTTCAGATATATTTGTTACATACCTGTGCAAATATAAGCATGACGCCACCATTTTTCACTTTGAAGACTGTCGAAGATTCGTCCGCTTGTTTAATGGGAGATTTCTTACCGGATGCCCAAGATGGAGACCGGAAAATTTTGAGTGGTGCAGCAGGGTCTAGATGACAAGAAAAGAGCATCGTTTAGTTTTTATTTTTTATTGCTTGTGTAACCTGGTATGCTTTTTTGCCCTAAAGTGTTTTAATATTTTATCTGTATTGTACTGCACCGAATACAGTCAACCCTCTTTATACCGACATTCGTTATAACGGAAAAACTCGTATAACGGTAATTTGAATGGAATGACTTCTTAGCTAAAGGCTTAGCCTCGGTTCCTTGGTTCTGAGTGGCATGGATTTCCCTCGGGTTGGAAATGCACAAATCGAGTCCATTTGTTTTTTGTTTTTGTTTTTTTTTTTTTTTTTTTGTTTGTTTGATTTTAGGTTGACCTTCCCCATCAACACTGTAAAGGTCATTTTGGAGACGTGGCTTCCAATTTTGTGGGACTTTTACCCGACATTGAGATGAAATGACATCTCAGTCCCTGCCGCCCCAATGAAACCAAAAGGGTTTATATGCATCGACAGGCCGACTCGCTCCGCTTTGCCTGGGCAGCCAATCTGAAATTATTGAAGCTTTTAGCTCTACTTCTAGATATTTAGATGATTTATTAAATATTGATAATACCTATTTTGATGGTTTGATCAGTCAGATTTACCCCCTAGAACTTCAGTTAAATAAAGCAAATTCTTCTGATACCGAGGCCCCGTTTTTGGATTTACATCTATCTATTGTAGATGGATTTGTTTCGTGCAAAATTTATGATAAACGCGATGACTTTGATTTTGAGATTGTAAATTTTCCTTTTTTGGATGGTGATGTTCCTCGTGCGCCATCCTATGGCGTTTATATTTCGCAATTAATTCGATTTGCTAGAGTGTGTAGTCATGTAACTGACTTCAACACTCGTAATAAATTATTAACGGCTAAACTTCTTAATCAGGGTTATCGGTACCATAAACTACGCAAAGCCTTTTCAAAATTTTATAGACGCCATTCTGATTTAATTTCAAAATTCAATATTGGACTTAAATCTCTTCTGCAACAAGGTCTATCGGAACCCGAATTTTATGGTGACTTAGTATATAAATTCAGAAAAATATATAACCGCAATGACTTCAGCACCCAATTTCGTAAAATCATTCATCGATATAAAAAGATTGGGTACAACATGGATATTATACGACAGACTGCATGCATGGTAGTTAACCCAATCACGGTTGGCAACTTTGCTTCCCTCTTTAATTGCACGCCGGTGGGTCAGGCCTCAGATTCTATGACGGCTCCAACGTAAAGGCTTATTGAAAATTAAAGAGATAATGTTGGTTGGTGCCTGATGCTCTGTCTCTGGTTGGGCTCATCGGAGTCTAACTGTTGGTTTTCTTTTGCTCCAGCATTTCAGTGGTTTCTTGCTGTCGAGTCCTCACCGTTGTCTCACCTCTGTGGTTCTTTGATTTCTGTGTTCACGGAGATGTTGCACTGATGAGTTAGGAGGCCTTCATGCGGACTGAACAAATTATTTGTCTAAATCGCGACGGAAGTAAGGGCGAGGATTGTGGCCACGTAAAATCGATTTAAGCCCCCCAATGGAAATCTTCCACTGACCGTTCCAAGGCGGTTCTTCTGTGGCGATTTATTTATGTTGTTGTTTGTTACTTACTGTGTGTATCACTTGTGTCTTTTAATTTTGGATGGCCATATGGCCATTTTGTGGGAAAGTAACTGTCCATATGGCCTTCCTTTGTTTAGGTTTCCATTATGGTCTGGTCGCTTAATGTTTGTATTTCTTTCCCTTTTGTGTCTTTTATGGATGGAGTAAGTTAATTGTATCAATTCCTGATCTTTGTTTTACTTCTACTTAGATCCTCTAAGCGGTTTACCAGTACTCGTGTGCGGGTCGGTTTCATCTCATGTAACCCATCTATTTTTTCAAGCCCCGATGGGCGGGAACCGAAATCGAGTCCATAGTCATGAAAGGGAATTGTAATCTAATATTCCAAGAAACAAATGTTATAGATAGTTGTTAGAATCGCCTCACCGAGGCGATTCTAACCAATGTTTATAAGGAATAATAATGGGGAAAAGTCCTTTTATTACAGATCATACTCCCAACTGAGATTCATTATAACGGTAAACATTCGTCTATAACATTAGTTTCTTGTGAGGAAAGGGCTTTTTATTACCTATCATACGCCTAGCTGGGATTCAACGTCACATCAACGTCGGTGCAGCGTCGTGACGTTGCACCGACGTTGATTTGACGTTGCCCTAGCGACGTGTGTCTACTGGGTATATTATGTTTTCTTGTAATAAAACTCCAATCTCTATTTTTCTATATACTCATTGCACAGATGTCAGAATATTCTTTTTTCTATTATAGAAATGAGAAAAGGAGGCGCATTTAATTTCACAACAAGGTCTGAAAGGCTTTTTAATTACCATCTGGTGTAAATAATTTGTTCCGACACAGTACACCTCCCAGTTTGTCAATTGTTTTACATTCGTCTGCAAATATAAAATTATGTAACAAGTTTAAATTAAAGCATAAAAGGAAAAATGTATTGACAGTTCTTAAAAATTATTATTTTTTAGACGTTTTCCTAACCATTAGTAAAAACTGGATTATGACTCTTAACTGTTGAGCTGGGACTTCTTTTGAAATAGCATACATTTGATTTGAGGTTTAACGTCCCCGTCAACACTGTAAAGGTCATTTTGGAGACGTTGCTTTCAATTCTGTGCGACTTTTACCCGACATTGAGATGAAATGACATCTCAAGCCCTGACGCCCAATGAAACCAATAGGGTTTATAAGCATGACCGGACCGACTCGCACCGCTTTGCATCACGATAACAAGTCCGTGAAATGAAGATTACCCCATAAACCCCACCTCATATAGAGAAAACTGGGGTTTACGGGGGTATATATTATTTTTCTTAATTCTGCTCCAAGATATAGGTTATGGGTACACTTTAGAACCGCCTCAATGAGGCGGTTCTAACGAGCACCCATAGCCTATATTTGCTGTATTAATAAGAAAAATATTACGGATTTTCATTGGAGAAGTAGTTATTTACCATAAGGGAAAAACGCATTTTGTCGCACGGGTGTGTTTTCATATTTGCCTTGGCAGGCTTAGATCCTCTAAGTGGTTTACCAGTACTCGTGTGCGGGTCGGTTTCAGCTCTGCGTGGAAGCATCTATTTCTTCAAGCCCCGATGGGCGGGGGCCTTTGAAATATCATTATCTACACTTCTTACAAAGTCGGATTATGAAAGTGCAAATGAACAAACATATTTAAAAATACATCATCTAAGTATCATTTTCAAAATATAAACAGTTCGACATCACATTGTAAAATATAAAATATTAAATTACAGTAGCACTTGTATTGTAATTTTGTTGCTGTGTGAGGTATTAGATAATAATTACGGCTCCTATATTGCAACCATGTAACAGTATATAAATTATTAAATTTCAATAGCATATATATTGTGATGGGTGTAATTACATGTATATAAAATATTAAACTATAATTGATATACCGCCTACATTGTATGTATATTACTATACAAATTATTAAATTACAACAGCACCCTCGTTGTAATTATATAAACTTATAGATTACACTAATAAATATACGTTACCAGTGTTTCTGTTTGCATCATACGAAGGCAGGTTCTTGGAGATAAACTCATCCGAAATAGTGGCTTCAAACTGCGTCGCAAGGGGAGTAAACTGTCGAAACAAATGTAATGATCAACCGTTAAAGCGTCAACTCAGCCTCAGCAAACAACATTTTCATAAATGTTTTAGTATTATAGATACATTAAGACTTGGTATTTCGTGTGCATCGTCTGCTAACGATTCGCATTAAATACAAATACATTTTTTTTCTGAAAAATAATAATAATAATTACAGTCTGCATAATACTCCTGGGCGCTTTAAGAGTAAAAATTAAAACACATCTATAACAATAATCCTAGATTATTAATATAGAAGTGGGGGCAATGATCAGGAATCGATATAATCAACCCACGGCTCCCATCAGAGACACCAAAGGGAAAGTCGCACAAACATGAAACAACAGACCCTAATGGAAACACCAACAGCGGAAAGCCAAAAGGACAGTTACTTTCAAACAAAGTGGCCAATAGGTTATCCAAAATAAAATTACATAAGCGACACATGTATGACTTCTCACATCTCGGAAGTGGAAGTAGTTTTCTATTTGTCAACAACGACGTTTTCCTTTTCTAAAAGGGGCTGCACATAATGCAAATATACTTCCGATTAATTCATTACATTACGCAAACACGCCTATACAAATACATTGCCACCTTTATCGCCGAAAAAATGAAACTTTATGATGAAAAATGTGATATTTTTCTTATTTCTGCTCCAAATATTGATTTGGGCACTCGATAGAACCGCCTCATCTATATTTTGAGCGGAAATAAGAAAAATAAGGTATACCCGGAAACCCCAGTTTTACTATATAAAAGTGGGGTTCAAGGGGGGTCAAAATTATATAGGCGTGTTTTCGTGATGAATGGCTGTAATCATGTGAATTTTTTTTTTTAAATTGTACTATTTAACTGCAAAAGGCAATGGTCCGAAATATTTTTAAAGTGTTGTAAAGAGTGTTTTTATATTTTGTATTTTTTTTTTTTTTTTTTTTTTTTTTGGTTTTACGGTCCTTTCAAGAATATAGTACCCCGACCTTCCGTTGCAGCACTTGGCATCTCGCATAGGCGTGAACAACAGCGCTGAGAGACCTAGAGACCTAATGATTAAGAGCCCATTAGGCGAGTGAATTTTGTAAACGTGCATAGTGCATCCAATATGCACCAAAGAGGAAAGAGTTTCTTTTTTACAACATATTTTGACCGGCCTCGGTGGATCTGTCGTAAACGGGCCTGCATAGGGATCAGGAGGTGGTGTGGTTCGATTCCTGCCGAGTCCAGCAGCATTCATTCATAGAGATTGGTAAAATATTTTGCAAGACCATTCTCTCCCTTCGACCGATTCAACTAGAACATGTCAGTTTCTAGCGAAAGAATGCAGTGTACAGCTTAATATCTTATGTATAAACATGTCATGGAAAAATTTGGCTGCATTAACAGACCGACTCGTCATTATCTAAATATTGTTGTTTTGGTCGTTATAGTCCCAAATGAACATACAGAATGAATAAGATAAGTTCCATAAAGAAAGAAGGCAAATCAGTTTGTGCAAAGGTATATATTTCGATGGGTGTATACTGAATTGACAGTATAGAATAATGTGCAATATAGAATAATATACAATATATATAATGTGTAATATAGAAGAATATACAATATAAATATAATAAATGGCAGTTACGTTAATACTAAACAACGTTATTTCCACAGATGGTGGGAAAATGTATCAAGGAAGCGAAACCATAAACAAAACCTTTATCACGAAAACACGCCTATATGATTCTGACCCACTTGAACCCCACTTTTGTATCGTAAAACTGAGGTATACAGGGGTAAACCTTATTTTTCTTATTTCTGCTCTAAAATATAGATTATGGGTACTCGTAAGAACCGCGGTTCTAACGAGTACCCACAATCTATATTTTGAACAGAAATAAGTAAAATATCACATTTTTTTTTTTTCATCTAAAAAAATTCGATTTCCCGGAGGCAAAGTTTACAATGTATTTGTATAGGCGTGTTTTCGTAATGTAGGAAGCGAAAACATAAACAAAGCATTAAATTTTATGAAAAATGAACAACGTGTTGTGATACTATATTGAATATGAACGACTTACGGATGCGTGGCAGTTAAAGTATTCTCATAAACATGGCAAAATACATTGCAAAAAAAAAATATGGCCATACTCTCATCAAAATTCGTCCACTTTGTGCCAGACTTAGGGACGAATATTTTGTATCCTATTTTTAAATGATAGTCCTTCTTCGAATTAGATTATCTTCAGTCGATGTATCTCTGTTTTAATGTACTTGTGAAATTGAAACCATGTATATATTTTATCTTACCTGTTTTCTGTTTCTTTTCTCTTTTCTGCATCCTGCAAGCAAAATATACCGTTGAAGCTGATAGCACTCGGCGTTTTAAGTTGATATATTTCTTCTTTCATTACGAAAACACACCCGTGTGGCATATTACATTGTTTCATATCTCAATAATTGTTAATTCCTGAAGTTTGTTAATTTCAGATTGTTTCTATTGAATGTTGACATGAATGCTTTTGAGCTAAAAACTTTGAGTTTTGTGTGAATCGTTCAGACTGTTCATAATGTGTTAAACATGAGCATTTTCTTATTCCATGAGTTTCAAGCTTTGAAAAAAAAATCCTTTGTCAATGTACGTTCTGTGTGTTTAAAATGTAGTGTCAAAGTAAAGATGCCTGTCTAATTTTCTTCCAACAGCAAGATTTTTATTCGAATGCACTTGAGTAATGCGACGTTATTTTGGAAAACGCCATAAAAGTGCAATAGTTTTCTGCGACGTCATCATACAAGGTTGATTTTCATCATTCATTTGTTTAACGCAGCTATCTGCGCTTTTCGTTTTGGGCAAATAGAAAAAAAGAAAAGAAAACCCTGAGAATGCGTGCATTAGAATCGGGATGGAAAATTGTCAAGTGGTAAGTTATACGGTCGCAAATTCCGTTTTACAAATCCGGTAGCGCGTCGCCGTAAAGCGAAATTTGCCACTGTGAAACCGGAGAAAAACCTAACCAAATGACAATTCTGAAGACGGTTATCCCTCATTTTAATGCACTTGTGTATGTAACGCAACGTCTAATTGGATAACGTCAAAACTTTGCGACAGTACATTCTACGATATACTGTCGGAAATCCGATGTCGTCATGTAACGGCGCTTTTCATTGGTTGTTATTTGGTCTTAAGCAGCTCTTGGTCCTTGCCTATTTGGACAAAAAGGACATATTTTTAAACAAAACAAGTGAAAAAGTTCATTAGAAAGGGGATTTGAAAATTGTCATTGGGAGGGGTGGGGGGGGGGGGGGGAATCGTCAGTTTTACGGTCGCAAATTCCGTTTTAACGGCGACGGTAAAACGAAACTTCCGACCGTAAAACCGCCGATTTACCTCCCAAAATGATAATTGCACGACCCGCAGAAAAAGCGACCGACTGAAGTCGGTTGATTTTCTAAGAGTGCCCTAAAATCACCGTGTCATTCTGTCATTCTGTCAATCGGTCATTCTGTCAGTCTGTCTGTCCGTCCGTAACCCGTTTGTGAAAATTGGTGATAGTGACTTAATCGCTTGGAATATTTAAACAATTTTTGGCATACTGATAGATATCAATGAGATCTAACCATTGAACTTGCGAAATATTACATTCCATTTAGTATAGCCTCGCCGAGGCGAAAAATGTGAAAATTTTCGAACTGCTTCTCCTCGGAAACCGTTGGGCCGATTGAAGTCAAATTTCATATGGAGCCTCTATGGGATGAGGGAAACCAAAATTTGCTCATGGGCTCCAGGTCGCATGACCAAAAAGGCCGCCAAGCCATATATGGTCTGTCTGTCTGTCCGTCGTAACCCGTTTGTGAAAATTGATGATAGTGACTTAACCGCTTGGAATATTTAAAAACTTTTTGGCATACTGATAGATATCAATGAGATCTAACCAATGAAATATTACATTCCATTGAATATAGCCTCGCCGAGGCGGAAAATCCGTAACCCGTTTGTGAAAATTGGTGATAGTGACTTAACCGCCTGGAATATTTAAACAATTTTTTGCATACTGATAGATATCAATGAGATCTAACCATTGAACTTGCGAGATATTACATTCCATTTAGTATAGCCTCGCCGAGGCGAAAAATGTGAAAATATTCGAACTGCTTCTCCTCGGAAACCGTTGGGCCGATTGAAGTCAAATTTCATATGGAGCCTCTATGGGGTGGGGGAAACCAAACTTTGCTCATGGGGCCCAGGTCACATGACCAAAATGGCCGCCAAGCCATATATGGTCTGTCTGTCTGTCCGTCCGTAACCCGTTTATGAAAATTTGTGATAGTGACTTAACCGCTTAGAATATTTAAACAATTTTTGGCATACTGATAGATATCAATGAGATCTAACCAATGGACTTGCGAAATATTACATTCCATTTAGTATAGCCTCGCCGAGGCGAAAAATGTGAAATTTACAAACTGCTTCTCCTCGGAAACCGTTGGGCCGATTAAAGTCAAATTTCATATGGAGCCTCTATGGGATGGGGGAAATTAAACTTTGCTCATGGGGTCCAGGTCACATGACCAAAATGGCCGCAAAGCCATATATGGTCTGTCTGTCTGTCCGTCTGTAACCCGTTTGTGAAAATTTGTAATAGTGACTTAACCGCTTGGAATATTTAAACAATTTTTGGCATACTGATAGATATCAATGAGATCTAACCAATGAACTTGCGAAATATTACATTCCATTTAGTATAGCCTATCCGAGAAAAATCCGTAACCCGTTTGTGAAAATTGGTGATAGTGACTTAACCGCTTGGAATATTTAAACAATTTTTTGCATACTGATAGATTTCAATGAGATCTAACCAATGAACTTGCGAAATATTACATTCCATTTAGTATAGTCTCGCCGAGGCGAAAAATGTGAAAATTTTCGAACTGCTTCTCCTCGGAAACCGTTGGGCCGATTGAAGTCAAATTTCATATGGAGCCTCTATGGGATGGGGCTAACCAAAATTTGCTCATGGGGCCCAGCTCACATGACCAAAATGGCCGCCAAGCCATATATGGTCTGTCTGTCTGTCCGTCCGTAACCCGTTTATGAAAATTTGTGATAGTGACTTAACCGCTTGGAATATTTAAACAATTTTTGGCATACTGATAGATATCAATGAGATCTAACCAATGAACTTGCGAAATGTTTCATTCCATTTAGTATAGCCTCGCCGTGGCGAAAAATGTGAAAATTTTCGAACTGCTTCTCCTCGGAAACCGTTGGGCCGATTGAAGTCAAATTTTATATGGAGCCTCTATGGGATGGGGGAAACCAAAATTTGCTCATGGGGTCCAGGTCACATGACCAAAATGGCCGCCAAGCCATATATGGTAAAAACCCTTCAAAAATAGTCTTCTCCAGAACCACTGGGCAGATTTCCACGAAACTTGATAAATGGCATCTGGGACGTAGGCCCATCATAAATTGCTAAAATGGTGACCCTTGGTTGACTTTGACCTTCTTTGTGCCTAGGTCAAACTTTGACACATATGCTTTTGTATTGGAAAATGTGAGAATGCATTTTATCCTGCAAACGATTCAGAATACAGTACTAAAGTATAAGATATATTTTTGCTCCTTACGATAAGGCGCATTTATTGGCGGAACCGTTTTAGGTCCAGGTCACATGACCAAAATGGCCGCCATACCCATATATGGTAACACTCATAAAGCTAAAAGCATCCGGCCGGTCGTGCACTTCAGCTGAAGCACTGGTTTGAATACAGTTATCCCCTTCATATTAGCAATTGTGAGGGATGAGCATACCTTTGCCTTTACACGGTTTTCTTGTCCCCTTCTTGCCTCGTTGTTTTGTCTTTCTATCCAATGTACTTGGCACAGATCTTCTGGCACGCTCTGGAAATGTATCCTGCAAGAACACGTAGATTATGTTACCGCTACATACTAATGGTTTGACAAGTGTTTATCAAGTCCTCATATGTGTGTTGTTGTTGTGTGTGTGTGAATTCGGGTTTAACGTCGCTTTCAACAATTTTTCAGTCATATCACGACGGTGTCTGGTTGCGACAGGGAGCTCAATGCTCACGTTTATAGTGCTGCCTCACTGAAGTATCATGTCCCAGACACATTACATGATACCACACCCAGTCACATTATCCTGACACTGGATCGACCAGTCCTAGCTCTACCCCGTAAATCTGAGTGCCAAGCGAGGACCAGCTAGTACCATTTTTAACGACTTTGGTATGTCGCGGCCCGGTGTTGTTGTTGTTGTTGTTTTTTTTAGGTTTTGTTTTAATTGGTTCTATAATAAAATAGTCCTGAATAAAAAGACAATTACGACAACTTAACCTTGTGCGTTTCATCACGTGAACAAGTCCGTGAAATGAAGACCCCCTATACCCCACTTTATATACAGAAAACTGGGGTTTATGGGGTATTCATTATTTTTCTTATTCTTGCTCCAAGACATAGGTTGTGGGTATTCGTTAGAACCGCCTCAATGAGGCGGTTCTAACGAGCACCCACAAACAATGTTTGCAGTATTTATAAGAAAAATATGTCGGATTTTCATCAGACAAGTAGCCATTTTGGAGATGTGAAAAATGCACTATGTCGTACGGACGAGTTATCGTTATGATATTTAGAGAACTATCATTTTTTTTTATCATATAAAAAGTTTGGATATTTTCCTAATTGAATGGGCCAGTGCAACAACGGACCTAAGTCCACTTTTGGGGAAAATCCAATTAACCATTACATGTATACCATGCAGAAAATCCAATTCCTCATCGTATTAGCTCCATTTGACCACAAAATTGCTGCAGAAATTCAAAATAAATAGTTTTAAACGAATTACACAAAGGGTCTAACTCCATTTTGGTGGTTTATGCAACACAGGACCCAACTCCATAAATTCAATATTCGAGTTTATTTCAAAACTTCATTATCTACAAATATCAGTTCTCATCCTTTAAACTGGAATCAGCAATATTTTATACGAAACTATTCATTTCCAGCCCGATAGAGTAATTTCAGTAATTTTAACATGGATTGAATTTTGACGATGGAGTTAGGACCTTTGTGTAATTAAAACCGATGCAAATCTGCGAAAAGTATGCCTAATGTATGATACATTCGCATGTTCACTATTTTTTCTCTTAAGATATAATCTTTGCGCACGTAATCATTTACTTTGTTATCTCTGATGTACTGCCATACACTTTCTATATGCCATTTTCAGATTTATGAAGTTTGGAGTTGGGCCCCTTGTTGCACAAACAAAATCGCAGAAATCCATATTTTTCCACTTGTAGCAATGAAATTATCACATCTCTTGAGTTCAACAGTTATCAAAGTACATTGTCTTATGAAGTTTGGAGTTGGGCCCCTTGTTGCACAAACAAAATCGCAGAAATCCATATTTTTCCACTTGTAGCAATGAAATTATCACATCTCTTGAGTTCAACAGTTACCAAAGTACATTGTCATTATATAAAAGAGATATCAACTTATTTTGAGTTTCGTAAAACAAAATGTGTGCTTCGCATTTTTCTCGAAGTAATGAAAAATGGACTTAGGTCCCTTGTCGCACTGGTCCCTTCAGTTTCTGCTCCAAGCAGAGATCTTTGGTGCTCGTTAGAATCGCTCTAATGTGGCAAAACAATAAATCGTGGTGCTCGTTGGAACCGGTTCTAACAAGTCCTTTTAGCAAAAAGCAAGATCAAGTTTATCCATTCTATACGAGTATATAGAGTGGTATTTAAATGGTTATGCATTACACGTTACTCGGCATTGTTAACGGGCTGAAAAATCATTACGCAAACACGCCTATACAAATCATTGCCACCTTTATCGCCGAAAAAATGAAAATTTTATGATGAAAAATTGTGGTATTTTTCTTATTTCTGCACAAAATATAGATTTTGGGCACTCGTTAGGACCGCCTCATCGAGGCGGTTCTAACGAGTACCCACAATCTATATTTTAGAGCAGAAATATGAAAAATAAGGTATACCCCCGGAACCCCCAGTTTTTCTATATAAAAGTGGGGTTCAAGGGGTCAAAATTATATAGGCATGTTTTCGTGATGTACAGGCATTTGATAACCAAAGGTCGGCTGATTTTAAGGGAAATGGATACACCTTCAGGGGCGGCAACTCTTGCAAAAGTATTTTTGTCTCCCATGGCAATAGGAGTCATCTCTTAAGGGAGAGAATTTGCTCCTGAGGAGGAAATTCTTCCTTTAAAGAGTAAATCCCTTTTTCAGTGGTACTGGGCCTATAGAAAAGCAAACAGAAAGTTCCGAAATGTGTCTCCTTTTGAAAAATGACGGAAAAATGTGCCATTCTATTAAAGACACATTTTTTGATTGCATAACACTCTAATGACCGGTTATTGAAAAATTCAGTATTGAGATAAGCTAGATTTGGGGTATGCTGGCTGTGATACAGGTAGGGGGCAAGAGGGGGCAATCAATTACCTCCTCGTCCTGGATTTGATTTCCGCACTTTAATTCTTCTTTTTTTTTATTTTTAGTCACCATTATTTATTTATTTACCATTACAAAAAACATGCATATACAAATATCTTGGTTAAATTTTATGACCAAAAATGATAAAAATCCTGCTATCTTTAATATTTCGGCTCAAAACGTCTATTGTAGGTACTTGTTAGAACCGCCTCGGTGAGCCGGTTCTAACAAGGACCCACAATAGATGTTTTTGAGTTGAAATAAAAAAATAATGTTAACCCCCTCTAAATCCCAGTTTTACGGTACAATAGTATTAAATTGTGAGTACTCGCTAGAACACCCTCTGCGAGGGGGTTCTAACGAGGACCCACGATATATGTTTTTGAGTATAAATAAGAAAAATATTGTATACCTCTCTAAACCCCAGTTTACCGTACAATATTGTACGAGGTGGTTCTAACGTTTTTAAGTGTAAATAAGAAAAATAATGTTCAATCCTCTAGGCCCCCGTTTTACTGAATAAAAATGTGTGTGTTTGGGGGCGGGGAGAGAAGGTGCCGGGTTCTCTTTTCTGATAAGATTGTGTCTAAAACAAGAAACACTTTATAGTTGCATCTTGACTGAATCTATAAAATGCTAAATTATGTTTTAGACATTATATGATTTGTATAACATACTTTCAAAAATAATGAATAAATAAGTAAATAAATGTTAATTGGTTGATTTAATCTTGAATTAATCAGTTCATTTAGTCTACTTCTTTCCACATTTGAGTTAACGAAACAATGAATGTCAGTGTTTTCCTTTACTTTTTTTTAATAAAAAAGAAGTAATTTAAAACAACATTTTGTTGGAAACAATGTCAATAAAACAAAAATATACTATCACACTATTTCCCTTTTTAAACATATCTCTCAGAGAGTCTCTGCTTATAATCACCTCATAATCACTAAGATAAGATAAGCCTTTGATGTGCGCTATGGTCCCAAGGACTTGTTTATTGCAAACGATTAGACAGGCCACCCCTTTTATATAGAGAAAAAATGTGTCTTTAAATGTAAGCAGATGTCGTTACTAGATGCTATTATCATTATTTTTATTATTTTATTAGTAGTAGTAGTAGTAGTATTTAAAGTGTCATTTCGATACGGAAATAGAAGTGAAGGCAATGATCAGGAATCAATTAACCCACAGCTCCCATCAGAGACCCCAAAGGAAGAGAAACACAAACCTGAAATAACTAGACCATAATGGAAACCTCAATAGCGGAAAGCCAAAAGGACTGATACTTTCCCACAAAATGGCTATCCAAAACAAAAACCTATAAGCCATACACACACTCAAAGACAAACCATTACAAAAATAAACCTAGTGCTGCACGTTTGTTTTACGTCTAATTCAGGGCGCCCATAATATACGTTTACGGCAAAAATATATACTAAGCAAAATTATTTTCCCCTTATATTGACTGAAGTTTTCGCGGGTGTTCAGAAACACGGACCATTTAATGAGAGAAGAAATCGTTCAGACCTCATCGTCGAAACCGTCTTCTCCAGATCCATCTATATTATCACTATAATCATCTATGGGTCCCGCTTGGTAGTTCTCGGCATCAAAATCATCATCAGAGTCGTCTTCATCAGTGTCATATGGAGTTATATCATCATCTAATGAAGTATCGTGGTTCTGCTCTGTATCTACTATGTTTTCTTTACCGTCAAACTGAAAGTCCGAATGAGCGTTTTGTTTTTCTATTGTTTCTTCGCTGGCATTGACATTTTCTTCCGATCTTTCTTTTGTTGTGTTATGGTTCTGTGTGCTCGGTTGGGTATTTCTAAATGGCTTGCTCCTGACAGCGTGTGGACGTCCGTGACTGTCTTTTTCTGGCTTATCCATTTTAGTTATTTCAAGATCTGTTTCCATTTGTCTATATGCACTGTCCTTTGCATTGTTTATTTCATTCAGCGCCCAGCTGCAGTATACAATGCAGAACAGTGTTGCAAGGCAAGTAATGATGCAAAAAAGTGCATTTACTGAAACTGTAGCACAAAGTTTCCTTCGTTTCTTGGCAGAGTCGTGTATGGGTAGTTCCAGCTCATTCATAGGTAGTAGTCGGGATTTTGTCTCGGCATTTTCCATCATTTCAAATTTAGTATTGTGCATCTGTGTCTTCTCCTTTTTTTCTAGTTTTATATAGACTGAATATTAATTTCTGTCCACTTTTACGAGTATTCAATATCTAAGGTAATAATGGAAGGTGTTTTGAATTTGATAGATGCTACGAGTTTTGGAGCTAATATCCGATGACCGAGGAGTTGGCCCTAACCAAAATGCCTTTATCTCTTATATGGGAAATACAGGAAAATCCTTGGAATTCTTTTGTGATCTAAAAATTGACCACGATGTGCCCACACCATAAAGCTAACAACAATGATTGGGTATTGTTTTTATCTGTTGGCGAATAGAATTTAAACGAATACTGAAACCCCAACCTGAAACTGTCAGGGTGAACAAAATTTGTTTCAAATTTTCGCTAATATTTATCATACTGGAAACTTTTTCACGCTAGGAAGGAACATCCCGCCTACATTTAAGGTTGTTTTTAACTTGTTTCCGGCCTTCAACATTTAGAGTCATATTTATGTTTTTTAAATTTGCAATTGAAATAAGAACCAGCCGCGAACTAAAGTCATTGTCAGAATACAAAAAGTTTAAAATGATAAATATTTCAAACATATAATGCTCGTTTCAATTGGTTCAGACTGTGATTCAGTCCGCTGATTTTGAAACGCGATAGGATTTTACTAGATAGGATTAAAGATCAAGCTTGTTAAAGGTTATACAAGGGTAATTTCCCGTCTATAAGGTCATTAAAAGCAGTGACTGTCTTAGTACTTCTATTTAATGTCCTGTTTTTTGTTGTTGTTTTTTTTTTTGTTTTTTGTTTTTTTTTGTGTGTGTGTTTTTCAATTGGTAAAACACAGTTGCAGTACTTAAATCCTCTCTATAGATTGCTTTCTATAACAATAAAATAAAACCTGTCTTAGTGGCCACCTCTATTAAGCAAATAACCTGTCTTAACCAAGCAGGAAATCAGTTCCCAAGAAAGGCAAATGTGTTAAATTTCACCTGTATTAAGCAAGCATCTGTCTTAAGCAAGCACATTTTGGTTATCCCTTAGGCGCTTGCTTAACCCATATATGACAATGGAATATTCCATCCAGTAAGTTTGGAGTGGACCATTTCCAATTATAGGGGTGTCAGGTTTGTTATTGCTTGTATGAAATTTTACAAAAATGAGTGTTGTTTAAGCAAATAGTGAAGACACAGATCAGACGCCGCGTTTTGCGGCGTCTGATCTGTGTCTGCACTGTTTGCCAATGTCCCAGAAAAGGGCCGCGAGGCATATATGGGTTAATACAGGTTGGACTGTAATATGAGACAAAGTCTTGTAATACAGTGAAATTCCGCTAAAATTATATTGTAAAAACCTAAAATTAAGACTACTTCTTTTGTATGTTGTAGTTATTCTGTCTTTGTGATTTCTGCATACAGTGTCCTCTGGTCATGGACCACCTTTGAGACTATTCAAAAGTGGTCTTAAAGACCGCTTTTGAACAGTCCCTAATGTGGTCTTAATATCGGAATTTTAGTGTATATGATTTCAAGTAGAAAAGGCTTAAACCAAGGAAGATAGGAAAAATATATAAATGCTGCATATTGTTTTGAGATCATCACGAAAACATGCCTATATGATTTTGACCCCCTCGAACCCCACTTTTATATAGTAAAACTGGGGTTTGCAGGGGTATACATTATTTTTCGTATTACTGCTCCAAAACATAGATTGTGGGTACTCGTTAGAACCGTCTCGTTGAGGCGGTTCTAACGAGTATCCACAATCTATGTTTAGAGCAGAAATAAGAAAAATATCGAAATTTTTCATCAGAAATTTTTCATTTTTTCGGTGATAAAATTTACAATGTATTTGTATAGGCGTGTTTTTGTATAGTTAAAGTTCACAAAAGCCATAATGCATCACGTCAATAAGTACAGTCAACCCTCTTTATACCGACATTCGGTATAACGACAAATTTTGTTTAAACGACAATTTCCATCACGTGAACAAGTCCGTGAAATGAACATCTTCTAAACCCCACTTTATATAGAGGAAACTGGGGTTTACGGGGGTATATATTATTTTTCTTATTTCTGCTCCAAGACATAGGTCGTGGGTAGTCGTTAGAACCGCCTCAATGAGGCGGTTCTATCGAGCACCCACAGCCTATATTTGCAGTATAAATAAGAAAAATATTACGAATTTTTACCAGAAAAATAACCATTTTGGAGATGTGAAAAAAATGTACTATGTAGCACGGGTGTGTTATCGTAATGAATGGAACAAATTCTTAGCTCACCATTACGAAAATACACCTATACAAATTCATTGTAACCTTTATCGCCGAGAAAAAAGAAAATTTTAGGATGAGAAATTGTGATATTTTTCTTATTTCGGCTCTAAAATATAGACTGTTGGTACTCGTCTGAACCGCCTCGATGAGACGGTTCTAACGAGTACCCACAGTCTATAATTTAGAGCAGAAATAAGAAAAAATAAGGTTTACCCCTGCAAACCCCAGTTTTATTATATGAAAGTGGGATTCAAGGGTGAGGCGGTTCTAACGAGTACCCACAGTCTATATTTTAGAGCAGAAATAAGAACAAGAGGGCCCAATGGCCCTATATCGCTCACCTGTGTACCAGAAAATCATAAGTGTAGGAGACCACTTGACATTGCTACATACTAAATATCTGAGCTCTGGGCCTTATGGCTTTGGAGAAGAAGATTTGTGAATTTTTCCAGTATAAGTCCATAGGTCAATTTTGACCCAAAGGGCATGGTTGGCAGGATTTATGTAGGCGACCATTTTATGTTGCTATATACTAAATAGCTAAGGTTCGTACTGCATAGTTTCAGAGAAGAAGATTTTTAAAGCTTTTTCTTTTCCATTATAAGTTTATTGGAGTTAAGAAGCCACAGGATTTGGCCAATTTGAACCCCAGTGGCAAGACTCAGGCAGGAATCATGTAGGCAACCACTACATGATGCTACATGCTAAATACCTAAGCTCTGGGCCTTATAGTTTCACAGAAGAATATTTTGAAGTTTTTTTTTTCCATTTTAAGTTTTTTTTCCATTTTAAGTCCATCCATGGGCTTGGCCAATTCTGGCCCAAGGGGCATGATTGGCAGGATTTATGGAGGTGACCTGGGCCCTGTGGTTTCAGAGAAGAAGATTTTTGAAGCTTTTTTTCCATTAGGAGTCTATGGGAGCTAAGGGGCCCTGGGGCGTGGCCCATTTGGACTCCAGGGGCATGGTTGGCGGGATTTATGTAGGTGACCACTTGCCGTTGCTATTTGCTAAATATCTAAGCTCTGGGACCTGTGGTTTCAGAGGAGAAGATTTTTGAAGCTTTTTTCCATTTGGAGTCTTTGGGAGCTAAGGGGCCCCGGGGCGTGGCCCATTTGGACCCCATGGACATGATTGGCAGGATTTATGTAGGTGACCACTTGCCGTTGCTACATGCTAAATATCTAAGCTCTGGGCCCTGTGGTTTCAGAGAAGAAGATTTTAAAAGCTTTTTTCCATTAGGAGTCAATGGGAGCTAAGGGGCCCCAAGGCGTGGCCCATTTGGACCCCAGGGCCATGATTGGCAGGATTTATGTAGATGACCACTTGCTGTTGCTAGATGCTAAATATCGAAGCTCTGGGCCCTATGGATTCAGTGGAGAAGATTTTTGAAGCTTTTTTCCTTTAGAAGTCTATGGGAGCTAAGGGGCCCCGGGGCGTGGCCCATTTGCACCCAAGGGGCATGATTATCAGGAATTATGTGGGTGACCACTTGCCGTTGCTGCATGCTAAATATCTAAGCTCTTGGCCCTGTGGTTTCAGAGAAGAAGATTTTTGAAGCTTCTTTTCCATAAGGTGTCTATGGGAGCTAAGGGGCCCCGGGGCGTGGCCCATTTGAAACCCAGGGGCATGATTGGCAGGATTTATGTAGGTGACCACTTGCCGTTGCTACATGCTAAATATCTCAGCTCTGGGCCCTGTGGTTTCAGAGCAGAAGCTTTTTGAAGCTTTTTTTCCATTATGAGTCTATGGGAGCAAAGGGGCCCCGGGGCGTGGCCCATTTGAAACCCAGGGGCATGATAGGCAGGAATTATGTAGGTGACCACTAGCCGTTGCTACATGCTAAATATCTAAGCTCTGGGCCCTGTGGTTTCAGAGAAGAAGATTTTTGAAGCTTTTTATTTCCATTATGAGTCTATGGGAGTTAAGGGGCCCCGGGGCGTGGCCCATTTGAAACCCAGGGGCATGATTGGCAGGATTTTTGTAGGTAACCAGTTGCCGTTGCTACCTGCTAAATATCGAAGCTCTGGGCCCGGTGGTTTCAGAGGAGAAGATTTTTGAAGCTTTTTTCCATTAGGAGTCTTTGGGAGCTAAGGGGCCCCGGGGTGTGGCCCATTTGGACCCCAGGGGCATGATTGGCAGGAATTATGTAGGTGACCACTTGCCATTGCTACCTGCTAAATATCTAAGCTCTGGGCCCTGTGGTTTCAGAGGAGAAGATTTTTGAAGCTTTTTTCCATTAGGGGTCTATGGAAGCTAAGGGGCCCCGGGGTATGATCCACTTTGACCCCAGGGGCATGATTGCCAGGATTTATGTAGGTGACCACTTGCCGTTTCTACCTGCTAAATATCTAAGCTCTGGGCCCTGTGGTTCCAGAGGAGAAGATTTTTGAAGCTTTTTCCATTAGGAGTCTATGGGAGTTAAGGGGCCCCGGGGCGTGGCCCATTTGAAACCCAGGGGCATGATTGGCAGGATTTATGTAGGTGACCACTTGCCTATGCTACATGCTAAATATCTCAGCTCTGGGCCCTGTGGTTTCAGAGCAGAAGATTTTTGAAGCTTTTTTTCCATTATGAGTCTATGGGAGCTAAGGGGCCCCGGGGCGTGGCCCATTTGAAACCCAGGGGTATGATTGGCAGGAATTATGTAGGTGACCACTGGCCATTGCTACATGCTAAATATCTAAGCTCTGGGCCCTGTGGTTTCAGAGAAGAAGATTTTTGCAGCTTTTATTTCCATTATGAGTCTATGGGAGCAAAGGGGCCCGGGGCATGGCCCATTTCAAACCCAGGGGCATGACTGGCAGGAATTATGTAGGTGACCACTGGCCATTGCTACATGCTAAATATCTAAGCTCTGGGCCCTTTGGTTTCAGAGAAGAAGATTTTTGCAGCTTTTATTTCCATTATGAGTCTATGGGAGCAAAGGGGCCTCGGGGCGTGGCCCATTTGGAACCCAGGGGCATGATTGGCAGGAATTATGTAGGTGACCACTGGCCGTTGCTACATGCTAAATATCTAAGCTCTGGACCCTGTGGTTTCAGAGAAGAAGATTTTTGAAGCTTTTTTTCCATTTGGAGTCTATGGGAGCTAAGGGGCCTCGGGGTGTGGCCAATTTGGACCCCAGGGGCATGATTGGCAGGAATTATGTACGTGACCACTTGCTGTTGCTACATGCTAAATACCTAAGCTCTGGGTCCTGTGGTTTCAAAGAAGAAGAATTTTGAAGCTTTTTTTCATAATGAGTTTATGGGAGCGAAGGGGCCCCGGGGCGTGGCTCATTTGGAACCCATGGGCATGATTGGCAGGAATTATGTAGGTGACCACTTGCCATTGCAACATGCTAAATATCTAAGCTCTGGGCCCTGTGATTTCAGAGAAGAAGATTTTTGAAGCTTTTTTTTTCCATTATGAGTCTATAGGAGCTAAGGGGCCCCGGGGTGTGGGCCAATTTGGACCCCAGGGGCATGATTGGCAGGATTTACATAGATGACCACTTAACATTGTTACAAGCTAAATATCTAAGCTCTGGGCCCTGTGGTTCAGAGAAGAAGATTTTTAAAAATTTTCCCATTATAAGTCTATGGGAGCTATATGTTGCCATGGCAACCAGAATTCCAATCTGATCAGCCCAAAAACCATATGCAGCCTTTCCCCCTACCTGATGATGCTTCACGTGAAATTTGATCAAGATTTGCCATGGGGTATTAGAGATATACTTATTTGAAATTGTTTACGGACGCACGGACGCACGGACGCACGGACGCACGACGGAGAAAAAGTGATCACAAAAGCTCACCTTGTCACTACGTGACAGGTGAGCTAAAAATAAGGTTTACCCCTGCAAACCCCAGTTTTACTATATAAAAGTGGGGTTCACTTTACAGTGTTGACGGGGACGTCAAACCTCAAACCAAACAAACAAACAAGGGTGAGGCGGTTCTAACGAGTACCTACAGTCTATATGTTAGAGCAGAAATAAGAAAAATAAGGTTTATCCCTGTAAACCCCAGTTTCACTATATAAAAGTTGGGTTCACGGGGTAAAAACTATGAAGGCGTATTGTCGTGATGAGATGAGACGATTAATGAAGATATTCAAGAATATTATAATAATTTAACCCATTTAAGACAAAATGGAATCTTCCTCCTTATATATAGCAGAAGTCCATTTCAAAATTTAGGGGTGTCAGGTTGTGTTTTCTACAAAATTTATTTGGAAAATGTCTGAATTTTTTGCAAACAGTGTAAGCCCTGATCAGACGCCGCGTTCTGCGGCGTCTGATCTGGGCCTGCACTGTTTGCCACAGTACCCGTTTAGGGGTTTCCAGTCTGAAACGGGTTAATACTCCAAGAAACAATTTGTTTGTTTGTATTTGACTTTAACGGCCCGGTCAACACTATTTAGGTCATTTTGGGCCTGTCAGTTTACCTATTCACACTTTTCCTGGACAGGCTTTTATGCGAGCGGTTAAATAGTGCAGTGCGCATTCTTTCGCCAGAAACTGATAACTGCCCTTCTTGAATCAGCGGAAGGGAGAGAATGATCGTAGAAAGGATTTCATGATCATTTTCCACTAAAGAATGTTGCCCACCACGGCAGTTATCGAACCCTTGTCTTCCTGATCATCAGTCAGACGCACATCCTGATATTCAAGAATATAACTTGATTTAGAATATAAATTAATTACTCCAGAAAACGGATTTTGTGGATATTTGTTAGAGTCGCGATTCTAACAAATGTCCACAGCAGTTGTTTCTCAGAGTAACTAGGAGAACCTATTAAACTACACCTTATTTGGATTCTTTATATCTTTAAAGTGGAAGGGATCATATACTCTCGTTATAACGTGGGTCGTCGGTATAAGTTTGGAGCAGAAAATGGGAAAATATCACAGTTTTCCTAAGAAACATGTCATTTTAGAACAATGGAAGAAAACATTAGCTCACAGTGGAACTTCGATAACTCGATACATAGTGGAACTTCGATAACTCGATATACAATGAACCTTCGATAACTCGTAATACAGAGGAACCTCGATAACTCGAACATCGTCTTCGGGACCATGAAAATTTGTTCGAGATGGTTCGAATTACTGAGATTGAGTTTTAGTGCCAGGTCATGGGGCATAATTGGATCCACTTTAGAATATTTTTGCGGTCTTCTACCAAATAAAGGTATGTTTGTGTACTCATTAGAATCGCCTCAGTGAGGCGATTCTAATAAGTACACACATCATACTTTTTCAAGATCAGAAACAAAAACGAAATTCATCCTAAATCCTAATATATGGATATCTCGAATTTTGAAAAATATGCCCAAGGGGCTCCCAAACTAATTCGAGTGAGCCAGTGAGTGATAGAGTTTTACGTCCCACCAACAGCTAAGGTCATACGGAGACGCGACCTCGGTTTAAAGACCCATCCGAAAGTTTGGAGAAGGCCGGGATCGATCCTGCGACCCCTGGTTTACAAGGCGAGCAGCGGTAACCACTACACCACGGAGGCTTCTAAAAACTAATTCGAATTAGCCATGGTAATCGACCTATCCGTGCTCGAGTTATCGAAGTTTTGCTGCACTGCTCAGTCAACAACTCGTTATGATATGAGTATTTGTGTGATTTGAGGTTTAACGTCCCCGTCAACACTGTATAGGTTATTTTGGAGACGTTGCTTCCAATTTTGTGGGACTTTTACCCCACACTGAGATGAAATGGTGAAATGACATCTCAAGCCCTGTCGCCCAATGAAACCAATAGGTTTTATAAGCATGGACGGGCCGGCTCGCACCGCTTTGCCTGGGCAGACTTAGATCCTCTATGCGGTTTACCATTACTCGTGTGCGGTCGGTTTCAGCTCTGCCTGGAAGCATCATGCAACCCATGTATTTCTTCAAGCTCCGATAGGCGGGGGCCAACAAAAAAGGTAGAGCGTTTCCGAAGAATTCTTTTTGTTTGCTGCTTAAATTCATTTTCAAAACATGATAAATATGACAATCTGATCGTGGGAAGCTGGAGAAAAGAGGCGAGTGAGTATTTGAGTTTTACGTCTCACATACGGAGACGGGACTTCGGTTTAAAGACTCATCCGAAAGTCTGGCGAAGCCCGGGGTCGATCCTGCGAACCCTGGTTTACAAGGCGGGTAGCATAACCACTACACCACGGAGGCTTCTGGATAAAACGAGGTAAAACCAAACATTTTAACAAACATCACGAAAACACGCCTAATTAGTTTTGACCCCCTTGAACCCAGATTTTATATTGTAAAACTGGGGTTATAAGGGTAAACCTTATTTTTCTTATTTCTGCTCCAATATATGGATTGTGTGTACACGTTAGAACCCCCTCAATGAGGCGGTGTACTCGTTAGAACCGCCTCAATGAGGCGGTTCTAACGTGTTCCCACAATATCGAGGGGGTTCTAACGATTACTCACAATCTATATTTTGATCAGAACTAAGAAAAATACCCCAACTGATCATCTTAAAATTTTCGTTTTTCCGGCGGTAAAACTGATAGGCATGTTTTCGTAATGGCCAAAAAGGTAGAGCATTTGTTATTCCTTCTGAAGACAGTTTTTTTAAAACATTTTTGTTTCGATTGCTGCTTAAATTCATTAAAATAACGTTGAAAACATTGATTCCACGTCGCGTCACCGTTGTGTGACTGCAGGCGGTCGGTCTACGGTCCCACAATCTGCGGCGGCAGGGCTTGAGACGTCATGTCATCTCAATGTCGGGTAAAAGACCCACAAAATTGGAAGAAATGTCTCCAAAATGACCTTTACAGTGTTGACGGGACGTTAAACTTTTAAACTTCAAATCAAACAAACAAACGTTTTGAGCAGACCCACAAATTCTATGTTTTGAGCAGAGACAAAAATGCAAACCCATTTTTCTCAAGATATTGCGATGTGCGGGGGGGGGGGGGGGGGGGTTCATTGTGGTATCATCATTTTCGGGTTCTGATCTGCTCTGTTCTCAGTTTCCAACGAATCGGTTTTATGTTCTTCTGTTCTGTTCTCCCATGTGCAGTCGTGGATAATGTTAACCCATTTTATACTGGAAACCCCAAAACGGGTAACTGGCAAACAGTGCAGGCCCAGATCAGACACGCCGCAGAACGCAGCGTCTGATCAGGGCCTGCTCTGTTTGTAAAAAGATTCAGCCAATTTCCAAATCTGTTTTGAAGAAAACACAACATGAGAACCCCTAAATTTTAAAATGGACTCCTGCTAAAAAGAGGAATATTCCATTTGGTACAAAATGGGTTAAGGATAATTTTTTATGACTTACAATCAGAAAATTATTCCCTTTATTATTTTAATCTTTCCTCACTTAACCACGATGAATCAATCACTTAAAAAACAAAATCGGAAGTCGCGGTAATTCCAACCTCTTTTCATTGACTTTTACTGCGGAATTACTAGGTAATTTCCTAGGAAGTGACCTTGTTTGTTTCTTTGATTTGAGGTTTAACGTCCCCGTCAACACTGTATAGGTCATTTTGAAGACGTTGTTTCCAATTTTGTGGGACTTTTACCCGACCTTAAGATGAAATGACATCTCAAGCCCTGTCGCCCAATGAAACCAATAGGGTTTATACGCATGGACGGTCCAACTCACACCGCTTTACCTGTACAGGCTAAGCGGTTTACCAGTACTCGTGTGCGGTCGGTTTCAGCTCTGCGTGGAAGCATCATGCAGCCCATCTATTTCTTGAAGCCCCGACGGGCGGGGGCCTTTGGAAGTTACCTCCAGTCCCAGAAGCTCCAAGGCTACATGTAGGGATCTCTAGCCTCCGAGGCTAGAGGTCCGGTACCGGATCTCTATATAGCCATTCCTATTAGGTTTAGCTGGAGGTTCGGTAAAATATTAAAGCAGTTTCCACCAGGGAAAGCAGCCATCTGACGTCCTAAATGAAAGAAAATATAACGAAAAATTTACTCTTGATTTTTTATCTCCAGTAGCTTCATTTCGAAAACAGGATTATGCAAATGCATTGTAAACTTTACCGCCGAAAAAAACGAAATTTGTAATATGAAAAAAATGTGATATTTTTTCTTATTTCTGTCAAAATATGGACTGTAGGTACTCGATAGAACCGCCTCATTGAGGCGGTTCTAACGAGTACCCACAATCTATATTTTAGAGCAGTAATAAGAAAAATAAGGTGTATCCCTGTAAACCCCGGTTTTTCTATATAAAAGTGGGGTTCAAAGGGATCAAAATTTTATAGGCGTGTTTTCATGATGAGCCGCAACTTCCGAAAACGGCGATATAGTGAATTGTGTCATCGGCAAAACCAAGACTTGGAAGTATGTATGTAGGGCATTTTATTATTATTATTATTATTATTATTATTATTATTATTATTATTTTTATTATTATTAACAAATATTGCTCTAAGGATGAGAGTCTACAAAACTGATACTGAAATCACGCATGCATACGGAACCCGTGAAGGGATATGATTTTTTTTTATTTTATAAGTTGTGCGCACAAGATAATATCTTGTGCGGACAAGATATTATCTTGTTCGGACAAGATATTATCTTGTGCGCACAAGATCTTGTGCGGACAAGATAATATCTTGCATACGTTTTTTTTTTTTTTTTATTACCGGTAAATGATAATGGATCCATATAATTGTATTGAGAAGATAAAAGGCAATGACCGTGTGAGATAGGAAGACAACAGAATCTTAGTCCTTATAGTGGCCCATCTTTTTAAAAAAGTCTGGTTCCCGTCTACCTATCAACGACTTCTTGATGTGCTTTCAATGACTGCGGTTTCGGCAGTCTGTGAGTCTTAGACAGTATGCCATTGAGAAATCAAAGCGCAAAAGGCACTGAAATGACAGATTCTGTGAGAAAATCATAACACTGTGAAAACTTACAGAAAACCTTTCTAAAAAGATCATAAAATTTAGAAAGGTAGTTCTGCAAATTCCAATATATGATATGTTTGCAGATGTCTATAGACCGGTGGTATTATGAAACGTCATTCGACGTTTCAAATTTTTGAAAGAAACTATTCTGAGCGTAAACAAATAAATGGAACCATGTGAGGCCTAAGCACTTGATTGATGTAAAGTCTCGCTGTTCAATCCACACCTCAGCTATGATCTTAAATGTTCTTTAAGACACTAAGCTGCGTTCGCTAACTACATACCATAGCTCGCCACACAATTACGCTTATTTCACCCGATATGTCATGCTCTATTACGCACGCGTCGCCTCGGCATACCTTACACCTATACGTCGAAACACCCGGAAACGACAATCGGCGTGATTCACGCTGAAGTGCGATTTGTCACTGAAACGCATATGTCAGTCGCTTAGACGCCAATTTACGTATTTCATGCACTAGCGTAAGTGTTCCGTACTGTGTCGACCTCGGACCCATCAATACTGACAGTATTGATGGGTCCGAGGTCGACGCGTTAACTATGGTCACGACAGGAACGTCTAGCTCTCAAGCGTGCATCGCATAAGGGCGAAGATCAGTGTCAGTGCTTATTAGTCGGTAGTTGAGACTCCTTGTTTATCAACAGGTACAGTGTAGCAGCTGCCGGCGGAAATCTGTTTCACATATGCGTCTGACGGTCGAATCGATCTTGACGTACTGACGTCGGTCTTCCGCTACGTCGACGTCCACTAGCGTCTTTGTATATAGTAAGATGTCGCTCCAATAGACGATAGATCACACACATGTGGCACCCAAAATCAGAGTCAACGTCATCCGCTTTCCGACCAGCTTCTTACTGTCCAGGGGAACGCTTACGATCCTTTAATGAAACATGTTGCAATACGCTCTCACTAAATGCTTTTTTGAGAACAAATTTCAGTTTCTTCTTTTCTAGGAACGACCTTACATTACACATCAAAAGTTTGATCCTGAACATGTGGTTTCTATCCGTACTGATGTGAGGGTGGTGCACAGGATCGACGTGGCCGGACTGATAACCAGACGTCACGGTTGATTGATTTAACTTTTTTAGCTTAAGGGCATGGTGCCTAAGTGTGTTGTAATCGTTTGGTTTCAGAATCAAAGCACTGAGTGTGTGGGGTGTAGGTTGGAGTAATAGTCCACGGCTGAGATTTAAACTGTTTCATTTTAACTCTGAAATTCCAAACAAATAGTATAGATAGTGATAAGAAGACGCGTTCGGCAGCGTCTGATCTTGGTCTACACTGTTTGCCAAGCTCACCCTATGATTCCATAATAACCCTCTTCCGTCTTATGGAGTACCCTGATCTCACTGCGGCTATTTTCTACAATACAAAAAGTTATTCTGACAAGTCAGTGCTAGTCACATAGACATTAGCACTGAAGTGCTTTTCTTATTATCAACTTCGGGTCGAATGCCAAACAATCAACCCAACCATAGCCGCGTCGTTTGTCAGTGTTATCTGTAAAATATGCACTTGAATCAAATGTTGGATCTGGCAAACAATGTAAACTCAGCTCATACGCCACAGAACACGGTGTCTTGTTCTACACTTTTTTGCATTAGTTACTAACATCTTAAGTTTAAACGAATCAGTCTAAGTCCCCGTTCATGGCCAGTCTGCATTTAGAGACAATCGGCATGAGTGTTGTCAGTGCTTTGATTTATTCACTGGCTTGTGTTTCTGGAGTGCATTCTTCCATCACTGAAGTTGGGCTCGTCCATTCTGCTAAATATATATGGCATATAGAATTATATCATAGGACCTACACTAAGTATCTGTACCATATTCCAGGGTTGAAACGGACAGCGTTTCACGGAAAGTCAATATACACCTAAGTTGTAACTGACCTAAACTTGACCTCGAAAGTCAGAAAGAAAACCCATTGATATTATTGTCTGCAGCTTACCTGGTCCAACAGCAGGCTGGTCTTTAAGGATTAACTATTGACGGCACTGATAGAAAACAGTGCAAAACCTGAGCAGACTGCAGAGCAGACGCCGCATTGATCTGGGTATACAGTCTTCGCCAAACCCGTCGCATGATGCAGCTGATTCATATGAAATACTGACTCGTCAAGTCATCTGCTTCAAAATTTTGTATTACGCTTACAGGATAAATAATACGCTTGTACAATTTTGATTACTGCGCCAAACCGGACTACATTTAGTGCGGACTCATATTTCTATGGCGGTCAAAGCCGGAAGGAAGCCTGAATTACTCTAATCGTACAGCACAGTAAGAATAGACAGATGGAATCTGTCATTAAAAATGAATAATGAGAGTACACCGGCCTCAGTGGTGTCTGGCTGAGGATCATTAGAGGGTCGTGGGTTCGATCCCAGCTGGGTCGGCAACATTCTTTAATGGAGATTTTTTTTTTAAACTGCTCTTTCAAGATTAATTCACTTATTTCCGGCCGATTTCCTGGTGAAGGATTGTCTAAGGACGTGTCACCAGTAAACAATTCTGATTCTGATTCTGATCGTTAATCAGATGTTTGCGAAAACCGGAGTACCCGGCAGAGAGGGATGGTAGCATGATAGCTCAGTGGTTAGTGCACTTGCCTCTGATGCTAGAGGTGCCGGGTTCGATTCCCGGCAGCGGCGATAAAATTTCGGAGTGAGAACACGCATCAAAGGATGAATGTCATAAAGTGCACAGTCCTTCGGATCGGGACGTTAACAGGAGCCCCACTGTGCAAAGAGAACCATCCCCAGTGCAGATTAAAGAACCCTACCATAATTACATGATAACTGTGTAGGCTTTCATCCTGCAAAACTGGAGTGTATGTAATATACACACCTGCCTAGAATGTCCGCGAGGGCGTATGGCAGTATATACAGAAAGAAAGAAAAAAGAAAGAACTTTGTGTCTCACATGTGACCTGAGCGAGGCTTGAACCACAGCGTTGAGTGACGTAATGATTAACATAGTTCTTACCCTATAGGCCACGGAGGCCAGATTCAGACAGGCAGCACATATAAGACTTGTTCACCCAATCTAGGAATACCCCAGCTAGCACGTAACAGCGCACCAGCGTCGGGCCGACAGCGATACGACGTTGACACGTCGTATCGCTGTCGGCCCGACGCTGGCCCGGCATTCTTTGCTGGCTGGGATGGTAGACCTAGGCCTTTTGCTGTGCCTGTGATTCTCATGAGTGGGCCGTCAAGCAAAAATTGAAAAAGAAAAGTTCAGAATATAGTCCTATCTGTTAGATTTGTAATTAGCAATTACTGCTTTGAAACTGTGGGCATGATTTGAATGCTATAAAAATAAGATGGGTGTTTCTCAAGAAAAGAAACGACCCACATGTAGACGAAACGACTCACGGACGAAACGACTCACGGGCAAAACGACCCGTGCCCCTATATACACCTGTGGACACAAAAGCGTTCAAACTCCGATGAACCACCTTTCAACGAATCTCTTTTCACCAAGTTAGTTTGACAAGTAAATGGCATTCATCAAAGTAGTCTAAAACTGGATCAAGCAATATACATTGATTGGTCTTATTGGGGCAAGCACTTTTTTTTCATTTTTAGATCTGATTGACATTCGAGATGTATTCTGATTGGACAGTGCAGGGTTTACACTGAAATGTACAACACTTTGTGTTTTGAATTTATCCCTGTCTTGCAGTTGACTGACAGGATGTAAGGAAATATTGAATGAAACATCAGATCAAAATGAAATGAAGCTCATCAAAGTTTGAACGGATTTGTGTCCACAGGTGAATGTACCAAAATCTATCTTTGAACTAGAAATAGTATACCCATTTTGTTTCATAAGTTTCATTAACACAACAGAAGCATGCTATTCAAAACGTTAGATATTTAAGAAATAGTATTGATTCGAATCAGAATTGTACAATAGGATTGCAGTGGAGCGCTGTCGTGCACTGGTAAAGCATCGGATTTGCGATCGAGAGGTAGCCGGTTCGATCCCGCAAGCGCAAAATTGTTGTTTCCTTGAGTAAGAGACTTTATCCGCATTGCTTAGTACTGGTTCCTACCCAGGAAAAGAGGGTCACGTGGAAGATTAGTACTACTACTAAATGTGTTACCCTCTATAAATAAGGTTGATTATTATTATTATTATTATTATTATTATTATTATTATTATTTATAGTGAACATGAAAAAACACCCTCAAATGACGTCTGAGGTAATGGCCAAATATGATCGACTCGGTATAAGAATCAGAATCCGAATCAGAATTGTTACTGGTGACACGTCAAATGACATTCATACACTCGGACCTTTGATGAGGGAAGTTAATCCCTAGCTCTAACTAAAGAGGTAAATTTATTCACACAACCATCAGCACCTTCACCTTCGAAATAATCGAATCAGGAAGGGCATTCCAATCTGTAATGGTTCTGGGGAAGAACGACTCTTTATAAATGCCAGTTCTTGTAGAAAGGGTCTGAAAAGCCAACGAATTGTGGTTTCTACAGTGTCTAGCTGGGGAACAAGGTCATCTGTTGGAAAGCTGGCAGCACCCTTTAGGACTTTGTATAGAAGGATGAGCCTTTAATTTTAATTTTCCAAGTATTCCAGTCATGCTCCCAGTTTCGAAGCAGTAATCAGACCCTTAGTACACATGTTGCTAATATGAGTATTCCATCTCAAGTTGTGTGTGATTGTCTATCTATCTATCTATCTATCTATCTTCTGATACTGCGTCGGTCACATTTGACCATTACCGCAGGTGTATATTATATACACTCCAGGTTTTGCAGGATGAAAGCCTGCACAGTAATCATGTAATTACGGTAGGGATCTTTAACCTGCACAGGGGATGGTTCTCCCTGCACAGGGGGGGCCTCCAGTTAACGTCCCGATCCGAAGGACGGTGCACTTTATGACATTCATCCCTGCAAATGATGCCAATGGAGCGTGTTCGGACACCGAAATTTTATCGCCGCTGCAAGATAGATAGATAGATAGATAGATAGATAGATAGATAGATAGATAGATAGATAGATAGATAGATAGATAGACAGACAGACAGACAGACAGACAGACAGACAGATAGATAGATAGATAGATAGATAGATAGATAGATAGATAGATAGATAGATAGACGAAAAATGGCTAGATTGTTTTGAATCTTTGCATGCAAATTGCCATAAGCCGGTATTTGGGAAAACCGAAAACAAACTTTTACCGGAAATAACCGAAAACAAATTCAAATAACCGAAAACAAACTATATCACCAATTATACCATGAGTATTGTACATTTAGACATGTTTAAATGCTATGTAAACAGTGAATATGGCCAGGTTTGGGAGAATAATTTGAAATAATAACGATTTCATTGCCTTTTTTTTATACAATTTTCATACATGGACCGGGATCTACACTGCTTGTACTAACTGTTTGTCTTGTTGTTTGTGATTTAAACGAATACATTATGCTTAGTAACTTGGCTGTTTGATAGTCAGAAATGTGTGTGACTAAAACAATTTATTCAGCAGGTTCTGCTTAAGAAAATTAGTCAAGATGGTTCATCGTGCTTGTCATAAGGATAACTGCCAAACCAGTAACATCAGGATCAGCAGGATTTAGAAATTTTGTATAATAAGAACAAATCATATATTATAACCAATAAAAAATGATTGTTTGGAGATATGAAAGTATGCACTCTGTTCCACTGATGTGTTACTTAAAGTTTAAAAGGCCTGTCAACACTATTTAAGTCATATCAAGGGTGTCAATTACTTAATCACGTTTTCCTGGACAGGCTTAGCCACTGTTAAATAGTTTAGTGCAGATTCTTTCGTTATAGAAGGTTTTAATGATCACTCTTCATGAAAAGATCTTCCTAGCAAGCCGGTATCAAACCAATGACCTCCTGATGACCAGTGAGACGGGCATCCGACGGATATACTCGACGTATTTTTATACAAAATTTCTAAAGCCGTATCCTGCTGAATAAATTAATTAGTCACGCCCATTCCTGACTATCAAAGTACAAGCTATAATATATTCATTTATATCAAAAACAACATGGCAAGCAGTAAGTACAGGCAGTGTAGTTTCTGATGTTTCTGGCTTGGCAGTTACCTAACCTGGGACATCCTGATGACCAGCCAGTTATAGCATTTTTGACTAAATTTCTTAAGCAGGACCTGCTGAATGGATTGTTTTAGCCGCACATATTTCTGACTATCAAGCAATCAAGTTACTAAGTATTGTGTGTTCATTTAAATCACAAACAACAAGGCAAACAGTTAGTAAAAGCAGTGTAGATCCCCGTCCGTGTATGAAAATTGCATAAAAAGGCAATGAAATCGTTATTATTTCAAATTATTCTCCCAAACTTGGCCATATTATCAGTTTACATGTACTTTAAACATGTATATGTCTAAATGTACAATAGTCATGGTACAATTAGTGATATAGTTTGTTTTCGGTTATGAGAATTTGTTTTCGGTTATTTCCGGTAAAAGTTTGTTTTCGGTTTTCCCAAATACCCGCCATAAGCCAGTACTGACATAATTTAAATGCAAAAAAAATCCCTAAACAATGATACTTTTGATATTACAGTTTGTTTTCGGTTATGATAATTTGTTTTCGGTTGTTCAGAATCAGAATTGTATCCGGTAAAAGTTTGTTTTCGGTTTTCCCAAATACCGCCAATAAGCTATTTCTTTAAAAATGCTTCCACAGCTTTTGTATTTGGACATTTTCAGTACGTTTGATGGACCAAACTTCAAGCGCCTGCACTATGGTGGTTGGCAGTAACTACTCGGACTGTGATTCTGCAGGCATTAATATCCGGTAATTCAACGCACCGGCGTAGGCCGATTTTATATCACTTAACGGCTTTATAAATAAGTGCTACGATTTTACAAACAACTGAACCTAAAAAAATGTCAACAACAACAGTTGCCGATTCACCGCTCACCAATCTGACCGGATTGCCGAGCTGTCCAATATTTCCTGAACACCCCGTGCAATGTGTAAGCTAAAGTTAATTGTTTTTTACTTATAAGTACATTCAGAATGGAAATAACTGACATATTAATGCTTTCAGATACGTTTATTTACAACTTTTCCCTCGGGCATTTTCCTATGTTTTGGAAGTCATTGGGAAATACCCATAACATATGTAAATGACTAATGTATTTGTTTCCAAAAATAAGAAGTACACCAGACTTATTTTGACCTAATGAAAAGTTGTGTCAGTGCGAAAGTGCTGTGTAGCTTTCAATGCTGGGCTTCAGTAGAGCAAGGGCCTGTTATGCTTGCAGCAGGTGCAGGGTGGGGGCTTGTAATAAAACATGAAGGTTGACTCAAATAGATTGCTGATATAAAGGCCCACTGCAATTTTGTGAAATGCTGTATAATTTAATACAAAATAATGAATGATGACCTTGTTGAGTTGTTCCCACAGCTAGACACTGTAGGAATCACCATTCGTTGGTGTTTCAGACTCTTACTGCAAGAACTGACGTTTATAAAGAGTCAATCTTCCCCAGAACCATTAGAGATTGGAATGCCCCTCCCAATTTGATAATTTCGAAAGCTGAAAGTGCTAACTTCCCACATCATAGGTCCTGGTGTATGAATGTCATTTGATGTGTCACCAGTAACAATTCTGATTCTGATGAACCCTTTGGCTACTAATGAACTCGCACTTGCATTTGGAAATTGATTTTTTCCATCAGAATTGTTAATGGTGACACATCAAATGACATTCATACACCAGGACCTGTGATATGGGAATTTAGTCCCTAGCTCTGTTAAACCAAAGAGGTAAACTTAGTTGCACAGTCATTAGCACCTTCAGCCATCGAAATAATCAAATCGGTTCAGAGGAAGTACGATTCTTTATAAAAGTCAGTTCTTGCAGCAAGGGTCTGAAACGCCAATTCTACGGTGATTTCTACAGTGCCCATTTGTGGGGACAAGGTCATCTGTTGGAATGCTGGCAGCACCCTTTAGACGTTTGTCTAAAAGGATGAGCCTACTCTCTTTCCTCCTTTTCTTGAGAGACCCCCATTTTAATTTTCCAAGTATTCCAGTCATGCTCCCAGTTTCAAAGCAGTAATTGACTGTTACAAATCTAGCAGCTCTATTCTGAACTTTTTCAATTTCTTCATTAAGGACCACTCCACTGGGACCCTTGTTATCTCGACCTCGCCTACATGTATCTCGATCCTATCACTTATGTCGAACCGATTTCTTAGTCCCATATATCTCCTCTATATATTTATTGAATTTCAACTTTGCATGTGTCAAACTACTATTAAGTCGACACTTCGGTTATCTCACCCATCATTTTCAGTCCCTGAATATATTTTTCACTGTTTTTACTACTGCATATCTCGAACTGGGATTCGTGACTTGAAGAAAAACAAAACGATACCGCCAGTCTTTCAGTTGACGAAAATAATAATAGACCTTTATAAAACAGTTCATTAATACTCACAATGTTTCTAATTTTCCGGTTTGTTCAAGTGCGTTCGCAATTAAAATTATCACAAACAATACCTTTACCATGTTTACTGCTATTACCAAAATCATGTGATGTAATAAAGATCGACACCATCTCGTTTCAGTGTTTTTTAAGATTTCTGTGATAAAGAACGGTTCTGATTTGTATAAATGTACGATTGGGTATGACAAGGTTCTTTAATTATCCCCCGCCGAAGGCGGAGGGATATAGTTTTGGCGTTGTCCGTCCGTCCGTCCTTCCGTCCTTCCATCCGTCCTTCCGTCCGTCCGTCACACTTTTTTGTCCGGAACCGTTTCTCAGCAACTATTGCATGGAATTAAATGAAACTTGAAATAAATATGTATTAGTATGCTGTGGTGATGCACGCGCAATTTTTTTTCGGATTGACTTTTTACATCCAGAGTTATGGCCCCTTGAATGATTGAAATTCTGGATTTTTCGTCGTCTCACTTTGTCCGGAACCGTTTCTCAGCAACTATTGCATGGAATTAAATGAAAATTGAAATAAATATGTATTATTATGCTGCAGTGATGCACGCGCAATTTTTTTTCGGATTGACTTTTTACATCCAGAGTTATGGCCCCTTAAATGATTGAAATTCTGGATTTTTTCGTCATCTCACTTTGTCCGGAACTGTTTCTCAACAACTATTGCATGGAATTAAATGAAACGTGAAATAAATATGTATTATTATGCTGCGGTGATGCACGCGCAAATTTTTTCTGGATTGACTTTTTACATACAGAGTTATGGCCCCTAAAATGATTGAAATTCTGGATTTTTCGTCGTCTCACTTTTTTGTCGGGAACTGTTTCTCAGTATTATTATGCTGTGGTGATGAACGCACAAATTTTTTTGGATTGACTTTTTACACCCAGAGTTATGGCCCCTTAAATGATTAAAATTCTGGATTTTTCGTCGTCTCACTTTTTTGTCGGGAACTGCTGAGAACCGCTTCTCAGCAACTATTGCATGGAATAAAATGAAACTTGAAATAAATATGTATTATTATGCTGCCGTGATGCACGCGCAATTTTTTTTTCGGATTGACCTGGATTGACTTTTTTATCCAGAGTTATTTCCCCTTAAATGATTGAAATTGAGGAATTTTGTCTATTCGGTGATTATATCGGGTTTTTTTAATATTCGCGAATTTTATTTTGGTATCCTTGAAACCACATAACAGGTAAATAATTTTGAATGATGCTAATAAGAAACACTTGTATTATATGCTTTTTCATTAACATGGGCACAACAGAGACATTAACAGTTAATGATTGTGTAACATTAATGAATTTTCACTTTTGCATTAAATGATTTATGCATCCAATGCATTAAGTAAAGCTTGTGTAAAGCTTTTTTGGAAAACTGGAACAAAAAGTATTGTATTACTGCAATAAAAGCACTGAAATACTTTAATTTTACCAAACAAATATGGTATTGCTATAAAAAACACTATTTAAATTGTTACTGTCTCTGAGCACAATGTATCTAGCTTGATGTTGTCATATATGTAGTTTCACATAGTAATTATACCTTTTTCTCTGCATATAATACTCTCACTTACTCTCCAACTGATCATAGGTATCTGGTTTCCTTTTTCAGTTTGGGTTAGGAATTAGTATTACAGCAAATCATTGAACCAGGTGCCTGTACAACTAAAATTTTCTATAACACTATATAGACATTTTCCTGCATCTTGATAGAGCTAGCTGCACTGTAACATGACCTACCTCCTCGAGCATGCCTCAATTTTTTTCACTGTCAGAATTAAAATTCATTTCATATAATATTCTTTAAAGCCTTGTGATGAAAGCTGTTTTCTAGCAGTTACAAAGATATATAGTTTTTTAGTCCCGTACCGGTTCTTACCAAATCGGGTCATCATGTAGGTCACTTTGTCAAATAAGAAAACATTGTGACGATGCTAAAAGTCACATTGTTCAGTGATTTTTCATGAAACATTGTCATGATAATTATATAGATGAAGTGAGGGGAAAAAGTAGTTTATCTATTTATACGCTCATATAATTTTTCCTTTATAGAACTTTGCATTTCATTTAAAGGCAACCGGTGTACGGGACACATCTGTTAGGACAGTTCCTTTTTTTATCCCCCGCCGAAGGCGGAGGGATATAGTTTTGGCGTTGTCCGTCCGTCCGTCCCTCCGTCCGTCCCTCCGTCCTTCCGTCCGTCCGTCACACTTTTTTGTCCAGAACGGTTTCTCAGCAACTATTGCATGGAATTAAATGAAACTTGAAATAAATATGTATTATTATGCTGTGGTGATGCACGCGCAATTTTTTTTTCGGATTGACTTTTTACATCCAGAGTTATGGCCCCTTGAATGATTGAAATTCTGGATTTTTCGTCGTCTCACTTTGTCCGGAACCGTTTCTCAGCAACTATTGCATGGAATTAAATGAAAATTGAAATAAATATGTATTATTATGCTGCAGTGATGCACGCGCAATTTTTTTTCGGATTGACTTTTTACATCCAGAGTTATGGCCCCTTAAATGATTGAAATTCTGGATTTTTTCGTCATCTCACTTTGTCCGGAACTGTTTCTCAGCAACTATTGCATGGAATTAAATGAAACATGAAATAAATATGTATTATTATGCTGCGGTGATGCACGCGCAATTTTTTTCTGGATTGACTTTTTACATCCAGAGTTATGGCCCCTTAAATGATTGAAATTCTGGATTTTTCGTCGTCTCACTTTGTCCGGAACCGTTTCTCAGCAACTATTGCATGGAATTAAATGAAACTTGAAATAAATATGTATTATTATGCTGTGGTGATGCACGCGCATTTTTTTTCCGGATTTACTTTTTACATCCAGAGTTATGGCCCCTTAAATGATTGAAATTCTGTATTTTTCGTTGTCTCACTTTTTTTGTCGGGAACTGTTTCTCAGCAACTATTGCATGGAATTAAATGAAACTTGAAATAAATATGTATTATTATGCTGTGGTGATGCACGCACAAATTTTTTTCGGATTGACTTTTTACACCCAGAGTTATGGCCCCTTAAATGATTAAAATTCTGGATTTTTCGTCGTCTCACTTTGTCTGGAACCGCTTCTCAGCAACTATTGCATGGAATAAAATGAAACTTGAAATAAATATGTATTATTATGTTGCCGTGATGCACGCCCAATTTTTTTTCTCAATTTTGGCCAGATATATTTTCTTGCCATTCTACACGAAAAACCCATTCGGCGGGGGATATCAATTCAACGAATTTGCTTGTTTGTACCTACTTTTCATTAGTGTCAAAATTGAGTACTGTCCTTTGTCCCGATGCACATACAAACAGGGTACATGTAGATCCTAAAAAGATGGCTCATGACCAGCTTTCTCGGCAGAACCTAAACTGTTTAACTGCCATATGACGTATAGCATGTACTGCTCGCCAAAGTGATATAAGCATTGCATTCACAAGTGGGGAACCAGTCCATTTAAGTACATATCTATTTTTAGCTTTCTTGGATACCCAGATTTGCAGGAATTTAAAAGACAACAGAACATGTGAGAAATCTTTTATAATCACTATAATTCTACAAGCTCCGTTACTTTCAAAACTCAGTAAGCTGTGCATGTAAGTGCTAAATACTCTAGAATAACCAAGAATACCAAGCATATCACGGCAAATAATGGGCTCCGACATGCATGTGACGTCACACTTTGGTTATCTCGTACTACAGATAACTCAAACTTTTTTATTCTGTCCCATGAGGTTTGAGATAACGAGCATCAACTCTACCATATTCCAAGATTGGACGAACAAGACCTTTATGTGCTTCCTTTTAAATCCTGTGGGCATTGATGAAGATTTTGTCTCAGGAATCAAAGTGTTCTATTTGCCTTGGTACATACGTTGCTAATACATGTATGAGTGTTCCATCTCAAGTTGTGTGTGATTGTCACACCAAGGTATTTAATGGAGTCCACATTCTCGAGGACCGTTCCCTCTAAGGTGTAAGAAGCCTCAATTTTGTTAGATCTCTTCCTAGTTATCTGCATCATGTTGCATTTAACTGGCTGAAATGTCATGCCCCATTTCAGGGCCCAACATCCTTATCTGTCTATGTCGTTCTGAAGTTTCAGTGAGTCATCTGTATCTCTAATTTCCCGGTAGCAAACTGCTACACTCTGCAAACAGTCTTATTTCTGAGTCAATGTCAGTGGAAATATCATTGATGTACAGGGAGAACAATAGTAAGTGGACCAAGAACAGTCCCTTGTGGGACTCCAGACAAAACTGTAGCCCACTCTGAAGATTCACCATTATAGTTGGCCATCCAAACCACAAAAAAAGATCTGATGGCAAAATTGAGTAGAGTATGGCATCCATGCAAATTGTCTTTTTTAGTGTGTTGCAAAAGTGATAGGGGTGGATGCCACTTCTGAAAATGCCCCTGAGCTTCAGAATTAGGTCAAAGGTCAAATGAGTGCAAAAATACAATAATATTTATACATACTGGTATTTGTATCCTTTCTCTATCTAAGCAGACCAAATAAAGTTAATTAAAACACCAGCAATGTACTTAGGACATATTATGTATGCATCATAAAAGTTGTACCATAGATTTGGCCAAGGTCAAAGGTCATTTAAGTACAAATTTTCTTTAAATATCCATCAATGTTTATTGTACAAAGGGTTATCTAGTATGTCAACTGAAACAAAGTCAAATGAGTTGCCATTTCCTTATCTAGGGAGCATAAAAGTATGATAAAACCCACACATTATACTAACAGCATAATGGCCAACCTAATCGGCCTTAAGTCAAAGGTCATTTAACGTTTAACACCTATACAGTGTTGATGGGGACGTTAAACCTCAAATCAAACAAACAAATCAAACAAACAACAATTTTCAGATGAAAAATTGTGATGTAAGAAAAATAATATTTATCCCCGTTAATCCCAATTTTACTATATGAACATGGGGTTCATTGGGGTCAGAATCATATAGACATCAAGGTTGTGATGTAGGAGGAGTAACACAGATAAAATAGATAATATAATTTTCCTTATTTCTTGTTTGGAACATATGTTACAGGTTTTGTTTGTTTGATTTGAGGTTTAACGTCCCCATCAACACTGTATAGGTGATTTTGGAGACATTGCTTCCAATTTTGTGGGATTTTTACCCGAAATTGAGATGAAATGACATCTCAAACCCTGTTGCCCAATGAAACCAAAAGGGTTTATACACATGGACGGTCAGACTTGCGCCGCTTTGTCTTGGCATGCTTAGATGCTCTAAGTGGTTTACCAGTACTCATGTGCGGTCGGTTTCAACCCTGCGTGGAAGCATCATGGAGCCGATCTATTTCTTCAAACCCCGATGGGCGGGGGCTTGATGTATCAATTACTAAGTCTTTACTAATTTTTTTTTTTTCAGACTGTGATAATAAATGTAAGAAGAGTTATTGCTTCTATATCTCTTGTTGGTTGGTAAGTACATGTAGTACAGTAGTAGACTAAGTAGAAGTCCATTTATTTTGGCCCCCTACCAATTTGTTGGGGACATATTATTTTTTATGTGGATCCAGTTTGTGTCGGTGTCAGTGTAGCCTGTTAGAAACACTATATAGAGGATTGTACATGAGTGTACATGTACATGTATTATTGAATTTATTAAACGAGTTGATCAAGGAAAAGGGATAAAATTAAGGCTTTGCCGAGTATTTTATCCATTTTCTGCAACTTGTTTAATAAATTAAATAATGTATGAACACGAATGCAAGATTCTATTTATCATATGACATTTAAAAGGAATTTTATTCACAATTTTTTAACAAAAATGTAAATATTCAGCCATTAGTAAATGGAACGGCATTAAAGATGTCGTACATGTAACGTTACGGGGCATATCTAACTAATTTGCATTTTCAATCCACTAGTGAATTATCAAATTTATTACAGAACATTATTACATTCTAAAACGCGACATCATATGATAAACATGTATCTCCTGATGCTGTATATGGATTCTGACCAAACTTGCATGGTTACATCATTAGAATGGGACAGTTTTGTTTTGATGGCCTTGACCTCATTTTCAAGGGCACGGTGCCCCCAAAACTGTCAATTTTGGGCCAAAAATGTCTTGTCTGCACCCTATCTCATGGACGAACTGAGGAATTTTGGTCAAACTTGGTACACTATATCACTATTATATACCAAAGATTTGATGAGATTTTGATGACCTTGTCCTTATTTTCAAGAGCACCCCCACACACACACCCAAAAACTGTCAATTTTGGCTTGTCTGCACTCTATCTCATGAACAGATTGTTGAAATGTGTTGAAACTCAATACAATATACCATCTTATGTTTTTGAGCAGAAATATGGGGGCTGATTGATATGTTGTGAGCCTCATATTAAAGGAGGCATGCAGGGTTGTCCTTTTAAAGTCCTACTATTCTCTGACTATATCGGGCCATGCACCCAAGGATCCAATATTTGCATAAAACCGTAGGATATCCATAATGATATGGTAGAAACACTTGGAAAAGATGCCCCTTCATATGCTTCAGTGAAAAGATAGATGTCGGAATTAAAGTGCGGCAGACAGAGCCTTGAGGATGACCTCTGTCCTGGAAGGCCTGTCAGTGTTGCAACCCCAGAAATGGTCAATAAAGTCCATGAAGCTGTTATGACTGACAGAAGAGTCACAGAAAAATATTTAGCCAGTAGAGTCGCATTTAACAGGAAAGAGTACATTCCATTCTGACAGAGGATCTATCAGGGAGAAAGCTTTCTGCCCCCTGGGTACCAAGACTTCTGACAGTTGATCAGAAGCACACAAGGCGCACACTATCACATGTTAATCTTAACCTTTTTGAGCTTTCTTCAGAGATTTGTCACTATGGATGAAACAAAGATCCATCATTTTACCCCAGAGGCCAAACAACAATCAAAAGGAGGGAAGCATCCTGACCCACCCCTAGCTACCAAAGAAGGCAAATACTGTTCCATCAGCTGGGAAGGTCATGGCCTTAGTTGTCTGGGATGCAGATGGTATTCTTCTGATAGATTATCTCCAAAAGGGACAAACAATCAATGGCACATAC
The DNA here is from genome assembly GCA_963580285.1 of Lucinisca nassula. NCBI lineage: Eukaryota > Metazoa > Mollusca > Bivalvia > Lucinida > Lucinidae > Lucinisca > Lucinisca nassula. Next base: position 40,478,527 of record OY757024.1, on the reverse strand, counting down.
TATGCTTCACTTCTGATGCAGTTACAGGAAATATTAAACTTTAGAGCACCGCACATGGATGCACTTGATTGAGTATCCGCCTTATTCACCTGATCTCGCTTCATCAGAGAAAAGGAGTTCTTTAAAAGTGGCATTGAGGCCCTTAAACCCCACTGGCAAAAGCGTATACATGTAGATACTGAAGGGGATTATGTTGAAAAATTATATATGTCCGACAAAATTCAAATACTTCAACTTGAGACTCACAACGTATCAATCAGCCCTTGTAAGAAGAAAAATGTATACCCCTGTAAACCCTTGTTTTTCTATATAAAAATGGGGATTTTGGGGGTCAAACTATTATATATAGGTGTTTATTTTGTGATTCTGATTTTTCGGCCACTTCTGATTAATGATTAGCTCGAAATAAGTGAAATAACCTTGAAAGGGCTATAACCTCCCCCCCCCCCCCCCCCACAAAAAAAAAAAATAATAAAAAATATCCAGCCAATAGAATATCCAAAAATAACGGTCGGAACTGAAAACATATAAATTATGATGCGGAAAGAAGTAGGCATCTTAACTTATCTCATATTCTGTGGTTAAGTGGTTAAAATAGGAAGAAATCAGTCAATTGAGAAGCATTTTTGAGTAAGGAACCAAATTAACTTATCTGATTTGATTGATTTTGTTCATGGTTTTCCTGTCTGTGGTTTTCCTCAAGTACTCTATCTGTTGTTGAAGGAAGTATTTTTCTCTTGTTGGTCTTTGTTTGTTGGTTTGATTTGATTTAACGTCCCCGTCAACACTGTCAATGTCATTTTGGAGATGTTGCTTCCAATTTTGTGGGACTTTTACCCAACATTGAGATGAAATGACATCTCAAGCCCTGCCACTCATTGAAACAATAGGGTTTATAAGCATGGATGGTCTGACTCGCACCGCTTTGTCTGGGCAGGCTTAGATCCTCTAAGCGGTTTAACAGTACTCGTGTGCCAGTCGGTTTCAACTCTGCGTGGAAGCATCATGCAGACCATCTATTTCTTCAAGCCCTGATGGGCGGGGCCGCTCTTGTTGGTCTTATTCTCAAAAATGATAATTTGTTTTGTTGTTTGTATGTCCAGTCAACACTATTTTAGGTCATTTAGGATAAGGCCTGAATTTTGTCATGCCTGCTTTAACCCTTTTTGTACCAACTCGAATCTTCCTCCTTATATATGACAGGAGCCCATTGCAAAATTTAGGGGTCACCGTGTCAGGTTGTGTTTTCTTCAAAATCTACTTGGAAAATGGTTGAACGTTTTGCAAACAGTGTGTAGGCCCTGATCAGATGCCGCATTCTGCAGCATTTGATCTGGGCCTGCACTGTTTGCCATGGTACCCGTTTTGGGGTTTCTGGTACTGAATGGGTTAAGCATATCACAATATATGTAGCTAAGGGGTCCGTTCTCCATTTGTTGTCATATCCTTTGCATTAGTCCTATTGTAAACTCAAATGTTCAAATCCATTTCTCAGTGACATTCACAGACTTGACATACCCTTGCCTAAATCATCTCGCTAGCAAGTCTGTGTAATGAACACCCCATAAACCTCACTTTATATGGAGAAAAAGGGGACTTACTGGAGTATACATTATTTTTCTTATCACAGAATGTGGATACTTGTTAGAACACCAAACTGCCCATACCTGATTGGGTAGAATTCCATGCAAATAGGGTCAACCCTCTTTATACCCACATTCATTATAACGACAAAACTCGTTATAATGACAATCTCAATGGAATTAATCCCCAGCTAAAGGCTAAGCCTTAGTTCCTGTCAGCTATGGCCTCTCTTGGGTTGTAAAAAAACCCATATCGAATCCATAGCCATGAAAGATTCATGTAATCTAATACATCAAGAGACAAAAAAAATGTGTCAAACATTGGTTAGAATCGCCTCACTGAGGCGATTCTAACAAATGTATGTAACAATTGTTTCTTGGAGTAATCAAGCATGCTGTTCATATTCACACATCTGATTGGGGTTCTTTATAACGGCAAATACATTATAATGACACAATATCAGGGAACAAATGCCATCGTTATAACGAGGGTCCGCGGTATGAGCAAACTAATGTGATCATAATATTGAGCGGGGTAATCTGACATTTTCTACGTACATGTATGTAGTAAATTTTAATGGAAAAATCAGAAGGAAAAAAAAACAGCAGAAAATGCATATACAGCTACACGTACACCAACATTCGGACTTTGCTGCACATGATCGTAGTTTGCAGAGTATTGGGACAAAGTTTAAGTATGCCTACACAGACTGACCATTCCTAGCATGTGTAAACTTCGTAGAAAATGTCCCAATGCTCGGCTGGTTTGATATTAGCTCTACCTGACTGGATAGTTGTCTCACTCTCTGAATAACCTATCATTAAATATCTCCTAGACTTCATAGTAGTGTCCGAATGTGCGGAATTTAGCTGTTTAAAGTTTTTTGCCAATGTTTAAACAGAAGCATAGATACACTGTACTTCCAATACACCCCTTAAGAGCACTGGCTCTCAAACACTTAGACAAGCACTATATGTACATGTAGTCCCTCAAGACATGGAGCATGATAGCTCAGTGGTTAGTGCACTTGCCTTTGATGCTAAAGGTTCCGGGTTTGATCCCCGGCAGCGGTGTGAAAATTTCTGTGTAAGAACACGCTCCATTTGCATCATTTGCAGGGATGAACATCATAAAGTGCACTGTCCTTCAGATCGGGACATTAACTGGAGACCTCCTGTGCAGGGAGAACCATCCCCTGTGCAGGTTAAAGAACCCTATCGTAATTACATGATTACTGTAAAGGCTTTCATCCTGCAAAACTGGAATGTATGTAATGTACAGCGTCTGTGTCCCCTCCTTTGGTAAAGTTGAAACCGGAAGAAAGAAAGAAAGAAAGAGAAAGAAAGAAGGGTCTACTAATATTCATTATTAGCTCACCGTCACGTAGTGACGAGGTGAGCTTTTGGGATCACTTTTTGTCCGTCGTGCGTCCGTCCGTGCGTCCGTGCGGCCATCCGTAAACAATTCTTTAAACGACATCTCCTCCTAAACCACTGATCGGATTTTGACCAAACTTCACAGGAATGATCCTTAGGCGGTCCCCTTTAAAAGTTGTTCAAATGGTTCCGGTCCGTTGCACATCTAGGTCATAGGAGCCAAAAACAGATTTTTTTTCACCAAAAACTTAAAAAATCTTCTTCTCTGAAACCACAAGGCCCAGGTCTTTGATATTTGGTATGAAGCTTCATCTGGTGGACCCCTACCAAGATTGTTCAAATAATAGTGCTGGGGCCAAAAATGCCCCCGCTCCAGGGCCCTTTGGTTTTACCTGGGCTTATATAGAGAAAATCTTTAAAACTCTTCTTCTCTGAAACCGTAAGGCCCAGGTCTTTGATATTTGGTATGAAGCTTCATCTAGTGGACCCCTACCAAGATTGTTCAAATTATAGTGCTGGAGCCAAAAATGCCCCCGCTCCGGGGCCCTTTGGTTTTACATGGGCTTATATAGGGAAGAGCTTTAAAAATCTTCTTCTCTGAAACCGTAAGACCCAGGTCTTTGATATTTGGTATGAAGCTTCATCTAGTGGACCCGTACCAAGATTGTTCAAATTATAGTACTGGAGCCAAAAATGTCCCAGCTCCGGGGCCCTTTGGTTTTACATGGGCTTATATAGGGAAAATCTTTAAAAATCTTCTTCTCTGAAACCGCAAGGCCCAGGTCTTTGATATTTGGTATGAAGCTTCATCTAGTGGACCCCTACCAAGATTATTCAAATTATAGTGCTGGGGCGAAAAATGCCCCCGCTCCAGGGCCCTTTGGTTTTACATGGGCTTATATAGGGAAGAGCTGTAAAAATCTTCTTCTCTGAAACCGTAAGGCCCAGGTCTTTGATATTTGGTATGAAGCTTCATCTAGGGGACCCCTACCAAGATTGTTCAAATTATAGTGCTGGGGTCAAATATGCTCCCGCTCCGGGGCCCTTTGGTTTTACATGGGCTTATATAGGGAAAATCTTTAAAAATTTTCTTCTCTGAAACAATAAGGCCCATGTCTTTGATATTTGGTATGAAGCTTCATCCCACACGGCCATGGTCCTTCTTTCCCCCCCCCCCCCCCCCACACACACACACACACTCCGGGGCCCTTTGGTTTTAAATGGGCTTATATAGGGAAAATCTTTAAAAATCTTCTTCTCTGAAACCGGAAGGCCCAGGTCTTTGCTATTTGATATGAAGCTTCATCTAGGGGACCCCTACCAAGATTGTTCAAATTATAGTGCTGGGGTCAAATATGCCCCCGCTCCGGGGCCCTTTGGTTTTACATGGGCTTATATAGGGAAAATCTTTAAAATTTTCTTCTCTGAAACAATAAGGCCCATGTCTTTGATATTTGGTATGAAGCTTCATCCCACACGGCCATGGTCCTTCTTTCCCCCCCCCCCCCCCCCCCACTCCGGGGCCCTTTGGTTTTAAATGGGCTTATATAGGGAAAATCTTTAAAAATCTTCTCTGAAACCGCAAGGCCCAGGTCTTTGCTATTTGGTATGAAGCTTCATCTAGTGGTCTCCTACCAAGATTGTTCAAATTATAGTGCTTGGGCTAAAAATGCCACCGCCCCGGGGCCCTATGGTTTTACATGGGCTTATATGGGGAAAATCTTAAAAAATCTTCTTCTCGGAAACCCCAAGGGCCAGGTCTTTGCTATTTGGTATGAAGCTTCATCTAGTGGACCCCTACCAAGATTGTTCAAATTATAGTGCTAGGGCCAAAACTGCCCCCGACCTGGGGCCCTTTGGTTTTACATAGACTTATATAGAGATATTCCTTAAAAATCTTCTTCTGAAACAGCAAGGCCATGGTCTTTGATATTTGGTGTGAAGCTTCCTCTAGTGGACCGCTATCAAGATGGTTTAAATTATAGCCCTGAGGCCTAAAATGCCCCCGCCCTGGAGCCATTTGGTTTTATATAGGCTTATGTAGGGAATATCTTTAATAAAAATCTTCTTCTCTGAAACCGCAAGGCCCATGTCTTTGATATTTGGTATGTAGCATATCTAGTGGACCTTTGCCAAGATTGTTCAAATTTTAGCCTTTGTTGATATTTGGTATGAAGCTTCACCATTTTAGACGTCTCTGAACATTATGCACATTATAGCCCTGGGGTTAATAATGGCCCTCCCCGGGTCCCACTTGTTACTCTATGGATCAGGTGAGCGACCCAGGGCCATCATGTCCCTCTTGTTTTCAGTATTCCTGCTCAAAAACCATAATTTGTGAGTTTGTTAGAGTAGCCTTAACCTTTACCACTCTCTAGGCTGATTCTGCAGATGACAAATTGTTGATATTTTTCTTTTTTTTCCCACAAAACAGGACTTGGCATCTCATGCAAATTGTCCCCTATGGAGACAATTTGCATGAGATGTCAAATCCTGTTTTCCAGGAAAATTAGTAAAATATTTCAAAATGTCGTCTGCTTTGAAAAAATAGCCAGCATGCAGAGTGTTAAAATGGAGTTTCAAACAAATGCCAACAATCTATATTTGAAGCAGAAGAAATATCTATAAATATTGTAATGGGAACATCCATCAGAAAAAAGTCCATTCTTAAAGTCATTTATACACCCCAACCTCTTTATAACATTATTGTTGGTGTCCAAAGCAGTTAGTTAAACAACAGTGTTATGTCTGATTATATAGAAAAAAGACCATTTATAGTCATTATACATTTTTGGGATCCATCTTGAAACTGTGTTATAAGGAACCATGTTGTAATGAGATTGTGGTGTACTAGCCTTGTTTTTCATGGTCATGTTTTCTTATTTTAATGGGAAGTGAAAAGATTGAAGTGAAAAGAAAATGGTTTGCCCTATATTTTCAATAACCTTACAGGATTTGTCTTTTGTAAAACCCAATTTTGGTGTGTATTTCAGTTTGTTTATGATCTTCATTATATGGCTGTTCAGGAAGTACATTGCTTTCGCACAGGTAAGTCACACTGGGTGTAACATGCAACTGTAACCTATTTTGTCGCGCCTGCTATTAGCATGGCGCGATATAGGCGTCTGGTTTTCTGTCCATTCATCCGTGCATTTGTCAAGGCGTCAACATTTTCGACCTTAGCATTCACCCTAATGGTCAAGTTTGTTTCTCAAGAACTATAAGAGCTTCATTATGATACTTGGTACAAACTTGTATCTGGGGATGGCAAATTAAATACAAGCATGCATCTACATTTCATGGTTCACTGACTTTGTAAAATATTGCGACCACCCTAGCATTCACCCTGATGGTCAAGTTAATTTCTCAAGAACTATAAGAGCTTCATTAATAATACTTGGTACAAACTTGTATCTGGGGATGGCAATTTAAATGCAAGCATTCAGAGTAATTGATAAGGGTCGTATCGTCGTAAATACGACTCTAAAATCGAGCAAATACACTTAAAAATGAAGAAAAGGTCGCACCGTATACGACCCTCAAATTGGCGATACGCAAAGGTCGTTCCATTGCAGTCGTATCGGCAATGAAAAAAAAAACCTGACGCCTGACAAAAAGCAATCGAAATCGCGGTATTTTTCGCCGCATCATAGTCTTCAACAAAAACTGTCCCAATCTTCAAGAACGATTCGAAATTCATCCATTCATGGAAGATGGTATTTGTTTTATTACGCTGAAACACTTCAACCTTACCTTTTGACGATCATATATTCAGCTTATATTTAATCAGCCTCAAGTTATGACAAATATCAACATGATAAGGAAACCGATTATTGATGCGTGATTACATAACGGTATTTATTATCTAAGGGAAAGCCGTCCGCATTATTAGCTCACCTGAGCCGAAGGCTCATGTGAAGTATTAGTATACCACGAGCCGGCGTCCGTCGTCCACACTTTCAACGAAGTATATCTCTGGAACCAGTGGGCCGGCCTTGATCAAATTTCATATGAACCATCATCAGGTAGGGGGAAAGGCTGTATTAGGTTTTCGTGCAGATCGGATGAGAACTCTGGTTGCCACAGCAACAAATAGCTCCCATAGGCTTAACATAGGAAAAAGCTTGTCATCACTAGCTCCGTCAATTTTTTCTGATCGACTTCATTCTTGCAGATAACGAGGACAGGCATGAAATCTCGATCAAGTTCGATTTTGGGCTGAATCGGATTATTCACTCAGGAGTTACGTGCCCTTGAGCGTTGAAAAAATTGCCTATTGACTTAACATGGGGAGAATGTTGTCATCACCGTAGCTGCTTCAATTATTTTCAGATTGGCTTTATTCTTGCAGATAACCAGCACAGCCATGAAATCTCGGTCAAGTTCGATAACTGGCAGAATCGGATCATTCACTTAGGAGTTACCTGCCCTTGTGTGTTTTTGCATTAGGGTTAATTGGAATTTCAAAAATGTATATCTTAAAGACTACTTGGCCAACTTTGATCAAATTTCATGTGTCGCATTATTGGGCAAGTGGAAAGGCTTCATTAGGTTTTCAGGCAGATCTGAGTGGAACTCTGGTTGCCATGGCAACATCTAGCTCCCATAGACTTCACATAGGAAAAAGCTTGTCATCACTCTAGCTCCGTCATTTTTTTTCTGATCGACTTCATTCTTGCAGATAACCAGTACAGGCATAAAATCTCGGTCAAGTTCGATTTTGGGCCGAATCAGATAATTCACTCAAGAGTTACGTCCCCTTGAGCGCCCGAAAAATTGCCTATCGACTTAACATGGGGAAAATGTTGTCATCACTGTAGCTGCTTCAATTTTGTTCGGATTGGCTTCATTCTTACAGATAACCAGCACAGCCATGAAATCTCGGTCAAGTTCGATAATTGGCAGAATCGGATCATACACTTAGGAGTTACCTGCCCTTGTGCATTTTTGCATAAGGGTTAATGTGAATTTCAAAATTGTATATCTTGAAGACTACTTGGCCGACTTTGATCAAATTTCATGTGTAACATTATTGGGCAAGTGGAAACACTGCATAAGGTTTTCATGCAGATCTGAGTGGAACTCTGGTTACCATGTCAACATATAGCTCCCATAGACTTAACATAGGAAAAAGCTTGTCATCACTCTAGCTCCGTCAATTTTTTTCTGATCGACTTCATTCTTGCAGATAATAAGGAAAGGCATAAAATCTCGGTTAAGTTCGATTTTGGGCAGAATCGGAATATTGACCTCGGAGTTATGTGACCTTGAGCGACAAAAAATTTGCCCATAGACTTAACATAGGGAAAATGTTGTGACTACGATAGCGACTTGAATTTTTTTCAGATCAGCTTCAAACTTGCAGGTAACGAGGACAGACATAAAATCACGGTTAAGTTCGATTTAGGGCCGAATCGGATTATTTGCCTTGGAATTACCTGCCCTTGAGCATGAAAAAATACGTTGTGACCACGAAAGCAACTTTATTTTTATTCAGATCAGCTTCAAACTTGCAGGTAACGAGGACAGGCATAAAATCCCGGTTAAGTTCGATTTTGGGCCGAATCGGAATATTGACCTCGGAGTTACGTGACCTTGAGCGACAAAAAATTTGCCCATAGACTTAACGTAGGGAAAATGTTGTGACTACGATAGCGATTTGAATTTTTTTTTCAGATCAGCTTCAAACTTGCAGGTAACGAGGACAGACATAAAATCTCGGTTTAGTTAGATTTTGGGCCGAATCGGATTATTTACCTTGGAGTTACCTGCCCTTGAGCATAAAAAAATACGTTGTGACCACGATAGCAACTTTATTTTTATTCAGATCAGCTTCAAACTTGCAGGTAACGTGGACAGGCATAAAATCTCAGTTAAGTTCGAATCGGAATATTGACCTCGGAGTTACATGACCTTGAGCGACAAAAAATTTGCCCATAGACTTTACATAGGGAAAATGTTGTGACTACGATAGCGACTTGAATTTTTTTTTCAGATCAGCTTCAAACTTGCAGGTAACGAGGACAGACATAAAATCTCGGTTAAGTTCGATTTTGGGCCGAATCGGATTATTTGCCTTGGAGTTACCTGCCCTTGAGCATAAAAAAATACGTTGTGACCACGATAGCAACTTTATTTTTATTCATATCAGCTTCAAACTTGCAGGTAACGAGGACAGGCATAAAATCTCGGTTAAGTTCAATTTTGGGCCGAATCGGAATATTGACCTCGGAGTTACGTGACCTTGAGCGACAAAAAATTTGCCCATAGACTTAATTAGGGAAAATGTTGCGACTACGATAGCGACTTGAATTTTTTTCAGATCAGCTTCAAACTTGCAGGTAACGAGGACAGACATAAAATCTCGGTTAAGTTCGATTTTGGGCCGAATCGGAATATTTGCCTTGGAGTTACCTGCCCTTGAGCATAAAAAATACGTTGTGACCACGATAGCAACTTTATTTTTATTCATATCAGCTTCAAACTTGCAGGTAACGAGGACAGGCATAAAATCTCGGTTAAGTTCGATTTTGGGCCGAATCGGAATATTGACCTCGGAGTTACGTGACCTTGAGAGACAAAAAAAAAATTGCCCTTAGACTTAACGTAGGGAAAATGTTGTGACAGAAATAGCGACTTGAATTTTTAGCTCACCTGAGCCAAAGGCTCCAGTGAGCTGATAGTATACCAAGGCTCCGGAGTCCGTCGTCTGTCGTCCGTCCATCCGTCGGCCACACTTTCAATGAAGCATATCTCAGAAGGCAGTCGACCAATCTTGTTTAAATTTTATGTGTAGCACCATTGGGCAAGGGGAAAGGCTGCATCAGGTTTTGGAGCTAGTCTGGTTCATTTGTTCCTTCATTCTTCTTTCTCTCCATATAGAGATAATAGACCAATGTTAAATTTTTAATCAAAGATTTCCCAGGAACTATAAAAGCTAGACGCATCAAATTTGGTATTCAGTAGAATAATGATGACTTATTTTGTGTAAGAGACATTGGGCTTTCTCAGCTTATTTGTTCATCTGTTCTTTCATTCTTCTTTCACTCCATTTTGACCAATGTTAAATTTTCGTCAAAGATTTCTCAGGAACTATAGAAGCTAGAAGTCTCAAACTTGGAATGCAATGCAATAATGATGACTTATATCCTGTAAGGGTCAATGGGCTGGATTCTATTAGCAGATTTAGTAGTCAAGTCTGTGAATTGTTAAAACTTAAGTTCCTCAGGTGAGCGGTTTAGGCTCATTGAGCCTCTTGTTAACTTTATTAACAACGCCTGAAGCATGAACAGTAACTTTATGACAAGCGTGCATAAAAATACGATCCTGAATATTGATAGGCAACCACATTGCCTTCTACGGAGTGTCATCTTCGATAAATAAAATTTGGTTCGACAGATCTACCGATTCACGTTGTCATGTAGTTAGGAATTAAATATCAAAACAGACGCGCAGACGATATAAAGTTAAGTTTGTGGAGAACCTGACAAAGTTTCTCCGGAAAAACGTAAGAAAAAAATCAAATTCATGAGAAATTTCTGGCGGCTATTTCTCCCAAATCGCAGAAATTCACGTTGACATGGATTACTCTGTATTTTGTGGAAAAAACAAAACAGAAGCAACAACAACTGGGCTAGGAAAGTTATAATTAATGTAACAGCGAATATATATCCGACCAGGCAGCGTTAGTGCTAGCTCTTTCTGCCGCTTTTTCGCGTCCTTTTGCCATTGGCGGAAACTCTTAAACGGAGGCTTAAAAACCTTGTTTATTGCCGTTTTCCGACACGTGTATGTCGGCGCCTTTGATTGTTGCATCATGGTGGTTGTTTACTTTTGTCTCCACTTCTATTTTTCTTACTTTTATCATCCCGACGAATTTTTTTCTCGCAGCATTGTCGTCAATGCACGTCTGAGATAGAACCACCGCTGCACAGACTGATCTCTTTGACCGCCGTGTTCCGTATACATTTGACCAAAATTATATTTATTGAGTCACAATGGCAGGATTAACCTGTAATACTTGGGTACTCATATATCTAATTGTGAATCACTGGTGGTCCGGTCAGCAGGCAGTGCATGCTTATTTACCGCTATCTATCAAGTAGCCGATTAAATTAACACCCTAAGATGTCTCGCCGGCGTCTTTGAACATCAAGCAGAATGACTGGCAGCGCATCATAAAAGAACGCAAACACTGCAACCGGGACAGACTGATTAGCTTTCACAGATGTGCTTGCTGATCTGTGTCTTCACTGGTTGCACGTTTCATTGTATTTTTGCTCAGCGCTGAATTTCTCGCCTCTTAACAATCGCATGCAGTTGCTACAATTAGTGGAGATTGCCCCCCCCCCCCCCCCCTGCCTTTGAACGCGTAGCACATAAGGCCACTGAAGACACAAAACATGGGTTTGAAAACGTTTTGATGACAGTATGGTCTGTGTGACGGCTGAAGACTTCCATCAGCCTGCAGTCTGATCAAAACGAGCCTTCAATGGCGTCTGGGAAATTCCAAAAAAAAAACACATGTGAAGAATACGACCACATTGGCTGCTTTTACATTCTTTAGAAGAAAAAGTAATTTTTCATTTTGCTATCCCCCAGCTTATTATTATGAAAACGTATATCGGTATGTTACGATGATAGAATATGTGTTTAACGTCTTTTACATATGGCCATTACCACGTCTGAAATTAGTATAAGTGCACTTAGCAGCCATTCTGTGATGACAGATGAAGATACGACCCTAGTTTTGAATTTAGGAGTACCGATACTTTCAAAGAATCACAGGATACGCCTATAGTCTTTGGTTGAAGGAGTAACAGTACTCCTCGGGCAAAAGCATATCAATAACACTGAAGCATCCATATTTGACCTTGGCCTACATTTCATGGTTCACTGACTTTGTAAAATATTATGACCATCCTAGCGTTCACACTCATGGTCAAGTTTATTTCTCAAGAACTATAAGAGCTTCATTAATGATGCTTTTTACAAACTTGTATCTGGGGATGGCAACTTAAATGGAAGCATCTATATTTGACCTTGACCTACATTTTATTATACCCCCGGCATACGAAGTATGCAATGGGGGTATATAGTTTTTGTCTTTTCCGTCTGTCTGTCTGTCCGTAAACAATTATTTTGTGTCAAAGATATCTCAGGAACTGCTTCACATAGAAACTTGAAATTTTGCACACATGATCAGTATGACTACTTGTATTGTGGGAAAGAAAATAAGGGCCAAGGGGTCAGGCCTTTTAGAGTTATTTCCCTTTGTAGTTCTTGCTGTTTAATAGTGTATATTTTTATTTTGTGTCAAAGATTTCTCAATAACTACTGTACATAGAAACTTGAAATTTTGCAAACATGATCAGTATGACTAGTTGTATTGTGGGAAAGAAAATAAGGGCCAAGGGGTCAGGCCTTTTAGAGTTATTTCCCTTTGTAGTTCTTGTTTCAGCTGAGGTGATGGCACTGGCCAATTATTTTGTGTCAAAGATATCTCAGGAACTGCTTCAAATAGAAACTTGCAATTTTGCACACATGATCAGTATGACTACTTGTATTGTGGGAAAGAAAATAAGGGCCAAGGGGTCAGGCCTTTTAGAGTTATTTCCCTTTGTAGTTCTTGCTGTTTAATAGTGTATATTTTTATTTTGTGTCAAAGATTTCTCAATAACTACTGTACATAGAAACTTGAAATTTTGCAAACATGATCAGTATGACTAGTTGTATTGTGGGAAAGAAAATAAGGGCCAAGGGGTCAGGTCTTTTAGAGTTATTTCCCTTTGTAGTTCTTGTTTCAGCTGAGGTGATGGCACTGGCCAATTATTTTGTGTCAAAGATATCTCAGGAACTGCTTCAAATAGAAACTTGCAATTTTGCACACATGATCAGTATGACTACTTGTATTGTGGGAAAGAAAATAAGGGCCAAGGGGTCAGGCCTTTTAGAGTTATTTCCCTTTGTAGTTCTTGCTGTTTAATAGTGTATATTTTTATTTTGTGTCAAAGATTTCTCAATAACTACTGTACATAGAAACTTGAAATTTTGCAAACATGATCAGTATGACTTGTTGTATTGTGGGAAAGAAAAAAAGGGCCAAGGGGTCAGGCCTTTTAGAGTTATTTCCCTTTGTAGTTCTTGTTTCAGCTGAGGTGATGGCACTGGCCGGGGGTATACGTGCCCCACTGGGCACTTTTGTCTAGTTGTTCACTGACTTTGTAAAAATATTGCGACCACCCTAGCGTTCACCCAAATGGTCAAGTTAATTTCTCAAGAACTATTAGAGCTTCATTAATTATACTTGGTACAAACTTGTATCTGGGGATGGTTACTTCAATGCAAGCATCCATATTTGACCGTTACCTACATTTTATTGATTACTGACTTTGTAAAATATTGCAACCACCCTAGTGTTCACCCTGGTATGATAGATAAAGCTCCAATGGTTTATTCAGCAATAACCCTGCTTCTGCCTATCACCTCAATGACACTTCCTGGCAGGCTACGCTGTCTGATGACAGCTCTTATTCTTTTGACAATGGATATGGGTCCAAAGTCTATTTAGCAATACCCATGCCTATGACTTCAAGGTCAAGGTCATGGACGTAGAGCAGTTTTATCTAAAACATTTTATGTTTGGGGTGTTAAGAGCTCATATTTTCCAAGCAATTTCTTGTGCTGCATTAAGATTATCATATTCATCAGGTAAAAATAGTTTGGTAAAAAACAAGGCTATGTTGTGCAATTTGATATTTTAACCCATAAAATGCCAATCACAACAATTGTCTTCTGCTTTGCCATCTGTCGGTAACCTTAAAAGTAATTTTTTTTGCAAACAGTGTAGACCCAGATCAGACTGCTACTGTAGGAGCAGTCTGATCTGGGCCCACACTGTTTGCCTGTATGCAAAAATATTTTTTTAACAAGATGTGTTTGTGAAACACGAATATATGTATGTCCCCGAGCATGGTCATTTTTTTCGAAGTTGGTCAGTGAAATACAGAGATTTCTCAGTGAAATCGAAAACTGTTTCAGAAAGTGACTGATATCAATTTTATTTTTATGTCCCCAGTAGCGATAGCGGGACATATTGTTTTTGCCCTGTCTAGGCTGTCTGTTTGTTTGTTTATTTGTTTATTGGCTTGAATGTGGACAACTTTAACGTTGGTCATACATTTTGAACAGTTTGAGATAGAGCCTTCATATTTGGCCTGTAGGTTCCTTGTGACAAGGGCTTTCCAAACATAGAAAAAGTTACCTGTGACCTTGACCTTGACCCATGACCTATATGTACTTTAAAGAAAAAATAACATTGGTCATAACTACTGAATCATTTGAGATAGAGCCTTCATATTTGGCATGTGCTTTCTTTCTGACAAGGATTTCCCACTTACACAAAAACAATTGACCTCCGACCTTGACCAGTGACCTACTTTTAAGAAAATAAGATTGGTCATAACTTTTGAATTATTTGAGATAGAGCCTTCATATTTTGCATGTAGGTTCCTTGTGACGAGGGCTTCACATTCATACAAAAAACTGACCTGTGGTCATGACCTCGACCTTTGACCTATTTAAAAGAATAAAATAACATAGGTCATAACTTTTGAACCATTTGAGATAGAGCCTTCATACTTTGCATGCAGGTTCCTTGTGACAAGGGCTTCACGTCCATACAAAAATGACCTGTGACCATGACCTTTACCTTTGACCTACTTAACTAGAAAAAATATCACTGGTCATAACTTTTGAACCGTTTGAGATAGAGCCTTCATATTTTGCATGTAGGTTCCTTGTGACATGGGCTTCACGTCCATAATTTTGACCTGTGACCTTGATCGTTGACCTGCTTTAAAGAAAAAATAACATTGGTCGTAAGTTTTGAACCATTTGAGATAGAGCCTTCATATTTTGCATGTAGGTTCCTTGTGACAAGGGCTTCACGTCCATCCAAAAATTTTGACCTGTGACCTTGACCGTTGACCTACTTAAAAGAAAAAATAACATTACACAAAAACAATTGACCTCCGACCTTGACCGGTGACCTACTTTTAAGAAAATAACATTGGCCATAAATTTTGAACCATTTGAGATAGAGCCATCATATTTTGCATGTAAGTTCCTTGTGACAAGGACTGCATGCCCATACAAAAAATTCACCTGTGACCTTGGCCTATTTTAAAGATAAAATTATTATTGGTCTTAACTTTTGAACTGTTTGAGATCGAACCTTTATATTGAGCATGTAGGTTCCTTGTGACAGGGACAATGTCTTTCAACTGTAACAAAAAATCTTGACCTTGATCTTGACCTGTGACCAAGTTCGAAACAAAAGACCATGCCTGGGGACTTATTCGTGTTTCACAAACACATCTTGTTCACTGCTTGGGGTTACTTTTTTCCTTCAAATCTAATTCTTTGGTCAATTTTACCATTTTCAGATGATTGAACATTAATAAACTGTGTTTAAATTGACACTTAGCACGTTCAAACGTCACAAGTACGTTAATGACGTCATTTTCAATGCTGACATCGTGTACTGTGTTGCATGACGTTAGATCAGTCTGCAACTTCTTTGGGAAACTACTCTCTCAATTTACGGGCCTCCGTGGCCTAGTGGATAAGAGCGCTGACTCTTAGTCATTAGGCCTCTCACCGCCGTAGGTTCGAGCCTCGCTCGGGCCACGTGTGAGACGCCAAGTTCTGCAACGGAACGTCAGGTGGTTTTTCTCCGGGTACTCCGGTTTTCGCCCACCTCTGATTAACGATCGGCTCGATATGAGTGAAATAATCTTGAAAGGGCCGTAAAACCCAAACCAAAAAAAAAAAAAAAAAAAAAACTCTCTCAATTATTTCAGTACCCATTCATAAAAATGCCATCCCAGGATATTTCCCAGGTGGAAACTTTCAGTTTACACCCAATATTATACCCAAGAAACATGTTGGATACCACTAAATTGACACGAAATGACCAGGCACAAAGTTAGTTTTCTCTGAGGGTGAGTTGCGTGATTAGTGAAGCTAAATATTGTCGTTTTGAAGCATAAAAGAAACAGAAAATTTGATTTTTTCAGTGTTGATCAAATTTTATTTCACTCATTAACACCAAAACTGGTATTTTCACTCGTTGCTGTGCCACTCATGAAAATACTGGTTTTTATTTCCATGAAATAAAATTTGATCTTACTCTGAAAGAATCAAATATCCTCTGTATGTTGCAAAGATGTATAGTTGACAGTGTTTGTGTATCTATTACATGTTTTCTTCCATACCTATAATGGCAATAAAAGTGGATTTGGATCCTGTTCAGTAGGAAAATATGTCCGCTTGAAATAATGGTGCCCTACATCGAGTCAGAAATGACGTTTGGGTAAATTTTAATTATAACATCTTTCTTATTTCTGCTTTCAACACAGATTGTTACGGTTCTAATGAGTATTCACAATCTAGGTTTTTGAGCATAAATTAGGCAGATGATGTTTACCCCCCTAAACCCCAGTTTTCTCTATATGAAGTGGGGTTTAGGGGGTGTTCTTTTCACGGACTTGTTCATGTGATGTTTTCCAGTACGGTCCATTCCGATGAGTTCATGTGCCCTATTTAGTGAAAAAGTGGAATGAAATCTGATAGATCACTGTTTACTTACATCATGATGAATATTTAGTAATTTGATAGTTTAGTGGGAAAAACATATTGGGAGAATGTACACTTCGTCACATGATGGGAGGATATACTGAAAAAAAAATCTTTTATTTTCCCCCAAAAATCTATAAAATTGAATAACATTCCGGAAATTAAATGTAAAATTTATAAATGAGAGCAATGTCATTGTTAAATAGAACCAACCCACCAGCACGTTTTTAGCTCACCTGTCATGTAATGACGAGGTGAGCTTTTGGGATCACTTTTCGTCCGTCGTAAGTGCGTGCGTCCGTCCGTAAACAATTTCTTCAAACGACATCTCCTAAACCACTGATCAGATTTTGACCAAACTTCACACGAATGATCCTTCATCAATTAAGCTTCATCTAGTTGACCCCACCGGCCCCGATAGCTCAGTTGGTAGAGTGTCCGCTCCGGGGAACGGGAGGTCTCGGGTTCGATCCCGGGCCGCGACATACCAAAGTCGTTAAAAATGGTACTAGCTGCTCCTCGCTTGGCACACAGATTTACGGGGTAGAGCTAGGACTGGTCGATCCAGTGTCAGGATAATGTGACTGGGTGTGGTATCATGTAATTTGTCTGGGACATGATACTTCAGTGAGGCAGCACTATAAACGTGAGCATTGAGCTCCCTGTCGCAACCAGACACCATCGTGATATGACTGAAAAATTGTTGAAAGCGACGTTAAACCCAAATTCACACACACACACTAGTTGACCCCTACCAAAATTGTTCAAATTATAGTGCTGGGGCCAAAAAATGCACCCGCCCCGGGGCCTTTTTGTTTAACATGTGCTTATATAGGGAAAATCTTTAAAATCTTCTTCTCTGAAACCGCGAGGCCCAGGTCTTTGATATTTGGTATGAAGCTTCATCTGCTGGACCCCTACCAAGATTGTTCGAATTATAGTGCTGGGACCAAAAATGCCCCTACTCCGGGGCCCTTTGGTTTTACATAGGCTTATATAGGAAAAATCTTTCTTCTCTGAAACAGCAAGACCCAGGTCTTTGATTGTTGGTATGAAGCTTCATCTTGTGGACCTGTACCAACAATGTTCGAATTATAGTGCACGGGCCAAAAATGCCCCCGCTCCAGGCCCTTTGGTTTTACATAGACTTATAATGGGAAAATCTTGAAAACAATCTTCTTCTCTGAAACCACAAGGCCTAGATCTTTGATACTTGGTATGAAGCTTCATATCGTGGACCTCTACCAAGATTGTTCAAATTATAGCACTGAGACCAAAAATGCCCCCGCCTCGGGGCCCTTTAGTTTTACGTAGACTTATATTGGGAAAATCTTTTTCTGTGAAACCACAAGTCCTAGGTCTTTGATATTTGGTGTGAAATTTCATCTAGTGGACCTCTATCAAGATTGTTCAAATTATAGCCCTGGGGCCAAAAATGCCTCCACGCCGAGATTCTTTGGTTTTACATTGACTTATATAGGGAAATATTTTAAAAAATGTCTTCTCTGAAACTGCAAGGCCCATGTCTTTGATATTTGGTATGGAGCTTCATCTAGTGGACCTCTACCAAGATTGTTTAAATTATAGCCCTCGGGCTACAAATGCCCCTGCCCGGAGGCCCTTTGGTTTTACATAGACTTATATAGAGATAATCTTTGAAAATCTTCTTCTCTGAAACAGCAAGGCCCTGGTCTTTGATATTTGATGTGAAGCTTCATATAGTGGACCTCTATCAAGATTGTTTAAATTATAGCCCTGAGGCCAAAAATGCCCCGGCCCCAGGGCCATTTGGTTTTACATAGGTTTATGTAGGGAATACACCCGGACCTCGTTATAGCACGAATCGGATATAACACGGTTTTGATTTGGACCCAAAATTTTCCCCAACCAACATTTATAGATATTATCCAAGGATTGTATCGGGTTTTAAGCACAGCAAATTTATTTTCCTCTCACTTTTGACTGCGGTTATACGGTCGCTAACACGGTAGCTAACACGGATAATAACGGTACTTTTTAATATTTATTGCAGGCCTCCAGCAGAGTTGAATATACAGTATATAAACCTGTTTAGCTCGACACGCATGATAAACATGAACTGCCATCGGCACAATCAAAAGTGTTGGCTTAGTGAAATAAAGAGATTAAAGAATTCAGTTACGCAACCGGAAAAAAATATTTGTCACGCTCTGTTAAGGATCACTGCTCAGCAGATATTTTAAACATCGATGCAGAGGATGTGATCGGTCAACTGCAATAAAACTCATTTTCTAGAGCCACATGTAAAAGAAAGCCAAATTTATTCCAGCTTAAAAGCAATTGATAAAACATATTCAAGATTGATTTTCGCGGTAAAAAAATCATTCAAAGACCATGTGCGCCATTAAAAATCGTTTCAGATGGCTAAAATATTAAGGGTAAGACATTTCAAGGGAAGTAACCCGGTAGTTTCACCATTGAAATGTATTAACGGTACTGTAGTTCGGTACGGTTTCGGACGCTCCGTTACAACAAAGGTAGCCGGGAACCAGCTATCAAAATGGCGTCATACTCGCTGTCAGATCGGACGATTTCTGGATATAAAACATGGTTTATCAGCTGGTTTCAATTAAAGTGACTTGTTTGACTTGATGGGCCATGGTATTTACTGCCATTGATTAGTTCTAAGCACATTTTAGTCGGGAAATAAAGTCATTAACCGGACCGCACATCATCTTGTTTGGGAAACTATTGATCTCCATTGTGTCAATGCTTGATCTGTGACAAATACGGTCGGCGTTTATAACACGATTCGGTTAACTGACACGGTCTGTTGGTTGGACCCGGAGTTCCATGTTATAACGAGGTATAGGTGTATCTTTAAAAAGAAATTCTTCTCTGAAACCGCAAGGCTCAGGTTTTTGATATTTCGTGTGTAGCTTCATCTAGTGGACCTTTGCCAAGATTGTTCGAATTATAGCTTTTGTTGATATTTGGTATGAAGCTTCATCTTTTTAGACCTCCCTCAACATTATGCACAATAGCCCTGGGGTCAATAATGGCCTTCCCCGGGGCCCACTGGTTACTCTATGGATCAGGTGAGCGATCCAGGGCCATCATGGCCCTCTTGTTATCATTTTCTAGCTTTTGAGGTTTAGTGATCGGTGACAAAAAGATAATGTAATAACTTTATAAAACTGATTAGCAAACAAAATACAAAGGAACTTTCCATTATAATTTCAGAGTATTTATTGCTACCATAATAGGGCATCAGTTGTGACAGCCATACTCAAGTCATTTGATTCGTTGATAGTAAGATATGGATGTGGCAAAATTTATTTATTCAGCAGGATAAGGGTTAAAGCTGCCCCCATTTAAGTGTATCCATTGCCCTTAAATAAAGTATTTTCCTCTTTTTTTCAGAGATTGATTCTGTACCTGAGTATAGCTGCCCTGTGCGACTGTATAGCATACCTGATGGTAAGAATGTAAACACCCTTTCTATAACACTGCTCATTATAGCACATTTTCAGATATAGCACATTTGTAAGATGGATACCAAAAATGTATAAATTAAGGGGAATAGGAACACCTTGCATATTTTTCCACAATTTTCCAAAGGAGGGGGGCACCTTTCAGGACTTCATGTTCGCTTCTTTATAAGCCCTGTCCCACCGAAAAAGGGGTTTACTCTTAAAGGAAAGAATATGACGTGGGAGACAAAAATAGTTTTGCAGGAGTTGCCTCCTCTGAAGGTGTTCCCATTCCCCTTAAGTTTTTAGTTGCAGTTGTCACCCTCTACCAACACCCTTGCCGGCCTCTGTAGCTCAGTCGGAATGGATACATGTCTGACTGGTGATCAGGAGGACACGGATTCGATACCTGTCAGGGTTGGCAACATTCTTTCGTGGAGATTGATCATGGAATCTTTCCTATGGTAATTCTCTCCCTTCCCCTGATTCAAGAGGGGCAGTTGTCAGTTTCTTGCGAAAGAATGTGCACTGTACTGGTTAACCGCTTTACGTATAAGCCTGTCCAGGAAAAGTGGGAATAAGTAAACTGACGGCTCAAAAATGACCTAAAATAAGTGTTGACTGGGCCGTTAAACTCCAATACAAACAAACAAACAAATCAACACACCTTATAAATAGTGCACATCAGGGTGGGATAATGAGGTGAAGATGTGAATATATAGATTAGAAGAGAAATGTTAAAAAGAAAAATGTACAGATTTTTAAGAAAAATGAGTAGGTTATATAAAAGAATGACCATTTTTGGATAAAATCTATTGTATGCTTTTTGGTTTGAAATTTGGAGCTTTCACTCACGGAGAAACATACATTGTGAGTAGTCATGAGAAGCCCCTCGGCAAGGCAGTTCTAAAAAGTACTCACATCATATGTTTTCATGCAGAAATAAGAAAAAATATGTAGGACTCAGATCGTGGGTTGGTCCCTGATCGAGGGCCGATTTCTAAATCGTGGGCCGATTTCATAACGGGGGCCGATTATGACAATGTAATTCCACAACGAGGGCCGATTCACATGCTGAGCTGTTTATCGTATCACACCAGTGTTGACAACTCGCCGTTTTTGCTGTCTAACGGTCCTGTCAATCGTTACATTTGAGCACTCCATTACATTCATATGCAGTACATGTTAACTATGCCGGGCGACTTAGTGTCACGACTGCTTCGCGTGGAGCTTGGTAGCTCAGTGGACTTGCCTTTGATGACAGAAGCCCTTTGTTTGATTCCCCGCAGCGGTAATAAAATTGTGGTGTCAGAACATACTCCATTAACATCATTTGCAGGCATGAATGCCAAAAAGTACATCGTCTTTCAGATCGGGACGTTAACCGGAGACCCTTTGCAGGGAAGAACAGCCTCTGTGCTGGGTAATGCCCCCTACTGTAATTAGCTCGCCTTACGAAAGTAAGGGAGAGCTATTGCCATACCCCCGGGCGTCCGGCGTCGGCGTCAGCGTCAGCGTCGGCGTCAGCGTCGGCGTCCGCATTTGGTTAAAGTTTACCTGCAAGCTCTTATATGTGATGTTTTACAACTTTATTTTGAATATATAATTAATAATTATTAAAAAAAAAATATTTAACATTATCATTGTACTTCATTTTACAGGTTTTTTGGCTTAAATTGGACTTTTTGAGAAGTTAATATTTTCCTCTGTATTACCTCCCTTACTTCTCTGTGTTAAAGTTTACCTGCAAGCTGCGTGAGTTCAAATCCGGGGGGAGGAACGTTTTTTTTTTTTTCTTTTCTTTTCTTTTTTCTTCTTTTTTTTCTTTTGAAAAATATAGCGGGGTCTGGGGCTCAAGGTCAAGGTCACTGTGACTATTTTTAGAAAAACATTGTCATTGCTCTAGCGCCTTCATTTATTGATGGATTTTAATATAACTTCACCCAAATGTTGGGTATAATGATATCTCGAGTGACTTTGACTTTCAGGGTCCGGGGCTTACGGTCAAGGTCACTACTTTCAGGGTCACAGGGTCAAGGTCACTGTTTCTATTTTTAAAAAAACATTGTCATTGTTCTTGCACCTTATTTATTGATGGATTTTAATATAACTTCACACAAATGTTGGGTATGATGATATCTCTAGCAAGTTCGACTTTCAGGTTCCGGGGCTGAAGGTCAAGGTCACTGTGGCTATTTTTAGAAAAACTTTGTGATCGCTCTAGTGCCTACATTTATGGATGGATTTTAATATAACTTCAAAAAAATGTTGGCAATGATGATATCTTGAGCGACTTCGACTTTCGGGGTCTAGGGCTGAAGGTCAAGGTCACTGTGGCTATTTTTAGAAAAACTTTGTGATCGCTCTAGTGCCTACATTTATGGATGGATTTTAATATAACTTCAAAAAAATGTTGGCAATGATGATATCTTGAGCGACTTCGACTTTCGGGGTCTAGGGCTGAAGGTCAAGGTCACTGTGGCTATTTTTAGAAAAACTTTGTCATCGCTCTTGCGCCTTCATTTATTGATGGATTTTAATATACCTTGACACAAATGTTTGGTATGATGATATCTAGAGTGACTTTGACTTTCCGGTGTAACGGTCAGTTTCTTCCCCCGGCCCGGTTCTTCCCCGGGGAAGAACTGGGCCGGCCCGTTTCTTCCCCGGGGGAAGAACTGGGCCGGCCCGTTTCTTCCCCGGGGGAAGAAACTGACTAGTCAGTTTCTTCCCCACCCAGTCAGTTTCTTCCCCACCTGAATTTTTTTCAGAACCATAGTCAACGAATAATTTTAGCTTGTTGTAAATGAGAAAAGAGACCATTCTGAATAAGTTCTGAGTCCTTTTAGCTTGAATGACAAAATTTTCTCTATACTTCACCATTCATGGAGATGCAATAAAATATGCATCCCAATTCAAGCAGCTTTCATGAATTTTCATTGCTTTTTAAGACATAAATTAGTATTAACTAAACAGATATAATAAGCCACAAATGTTTGACGCTCAAATTTAAATAGAATTTGGAGACTGGGCCGGCCCAGTTCTTCCCACCCCAGAATTTTCTGTCTACTAATAATTCTTGTGATAAATTTCCTTTGCTTTTAAAGACAAAAATTGGTATAAACTAAAAAGATATAATAAGCAACAAATTTTTGGAGCTCAAATCTAAATACAGTTTGGAGACTGGGGGTGGGGAAGAACTGGGCCGGCCCGTTTCTTCCCCACCCCAGATTTTTCTGTTTACAAAAAATTCTTGTGATAAATTTTCTTCGCTTTTTAAGACAAAAATTGGTATATATTAAAAAGCTATAATAAGCAACAAATGTTTGGAGCTCAAATCTAATTAGAATTTAGAGACTGGGGACGGGGAAGAACTGGGCCGGCCCGTTTCTTCCCCACCCAGGATTTTTCTATTTGCAAAAAATTCTTGTGATAAATTTTCTTCGCTTTTTAAGACAAAAGTTGGTATAAACTAAAAAGATATAATAAGCAACAAATATGTTTGGAGCTCAAATATTAATTGATTTAGAAACTGGGGGTGGGGAAGAACTAGGCCAGCCCAGTACTTCCCCACTCCAGATTTTTTGTTTATAAAAATTCTTGTGATAAATTTTCTTCGCTTTTTAAGACAAAAATTGGAATAAACTGAAAAGATATAATAAGCAAAAAAATGTTTGGAGCTCAAATCTAAATAGAATTTGGAGATTGGGGGTGGGGCAGGACTGGGCCGGCCTAGTTTTTCCCCAACACAGAAAACTTAAACATCATTACTGATTCAATTGTACATCACTACACAAGGGTGGGGAAAAAAAGGGTCGCCCCAGTTCTTCCCTGCCTCAGACATCCTCTGATATAACTGACATAACTGTACAACACTAGCCAAAGGGTGGGGAAGAAACGGGCAGGCACTGTTCTTCCCCACCCCAGACACCTTCAACGTCATAATTGACTTAACAGTACAACATTTACCAAGGGTGGGGAAGAAACGGGCGGCCCAGTCATTCCCCA
Organism: Lucinisca nassula; assembly: GCA_963580285.1. NCBI lineage: Eukaryota > Metazoa > Mollusca > Bivalvia > Lucinida > Lucinidae > Lucinisca > Lucinisca nassula. The sequence continues at coordinate 40,454,469 of OY757024.1, read as the reverse complement.
CCCAAGACATCTTCAGCAATATAACTGAAATAACTGTACAACACTACCCAAGGGTGGTGGAAGAAATGGGCCACCCCAGTTCTTCCCCACCCCGGACATCTTCAGCAATATAACTGACATAACTGTACAACACTACCCAGGGGTGGGGAAGAAATGAGTCGACCCAGTTCTTCCCCAACCCTACACCTTCAATGTCATAATTGACTTAACAGAACAATACTTACCAAGGGTGGGAAAGAAAGGGACTGGCCCAGTTCTTCCCCTCCCAAGACATCTTCAGCAATATAACTGACATAACTGTACAACACTACCCGAGGATGGGGAAGAAACAGGCCGGCCCAGTTCTTCCCCACCCCTGAATCTCCGAATTCTATTGAAATTTAAGTTCCAAACATTTGCTGCTTATTATATCTGTTTAGTTGATACCAATTTATGTCTTTGAAAGTGAAGAAAATTTATCACAAGAATTTTTAGTAAACAGAACATCTGGGGTGGTGAAGAAACGGGCCAGCCCAGTTCTTCCCCACCCCCAGTCTCCAAATTCTATTAAGATTTGAGCTCCACATTTGTTGTTTATCATATCTGTTTAGTTTATACTAATTTATGTCTTAAAAAGCAAAGGAAATTTATCACCAGAATTATTAGTAAGCAGAAACATCATTCTGGGGTGGGGAAGAACTGGGCCGGCCTAGTTCTTCCAGACCTCAGTCTCTGAATTCTATTGAAATTTAAGGGCCAAACATTTGTTGCTTATTATAGCTCGGTAGTTCATGCCAGTTTATGTCTTTAAAAGTGAAGAACATTTATCAAAATAATTTTTAGTAAACAGAAAAATCTGGGGTGGGGAAGAAATGGGCCGGCCCAGTTCTTCCCCACCCCCACTTTCCAAATTATATTTAGATTGGGGCACTAAAGGGTTGTTGCTTATTAAATCTGTTCAGTTAATACCAGTTAATGTCATAAAAAAATTAGAAAATTAATCATAGATACTGGAATTGGGATGAAAATTTCCTTGAATCTCCATATATTGTATGGCATAAAGAAAATTTTGCCATTCAAGCTGAAAAGACCTAAAACTAATTCAGAATGGTTTCTTTTTGAATTTTTAACAATCTGTGAGGCATAAATTACTCATTCTCTATGGTTCTAAAAAAAATTCAGGTGGGGAAGAAACTGACTGGGTGGGGAAGAAACTGACTAGTCAGTTTCTTCCCCGGGGAAGAAACGGGCCGGCCCAGTTCTTCCCCGGGGAAGAAACTGACTGGGGGGAAGAACCGGCCTGTTACACCGGGTCAGGGGCTGAAGGTCAAGGTCACCGTGGCTATTTTTTAGAAAAACTTGATCATTGTTCTAGTGTCCAGATTTATTGATGGATTTTATGATAACTTCATACAAATGTTGGGTATGAAATTCAACTTTCAGGGTCTGGGGCTCAAAGTCAAGGTCACTGTGGCTAATTTTCGAAAAACTTTGTCATCACTCTTAAGTACCTACATTTATTGATGGATATAATGTAATTTTACACAAATGCTAGGCTAGGCTTTTTTTATTTTGTCTTGCTCGAGGGGATTTGTATCGTCCGTGATGCCTTGTTATTACTTGGTACTTTGTAGAATTTTTTTTTATCAAATATAGATTTCTTTTTAATTTTTTTTATGCCCCCGCATCATATGATGCCGGGGGCATATAGTTTTTGGGTTTTCCGTACGTGCGTACGTGCGTACATGTGTACGTCCGTCTGTACGTGTGTGTGTACGTACGTACGTACGTACGTACGTGATCCTGTAACCTCAGGTTAAAGTTTTTGTAAGAGGTAGAGCCTGAACTTTTAGAACTCATATTTTCCTAACCATTTGATGGAACTGGTTCATCTTTGGTATGATGATAGATATAGGTCCAAAGTTTTATTAAGCAATACCCTCACCCATGCCTGTGACCTCAAGGTCAAGGTCACAGACTTAGAAATTTTCAATGTTAAAGACTCAGGTTAAGGTTTTTGTAACAGGTAGACTTGAATATTTTAGAACTCATATTTTCCAAACCATTTGACGCAATTGGTTCATATTTGGTATGATTATAGATATAGGACCAAAGTTTTATTCAGCGATACCCCCACCCATGCCCATGGCGTCAAGGTCAAGGTCATGGACTTAGAAATTTCCCATGTTAAAGACTCCAGTTAAGGTATTTGTACCTGGTAGAACCTGAACTTTTATGATGGCTTTGGTTCATATGATGATAGATATAGGTACAATGTTTTATTCAGCAATACCCCCACCCATGCCTATAACCTCAAGGTCAAGGTCACAGACTTAGACAATTTTAATGTGAAAGATTTTAAATATCTCACATTTTCCAAACTATATTATGGATTTGGCTTATGTATGCTATGATGATAGATACAGGTCCAAATGTTTATTTGGCAATACCCCCACTCATGCCTATGGCTTCAAGGTCAAGGTCACAGACTTAGTAATTTTTAATTAGATATTTTCCAAATCATGCGATGGATTGAGTTGATATTTGATATGATGTTAGATACCTGTCCATTTTATTCAGCGATACCCCCACCCATGCCCATGAGCTCAAGGTCAAGGTCACAGACTTAAAAATTTTTAATTATCCCCGCGCACAACATAGCTCTAGCGTCTATATTTCTTCACTGATTTCAATATAACTTCACACAAATGTTCCTTATGACAATACCTCGAACGAGTTTGACTTTCAAGGTCAAGGTCACTGTGGCTATTTTTAGAAAAACTTTGTCATCGCTCTAGCGCCTGCATTTCTTCACTGGTTTCAAAATAACTTCACACAAATGTTCCTTATGACAATTCCTCGAACGAGTTTGACTTTCAAGGTCAAGGTCACTGTGGCTATTTTTAGAAAAACTTTGTCATTGCTCTAGCGCTTACATTTTTTCACCAATTTCAATATTACTTCACACAAATGTTCCTTATGACAATATCTGTACCAAGTTCCACTTTCAAGGTCAAGGTCACTGTGGCTATTTTTAGAAAAACTTTGTCATCGCTCTAGCGCCTGCATTTCTTCACTGGTTTCAAAATAACTTCACACAAATGTTCCTTATGACAATTTCTCGAACGAGTTTGACTTTCAAGATCAAGGTCACTGTGGCTATTTTTAGAAAAACTTTGTCATTGCTCTAGCGCTTACATTTTTTCACCAATTTCAATATTACTTCACACAAATGTTCCTTATGACAATATCTCTACTAAGTTCCACTTTCAAGGTCAAGGTCACTGCGACTACATTTCTTCACTGATATCAATATAACTTCACACAAATGTTCCTTATGACAATACCTCGAGCGAGTTCGACTTTCAAGGTCAAGGTCACTGTGGCTATTTGTAGAAAAACTTTGTCATTACTCTAGCGCTTACATTTTTTCACCAATTTCAATATAACTTCTCATAAATGTTCCTGATGACAAGGTCACACACTTAGAAAATTTTGTTGCAACATGGATTTTCGGGGTGAGGCGGGGCCCTTGGCGGGGGCATCTGTGTCGTCTGGACACATTTCTAGTTTTTTTTTTTTTTTTTTTGAGTGGAAAGGCTTGGAAACAGGATGATTAGGGGTACATTTTGGTTCTCTTTCGTTTGCTGCAGTCTATTGGGCTGTTTTACAGAAGAAAATTTTTTGATGACTTGCCCTCATCAATCTTAGGCCCCCAAAGGCGAGCTATGTTGTCTTCTGACAACTCTTGTTACATGATTGCCGTGCAGGCTTCCAGTGGAATTCATTTCACTGACCGTTCCAAGGTGGTTCTTCTGTCGCAGTTCATTTTTTGTTGTGGTTTGTCTTTGAGTGTTTGTATCACTTATATTATTTTGTTTTGTATAGCCAATTGACCATTTTGTGGGAAAGTAACTGTCCTTTTGGCTTTCTGCTATTGATGTTTCCATTGGGGTCTGTTGTTTTATATTTGTGTTTCTTTCCCATTCGATTCCTGATCATTGCCTTCACTTCTATTTTTCATCCTACATCTGAGTGTATGTAATGACACCTGCGCGTATAAATAGTCATAAGTAACCGATTGCAGTATAAGTATAAAGAATAGAAAAGAAAAGAAAGAAACACTACATATACAATAGCTTGACAGAGGAATTTACCCCAGTCTTGAACAACATTCGGCTGATGATATACATTTCTACTCAAGGCTTCGTAGATTGTGTCAGGTCTTCTGTGATAGGTTGAGCTTTGAAGCCTCAACGTCCGTCTAACAGTATTTCGAATTGGGATCATTTTTACTAAGCCTTCTAGCTGAAACTCTGCGACGCCGGCATCCATTTTGTTCATTTTTTTATAATCGTTTTGTGACGTCATATTTAAGCGTTACGTTAGCGGGAAACGTAAGCCTAATACCAAGAAGATAGAAATCGGCCCACGATTTGGGGAAAAAACATTATCGGCCCTCGATGTGCAATACAATTGGCCCACGATTCGGAATTTGGCCCACGATCTGGGACCGGCCCTCGATCCGAGTCCTACAAATATATGTGGATATCCCCTCTTATCTGGGGCTATTGGGAATGCATTATTCTTGTATTTCTGGTTCAGTTGGCCTCTGTAGCTTAGTTGGTGACTCTAAATGATAAGGTCTGTCACCACTGTGGGATTTGATCCTAGCTTGAGTCACCTATGAGACATCAAGTTCTGCATCGGAAGGTCAGGTGTTTTCTATGGGTACTCCCATTTCTGCCCACCTCCGATTAATGATCTGCTCAAAATAAGTGAAATAATATTGAAAAGGTCATAAAACCTAAACCAAAAAAGGGAAAAAAAATCTAGTCCAAGACATTAACAGTTGTTACTCATTTGGGCAAAATGGGAGAAAACTCTCATTGGCAAGTACCGGTGATACCGATGCAGGTGAAGATTTTACTAAAATGTCTCCTTGAACATTTATAATTTTTCACTAGTTTTGATTAAATAAGATATTTTCTGTCATGGTATTCTGAGTCAGAATTATCCTTGGTAATGCCACAATTTTTTCTGCTGAAAAGAGTAATCTATCACGAAAACATGACTATTTAACTTGAACCCCCTTGAATCCCAATTTTATACAGAAAAAATGGGGTTTACAGAGGTAAATATTATATTTCTTATTTCTGCTCTAAAATAAGAAAATACTACAGTTAACGTTTTTCATCTTAATTTTTTTCTTTTTTAGCGATAAAGGTTACAATGTATTTGTATGGGCTTGTTTTCGTAATGTAATAGAATCTTGCCTTACATAAATAAATTAAAATTGTTCTTCTTTCTAAAAGCAAGATGCAAGCAGGTAACAGGGGTAGTATTGCACCCCAGTGCCACATGTCCTTGCTTTTTACGAGTGTCACTCAATATTTAACTGGCCTAACCCAGTTACTGATCTGTAGCAAGTGCACGCTTTTCACATATCTACAACAATGGTTACACAAAATTTTATCAGTCAGTCTAGTATTTGTAGTCCATGCGAGGTAAAATAACATGGCAGGGATCAGTGTTGCCAAATTTTCTTCACAAATTGAGTACAGAGCACTGCATCATGATAACAAGTCCGTGAAACGAAGACCCCCCTAGACCCCATTTTATATAGAGAAAAGTGGGGTTTCAAGGGATATACATTATCTGCCTTATTTTTGCTCAAAAACATAGATTGTGGGTATTCGTTAGAACCGCCTCAATGAGGCGGTTCTAACGAGCACCCACAATCTATGTTGAAAGCAGAAATAATAAAGATGTCATCAATTTTACCATATATTTATCATTTTCTGACACCATGTTGGACGCCATTATTTGTTACGGACATGTTTTCCTAATGGATAAGATACCTGTTTTTGAAAAAGAAGACAAACCAGGAAATCTATGAGGAATCATGTGAGCCCCGCCAAGCGAATTTGTGTCTTCGAGCATTCCGTCATGACAAATTTTAACTGCGCATGCCCAGCCATTCAGAGGGGCCAAGGATATGGCTTTCTGTCTGAAGGTTCCTCTTGATTCACTGCTTGTATGAGTGAGCAGCGAAGTTTCGCCTGAACCTTCGCTGCTCGCATAGGCGATAAGTACCAAAATCGCTTGACGGGGCCAATGTGAAAAATAGAAATGAAGGCAATGATCAGGAATCGATACAATTAACCCACAACTCCAATCAGAATCACCAATGCACAAACATAAAACAACTAAACCCTAACGGAAACCTCACTAGCGGAAAGCCAAAAGGACAGTTACTTTCCCACAAAATGGCCAATTGGCTATCCAAAGCAAAATAATATAAGTGATACACATGCTGAAAGAAAAGTCATAACAAAGATAAACCAAGACAGAAGAACTGCCTTGGAACGGTCAGCAAAACAAATTCCACTTGGGGGCTTTAATCGATTTTGCGTGGCCACAATCCTCGCCCCTACTTCTGTCGCGATTTAAACAAATAAATTGTTCAGTCCACATGAACGCCTCCTAACTCATCAGTGCAACATCCCCGTGAACACAAAAATCATTCAAGCACAGAGATGAAACAACAGTGAGGACTAGACATCAAGAAACCCATGAAATGCTGGATTTACATGGCCACAATCCTTGCCCTTACTTCTGTCGGAATTTAGACAAATATTCTGTTCATGAAAGCCTCCTAACTCCTCAATGCAACATACCTGTGAACACAAAAATCAATCAACCACAGAGATGAAACCATGGTGAGGACTCAACAGCATGCTGGAAGTTTACTTCATATTCAGCTGTTAAAAATTGGGTGACTGATTTTGAACATGGTTGGGTAATGTTGGAAGACACGCACTGTAGTGGAAGACCTGTGAATGCTACTGATGATATCACTTGTGAAAATCTAAGGGAACTAGTAAAGAAGGACAGGCGAATGAAAGTTTCAGAAATAGCTAGAAGATTTGAGATTGCTGAGGGTAGCGTTTTTACCATTTTTACATGAAAGCTGGGCATGAGGAAGCTTTTGGTGCCAAAATCCCTCAGTAAAGAAAAACAAGCTGTCCGAGTGTCAATGTCTGTGTCACTTTTGGAAAGATATGATTCTGATCTGGAAGACATTTTCGAAAGAATTGTTACCGAATTGAAACTGGGATCTGTCACTATGATCCTGAGACTAAACAGCAGAGTAAACAATGGGCAGGTCATGCAAAGACCCAGCCATCAGTTGGCAAGGTCATGGTAGATCTAGATCCCAAACAATTTATAGCTCGATCCCATTAATTGCTATTTTTCAGTATAATCTATAGATTTTTGTTTGAATATACATGTGCTTTGGTTATTTAACTAATGCAGCATGTAGCACTTTGTTCCCATTTTATAAAATGTTTTTTCTGGGTTATTTTTTCAGGGTGAGTTACATCCAGATGGACTTGTTTGTGACTTCCAGGCTTGGTGGATGACATTCTTTGGTGAGTGTCTTATTATGCAACAACTTGGCTTAAAGCACCAACAACTGAAGCAAACCATATTATCGTCGTGCCTGCTTTAAGTAAGGTGCCATACAGGAGTCGGTTTTCTGTTTGTCTGTTTGTCCATCTGTCTGTCAACAATTGAGTTCAGCCTAGCGTTCACCCTAATGTAAGAGTTGATTTCTATTAGAGTAGAAGTAAAACAAAGATCAGGAATTGATACAATTAACTTACTCCACCCATAAAAGACACCAAAGGGAAAGAAATATAAACATTAAGCGACCAGACCATAATGGAAACCTAAACAAAGGAAGGCCATAAGGACAGTTACTTTCCCACAAAATGGCCATATGGCCATCCAAAATCAAAAGACACAAGTGATACAAACAGTAAGTAACAAACAACAATATAAATAAATCGCCACAGAAGAGCCGCCTTGGAACGGTCAGTAGAATATTTCCACTGGGGGGCTTAAATCGATTTTACGTGGCCACAATCCTCGCCCTTACTTCCGTCGCGATTTAGACAAATAATTTGTTCAGTCCAAATGAAGGCCTCCTAACTCATCAGTGCAACATCTCCGTTAACACAAAAATCAAAGAACCACAGAGGTGAGACAACGGTGAGGACTCGACAGCAAGAAACCACTGAAATGCTGGAGCAAAAGAAAACCAACAGTTAAGACTCAGATGAGCCCGACCAGAGACAAAGCATCAGGCACCAACCAACATTATCTCTCTAATTCTCAATAAGCCTTTACGTTGGAGCCGTCATAGAATCTGAGGCCTGACCCACCGGCGTGCAATTAAAGAGGGAAGCAAAGTTGCCAACCGTGATTGGGTTAACTACCATGCATGCAGTCTGTCGTATAATATCCATGTTGTACCCAATCTTTTTATATCGAAGAATGATTTTACGAAATTGGGTGCTGAAGTCATTGCGGTTAAATATTTTTCTGAATTTATATACTAAGTCACCATAAAATTCGGGTTCCGAATTTACATTGTGATTTATAACTGAAAATCGATTTACAAAGTAGAAGTAAAACAAAGATCAGGAATTGATACAATTAACTTACTCCACCCATAAAAGACACCAAAGGGAAAGAAATACAAACATTAAGCGACCAGACCATAATGGAAACCTAAACAAAGGAAGGCCATAAGGACAGTTACTTTCCCACAAAATGGCCATATGGCCATCCAAAACCAAAAGACACAAGTGATACACACAGTAAGTAACAAACAACAACATAAATAAATCGCCACTGAAGAGCCGCCTTGGAACGGTCAGTGGAAGATTTCCACTGGGGGGCTTAAATCGATTTTACGTGGCCACAATCCACGCCCTTACTTCCGTCGCGATTCAGACAAATAATTTGTTCAGTCCTCATTAATGATACTTGGTACAAACTTGGTAGAGCCTCATTAATGATACTTGGTACAAACTTGCGTCTTGTATGGCAACTTTAATGCAAGCATCAATATTTGACCTTGACCTATATTTCATGGTTCACTGACTTTGTAAACTATTGGATCAACCCTAGCTTTCAGACAAACGTAAGTCCATTTGGCAGGAACTATAAGAGCTTCATTAATGATACTTGGTTCAATCTTGCATCTTGGGATGGCAACTTAAATACAAGCATCCATATTTGACCTTGACATTCCCTGACTTTGTAAACTATTACGTAAACCCTATCGTTCACCCTTGCATCTGACTGGTGATCAGGAGGATGTGAGGTTGATACCTACCGGGGCCAGCAACATTCTTTCGTGGAGATCGATCATAAAATCTTTTCTACGGTCATTCTCTCCCTTTTACTGATTCAAGAAGGGCAGTTGTCAGTTTCTGGCGAAAGAATGTGCACTGTACTGGTTAACTGCTTACGCATAAGCCTGTTCAAGAAATGTGTAGATAGGTTAACTGACTGGCTCAAAAATGACCTAGAATAGTGTTTACTGGGTCGTTAAACTCCAATACAAACAAACTATCGTTCACCCTAGTGAAAGAATCCATTTCTCAAGAATTACATGGACCCTATCGTTCACCCTAGTGAAAGAGTCCATTTCTCATTAACTATAAGTGCCTCATTAGTCATACTTGGTACAAACTTGCATCTTGGGATGGCAACTTTAATGCAAGCATCCATATTCAGTCCAATGATGATGTCATATATGCAGTGGATGACTTTCTGAACAGACAAGAAAAGGGGTCTATAAAAGTGGCACTGAAGCCCTTAAACACTGCTGGCAAAACCGTATATATACAGAAGGGGATTATGTTGAAAAATAATACAATGTGTCCGACAGAATTGAAATCCTTCAATATGAGGCTCACAACATATCAATCAGCCCACGTAATTTACAAATTGAGGTGTGCAGCTCTGGATGAACTGTATATGAACTGTATAATCATGAGTGTATATTTTTATGCATGAATGTTTTTTACTACAGATTGGACTGTGCTGCTGTGGGTGAACTGTATAACATTCAATCTATTCTTTCATTTATGAATGTAATGCAATTCATACTGGACTGCACTGCCGTGGCTTAACTGTAATGCAGTGAAATAATTCTTTCATATTTGAATGTTATTTGTTGCAGACGGGACTGTGCTGCTGTGGGTAAACTGTTACTGTGTTTAACAGCCAATTTATTCTCTAAGATGCAAATGGCATACGTGTACATTACAGATTGGATTGTGCTGCTTTTGACAATCTGTCTAGAAGTCAATTGATTTCTTAATATGTGAATGAGGTGTGTGGTAGCTTAGTGGTTAATGCACTTGCCTAAGATTCTAGAGATCCCCAGTTTGATTCCCGACAGCGGTAATAAAATTCAGTGTCTGAACATGCTCCATTGGCATCATTTGCGGGGATGAATGCCACAAACTGCACCAGATTGGGACATTACTAGAGGCGCCATATGGAGGGAGAATCATCCTTAGTGCATGTTAAAGATCCCTACCGTAATTACATGATTGCTGTGTAGGCGTTCATCCTGCAAATATGGAGTGTATGTAATGTACACCTGCGAGTAATGGTCAAATGTGACTGACCGCAGTATCAGTAGAAAGAAAGAAATGAATTTATCATAATTTTATGACGTCGCATCTGAGAGTGTAATAACGTCATGTAATAGTTTCGATAATCCACTAGTGGATTAAATATGCAAATTAGCTAGATACGTCCTGTAACGTTACATGTACGACGTCCTTAACGACGTCGCATTTACTTATGGCGGAATATTGACATTTTTGTAAACAATTGTGAATAAAATGCGTTGAAATGTCATATGATAAATAGACTATTGCATTCATGCTCGTGTATTATTGAATTTATTAAACTTGTTTAATAAATTCAATAATACATGAACACTCATGTAAGATCCTCTATATTAATAATTTATTAAACTCGTTGAGGAAAAGGGACAAAATGCTCGGCAAAGCCTTGCATTTTATCCCTTTTCTTCAACGAGTTTAATAAATTCATAATACATGATTACTCATGTTAGAACCTCTATATCAATAATTTATTAAACTCGTTGAAGAAAAGGGATAAAATGCTCGGCAAAGCCTCGCATTGTATCCTTTTTTGTCGCACCTGCTTTAGCAGGAAGACATAGGCGTGCAAGTTTCCGTCTGTGCGTCCGTGCGTTCGTCCGTCCGTCCGTCCGGTTGTCCGTCCGTCTTTCCGTCAACATTTTACACTGGGTGTCTTGTCATCGCAACTCCTCCTACAGTTTCATACCGATTATTTTGAAACTTTGCGTGTGTATTTGACATGGTATGAGGATGTGCATGTGGTTTGTACTTTATCGTCGGATCATTTTTTGTCACTTTTCCACATTGTCAACTTAGTCATTTTTAACCTTCAATTGATATATGATAGGTACCTCTTGTCATCGCAACTCCTTTTGCAGTTTTATACCGATCATTTTGAAACTTTGTGTGTGTTTTTGCCATGGCATGAGGATGCGCATGTGGTTTGGACTTATCTTCAGATAAATTTTGTCACTTTTTCCACATTGTGAACTTAGTCATTTTTAACCTTCAACTGATATATGATAGGTACCTCTTGTCATCGCAACTCCTCTTGCAGTTTTATATCGATCATTTTGAAACTTTGTGTGTGCTTTCGCCTTGGTATGAGAATGCGCATTTGGTTTGGACTTTATCGTCGAATCATTTTTTGTCACTTTTTCCACATTGTGAACTTAGTCATTTTTAACCGTCAATTGATATATGATAGGTACCTCTTGTCATCGCAACTCCTCTTGCAGTTTTATACCAAAACTTTGCGTATGCTTTCGCCATGGTTTGAGGATGTGCATGTGGTTTCGACATAATTCTCAGAATATGTTTTTTTACTTTTTGCACATTATGAACTTTGCCATTTTTAAGCTTCATTTGATATACGATAGGTACCTCTTGTCATTGCAACTCCTCCTACAGTTTCATACAGATTATTTTGAAACTTTGTGTGTGTTTTTGCCATGGTATGAGGATGCGCATGTGGTTTGGACTTCATCTTGGGATTAATTTTTATCACTTTTTCCACATTGTGAACTTAGTCAGTTTTTTACCTCACATATTATAGGCTATTGATTCTTCTCATAGCCCTATATTCATTTCTTCTGCCTTAAATAAACTTTTATTTTTTGTATGGGGCAGGTGGGGAGCAGGTGCGACATCAAATTCACTGAAGTTGAATCTCTGGTTCCTCAACTCGTTTAATAAATTCAATAATACATGAGCACTCGTGTAAGAGCCTCTATATCAACAATTTATTAAACTCGTTGAGGAAAAGGGATAAAATGCGAGGCTTTGCCAAGCATTTTATCCCTTTTCCACAACTCGTTTAATAAATTCAATGATACATGAGCACTCATGTAAGATCCTCTATGTAATATATTGCAGATTGGACTGTGTTGCTCTGGGTAAACTGTATAACGGTGAATCTCTATTTCAATGTTGTGAAAGGAATCACTACTGACAAATATGAATGGTAAGTTCTTATGGTGAATGCATAGAATACATACACCTTATAGATTTGTCTGTAAAGTATACAAGGGAGTTAACTTTCATAGCATTACGAAAACACACATATACAAATACATTGTAAATGTTACTGCCGAAAATACAAAAATTCTAAGATGAAAAATTATTTCTAACATGTACCCACAATCTATATTTCAGAGCAACAATAAGAGAAATAGGAGTAATCCTGAGTTTTATTTTATAAAAGTTGGGTTCAAGGGGTCAGATTTATATAGGCGTGTGTTTTTATTTCATGGGATTAACAAACCCAGGTGAGATGATAAGAATATTTCATGAGTACAGATTTTGTATAGGTGCTTCCAACCCAAGGGATCCTTGGGCTGGTCCAAACCCAGACTAAGAAAAGATTCCAATTAGTCCAGGCATCATGAGGGTTGGAAAAATCTGTGTCAAATCCATACAAATAAAAAGATGTTTTTTTTCTTCATACCACATATATTCTTTTTATTTGATTTATTAATTTTTGGGTCAATTGTTTACAGCTTAGCTGTGCTGTTTTGTTTGTTTGTATTGGAATTTATTGGCCCAGTCAACACTATTTAGTTCATTCTTAGCCGGTCAGTTTACTTATCCACACTTTTCCTGGGTAGGCTTATACATATTAAAAGGGTTAACCAGACCAGTGCAGGTTCTTTCACCTGAAACTGACAACTGCCCTTCTTGAATCAGTGGAAGGGAGAGAATGACCGTAGAAAAGCTTTCATGATCAATCTCTACAAAAGAATGTTGCCGACCCCGGCAGGTATCGAACCCGGGCCCTCCTGATCACCAGTCAGATGCGCATCTGTCTGAGCTACCGAGGCCTGCTTAGCTGTGCTGTCCTGCGACAGCTCTAAGACTTGTTATAAGGCTGTTCATATTTTGTGTCATGAGTATATTTAGCATCCAAACCTGTATTTTTTTCAGAATATGAATGTTTGTATAACAAATTTTTTATGTGATGTCATTGCCTTAGGATGAGATGCTGTGTCACCTTTTGATAAAATTTGATGGCAACTTAGTAAACATGCAAGGTCAAGTAAGTCTACAGATATTCAGAGATACTGTCCTGATTGTTCCTCAGATTTTATTGGGTACAGAATATAAGAATCTTACATGGGTATGAGGGGTGGATGGAAAAATCTATACCGAGGGTCACTGTCTGGCATCTCGAGGCTTGCCGAGTGATGCCAGACAGTGATCCAGAGGGACGGATTTTCTATCCAACCCTCACACCCATGTAGAATTCTTTTTCTTGCATTCCTTCCATTTCTGAGTGTGTGTTTTTATGCCCCCGGAATCTAAGATTCTGGGGGGCATATAGTTTTTATGCCCCCGGAATCTAAGATTCTGGGGGGCATATAGTTTTTGGTCTGTCCGTCTGTTTGTCTGTTTGTCCGTTTGTCTGTTTGTCCGTTTCTCCGTCTGCAAAAACTTTAACATTGGGCATAACTTTTGAATGGTAAGTGATACAGCTTTCATACTTCACATGTGCATTCCTTGTCACAAGACCTTTCAAGAGGTACCATAAATTTTGACCTCGTGACCTTCACCTTGAGATTTGACCTACTTTTGGTCTCATTTTTAAAAACTTTAACATTGGCCATAACTTTTGATTGGTAAGTGATAGAGCTTTCATATTTCACATGTGCATTCCTTGTCACAAGACCTTTCTATTGGTACTATAATTTTTGACCTCATGACCTTGACCTTGGCATATGACCTACTTTTTTAAAAACTTTAACATTGGCCATAACTTTTGATTGGTAAGTGATAGAGCTTTCATATTTCACATGTGCATTCCTTGTCACAAGACCTTTCTATTGGTACTATAATTTTTGACCTCATGACCTTGACCTTGGCATTTGACCTACTTTTTAAAAACTTTAACATTGGCCGTAACGTTTGATTGGTAAATGGTAGAGCTTTCATATTTCACATGTGCATTCCTTGTCACAAGACCTTTCTATTGATACTATAATTTTTGACCTCATGACCTTGACCTTGGCATTTGACCTACTTTTTAAAAACTTTAACATTGGCCGTAACTTTTGATTGGTAAATGGTAGAGCTTTCATATTTCACATGTGCATTCCTTGTCACAAGACCTTTCTAATGGTACCATAATTTTTGACCTCATGACCTTGACCTTGATGTTTGACCTACTTTTTAAAAACTTTAACATTGGCCATAACTTTTGATTGGTAAATGGTAGGGCTTTCATATTTCACATGTGCATTCCTTGTCACAAGACCTTTCTAGTGGTACTATAATTTTTGACCTTGTGACTTTGACCTTGATGTTTGACCTACTTTTTAAAAACTTTAATATAGTCCATAACTTTTGATTGGTAATTGATAGAGCTTTCATATTTCACATGTGTATTCTTTCTCACAAGACCTTTCCAGTGGTACCATAATTTTTTACCTCGTGACCTTGTGGCCTCAACCATGACATAATTTAGTGATGGGGCTTTCATATTGCACAGGCGCTGTCCGGGGGCATCGGTGTTTCACAAACACATCTTGTTGGTACTGCAGTCACTTAAGTTGCTGACGTCGGTAAATTGTGATGACACTACAGTGACGTCTCGTAATGTGCTGTGACGTCAACCTCAACGATGGCAAATATGAGGTTGTGTTCAACCAGTGCATTTATCAAACATGTGAGAATATTCGATTTTGGGTAAGAGCACCAGGGTTAGAACATAATTTCTATCCCAAGCTAAAACTATAGATTTCCTTATCTGGTGTGCAAGAAGTCCTTTGCTATAAAGACAGTAATTGATCGCTAGCAATTTGCTGCTATAGCAAATTTGCCGCTTTAAAAGATCCCAATCAGGAATAGTATAGTAGTTAGTTGAGAAATAGATCAGCTCTAGCTGTGAATTAATAAGTAATAAATCACAGTTTGAAGGTCAGTTGTAAAGTAGATCAAATCACATGTGCATAGCGTGTGTGATTTGTCTACTTACAATTGACCTACAAACTGTGATTTGTATGCACTCGTGATTTGATCTACTTTACAATTGACCTCCAAACTGTGACTTATTACTCAACAAATCACAGACTAGAGCTGATCTTTTTTTATTCTAACTTGCTTAAAATTGGCAATAATATTGTTGTTTCCTTCAAAATCTCACAACTTTTCCCCATTGTAAGAAAAAATCCTGCAAAAACTATTTACTGTTGTATATGCATGTATGTCCTTTTGTAACATTTTCAGTTCGAGAAAGTAATGTTACACGGTCTGACATCAAAGAATCTACGAGTGACATCATATATTTGCAGCTTTTAATAACATCACTCGTTACGCTTTTCAGCACCGGAAGCATAATAATGCAGTTCTTTCTGATTGCCTATGTAGTCGCGTTGTGTTAGAATAAAGGATATTTTCCCCTCATAACTCCAAGAAACACAAATGTTGTGAACATTTGTTAGAATTGCCTTTTCAAGGCAATTCTAACAAATGCCCACAACATTTGTTTCAAATATCTCTATTTATCATCTCATCCTGAGCTATGGATATTTTCCATTGAAATTGTTTTTAAAACAAGTTTTGTCCTTATATCAAATGCCAGTATTAAGAGATTTGACTGTATTTCTAATCATTCTGAAATATTCAAAGCTATGTAACCAGACTGTTTACTTGTTGTTTTGCATTTCCAGGTTGTATCATATTATAAGCTGGGGATTTCCTCTTATTATATCTTTATTGCCTTTTATTGGCAATCACTATGGTCCTGCTGGGGGTTGGTGGTAAGTATCTTAAAATTGTTAATTATGTATATTTGACCAATGTTTACCCTTATCGCTATATGGCTATCTGATCAGGATCTACACTGTTTGTCATTTAGTTTATGAATTTGAACAAAAACAGTATATCATGTAATCTGATTGGCTGATGTTCAGAAATAGGAGTGGCCAATTAAAATATTCAGCAGGATAAGGCTTAACAATCTGACAGTCAGTGGTAACACAGGAAAGTACTGGGGTTTACTAAAGCTCATGCACACAGCAATGGTTCAGATCGGACTGCAAGAAATTTCTCGCTCATTTTATCTTCTCTCGCTGTTTTGCGGAGAAAATAGCCGATTTCGCGTTAGGCGGTTTCTCCGCGAAACAAAAAAATGGGTTATTACCGGTAGCTGGTCTGTATATATGTCGCAAACATAGGTTATGGGTGCTCCTAAGAGCCACGTCAGTGAGGCAGGTCTAATGAGAACCAGTACCACAACCTATGTCTTGGAAAAGAAATAAGAAAAATAGTGTATACCTGTGTAAACCCCAGTTATCTCCATATAATGTGCAATTTACAGGAGAGTTCATCACACAGACTTGTTCACGTGATGTCATTTCAAGAGCCAGGAAAAGATTTGTTTTGTCTGTTTTTTTTTGGAGTTTAACAGCCCAGTCAACACTATTTTAGGTCATTTTTGAGCCAGTAAGTTTACCTATTCATGCTTTTCCTGGGCAACCTTATACATAAGCAGTGAACCAGTACAGTGCATATTCTTTCCCCAGAAAGGGACAACTGCCCTTCTTGAATCGGTGTAAGGGAGAGAATGACAGTAGAAAAGATTTCATGATCAATCTCCATAAAAGAATGTTGCCAACCCGGGCAGGTATCGAACCCAGGTCCCCCTGATCACCAATAATTCTAATTATTGATTTTTTATTTCTAGCTGGATCAAAGACAGCTGGCAATGGAGGGTTGGGATGTAAGTTGAATATTCATACTTAGATTTATTTCAATAAGAGTACCATGAGTTTTAAAGGCATTCATAAAAATGATTTTATGCCTTTGCCATCGGATGATGCAGGAGGCATATAGTTTTTCTGTGTCCATATGTGCATACATGGGTATGTGCCTTCTTGCCGTACGCATGTACGTCCTTCTGTACGAATATGTGTACATATAAACCAATGTTTGGGATCCTAAGGCAATTGTATCAGGTGGAACCTGAGCATTTAAGTGCTCATATTTTCCAAACCATGAGATATATATGCTCCATATTTGGTATAATGATAGATATACATGTAAATCCCAGAGTTTTTTTTTTTCAGTAGTACCCTCGCCATGCCCAAGACCTCAAGGTCAAGGTCGCAGACTTAAAAAAAATTTATGTTAAAGAGCTTAAATTTTTCAAACCATAAGATGGATTCAGTTTGTATTTAGTATGATAATACCAAACGAAATTTTCTTTGTTTGAATTGGGGTTTAACGTCCCTGTCAACTCTGTTTAGGTCATTTTGGAGATGTTGCTTCCAATTTTGTGGGACTTTTACCCGACATTCAGATGAAATGACATCTCAAGCCCTGCCACCTAATGAAACCAAAAGGCTTATATGCATTGGAAGGTCTCACACCACTTTGCCTGGGCAGTTTTAGTCCTTCTACCAATACGAAATTACTTGATTGATAACATCATAATATGCATTATCCTCAAGATTGAACATTTTACAAGAGCCAACACAACAAAACCAACAAGAAGACATGTATCAAGCAATGACACAGATCAGCCACTGCATCCATCACATGAACAAGTCTGTGAAATAAACACCCCTTAAGCCCCACTTTATATAGAGAAAACTGGGGTTTACAGGGGTATACATAATTTTTGTTATTTCTGCTCCAAGACATAGGTTGTGGCTGCTCGTTAGAACCACCTCAATGAGGCCGTTCTAACGAGCACCCAAAACCTATGTTTGCGGTATAAATAAGAAAAAAAATCACAGATTTTCATCAGAAAAGTAGGCAGTTCTAATGAGCACCAAAAATCTATGTTTGCAGTATAAATAAGAAAACAATATCACAGATTTTCGTCAGAAAAGTAGTCATTTTGGAGATGTGAAAAAATACACTATGCAGCATGGCTGTGTTATTGTAATGTCTTTGCAGTCTTGCTTCCAAATGATAACCCTTTCATATAAAATATTTAGCATCACTATAACTGGTGTTAAGGGAATGTGCGGCGGCCTTGAAAAGTCACCTTGCCCTTCACCCTAGTGTAGTTTATATTTTCCTGTCCTTTGGGATCATTGATTCCCTTGTAGAAATGAAAGTCACTGATGAGGCCTATTTGGGCGAACTAGCTAGTCTGGCCAAGAAAAACTTGCACACTCCATAATTTGCAGTTCTGTGGTGTATTCCTTGCTTCCAAAGGATAACCCATTCACAGCAATGATTTCATGGATCTTTCATTTCTGGGGCTCACCATTCATTTTCTTGCTTAACACATTTTGTACCAGAAACCCCGAAATGGGTACCCTGGCAAACAGTGCAGGCCCAGATCAGACGCCACAGAAAGCAGCGTTTGATCAGGGCCTCCACTGTTTGCTAAAAGTTAGTCATTTTCCAAATAAATTTTGATGAAAACACAACCTGACACCCCTAAATTTTAAAATGGACTCCTGCTATATATAAGGTGGAAGATTCCATTTGGTACAAAAAGGGTTAATTCCTATCCCTCTCTTTCATCTCCTCTGCTATATCTTTTTTGCCTTTCTCTGGGAGGTGACTCTGCATCACGATAACACACCCATGCATCATAGTGCATTTTTACATCACAAAAATGGTCACTTTTCTGAAGAAAATTTGTGATATTTTTCTTATTTATACTCAAAACACAGGGTGTGGATACCCATTAGAACTGCCTCATTGAGGTGTTTCTAACGAGTACCCACAACCTATGTATATGAGCAAACATATGTTGTGGGTACTTGTTAGAACCGCCTCAGTCATTGAGGAGGTTCTAATGAGTACCCACAACCTATGTCTTTGAGCAGAAATAAGGTTAAATAATGTATACTCCGTAAACCCCAGTTTTCTCAATATAAAGTGGGGTATAAGGGGATGTTTATTTAACAGACTTGTTAGTGTGATGGAATGATCTAATATTTTGACATGTTGTTAAATCCAACACAGTCAATCAATCAAAAGCATCCAGGCTACCCAAAGAACAACAAACAATGACTCTGTCCAGACTTGGTTGATGCTTTTGTTTGTTTGTTTGATTTGAGGTTAAATGTCCCCGTCAACACTGTATAGGTCATTTTGAGACGTTGCTTCCAATTTTGTGGGACTTTTACCCGATATTGAGATGAAATTACAATTCAAGCCCTGTCACCCAATGAAACCAATAGGGTTTATAAGCATGGATGAACCAACTTGCACCCCTTTGCCTGGGCAAACTTAGAACCTCTAAGCTGGTTACCAGTACTCGTGTGTGGTCGGTTTCAGCTCTGCGTGGAAGCATCATGCAGTCCATCTTTTTCTTCAAGCCCCGATGGGCGAGGGTGGCTTTGTTGATGCACAGGGTGATTTGAGTCTCTGATGGTTGCACACATTATACTGTAATTTTCATCATGCATCAGCTCATTTTGAATATACAAAGCTACACTACATTTACATGTGAATGAAATGGCTTCAGTACACATTTGCCAGTTTAGTAACACTAGACGTATCAGTTATATTCCTCCAATACTATCATTCAGGTTTAACTTTTGTATGTGCTGACTTTTATATTATATGTATTCCTGTCCATCACTCTGTTTAAGGGGAACGGGAACACATTCAAGGGAGGCAACTCCTGCAAAAGTAGTTTTGTCTCCTGTTTCAACAGGGGTCAACTCTTAAAGGAAAGAATTTGCTCCTGAGGAGCAAATTCTTACCTTTAAGAGTAGACCCCTTTTTCCGTGGGACAGGGCTTATAGAAAAGCAAAATGGAAGTACCAAAAGTTATCTCCCTTCGAAAAATGGCAGAAAAAATCTGCTAGGTGCTTCCATTCCCCTTAAAGGCATTTATTCTTGATTATCGAGGACCATCATTGAATTACATAATATTATATAGCCCTCCGTGCTGACTGAAGAGAAGCCCTCTGTCAATAGTTTACTAACTGTTGACTAGAGTGTACCATATTGATTTTCCCCTTAAGTGCCTCAGTCAGGGGATTCAACAAGAGCTACTAATCACCCTATTAGGGGTTGCCTTTTGATCTGCTTCAGAGAGTATATCATAGGGGGAAATAAAACAATTATGATCACACAGTGTGTCCTACTGTTACAAGAATAAATGCCTTTAATTCTGATGTTCTACTGTTTCAGATGGTACGGTCCACTGTTCATTATCATCATTATTTTGTTTGTGGTCTACGTTTACATATCTTGTATACTCAGTAGAAAGGTAAGTTGCATTGGTTTTCCATCGCTTGTCAACTCAATTGTGAAGGACATACACTGCTCAAAACAATTAAAGGAGCAAACACATATTTCCTCATCGTATAAAGATGTTGGATAATGATGATGAAACAATTGATTCAGAAAGATGAATATCTTTATCTGCAACATGTTAATGGCAAACATTGGCAATCAGTTCACAAATCATGGCCTGCAACCTGTAAAGGAAGAATTTGCATAAATGTTTGAGAAATTGCTGTCTTTACTTCAGATTATTTCAAATGTCATAGACATGCGCAAATCAGTCACTTTTTTGTGTCAGTAATGTGTATGACCACCTCGGGCAGCACAACACACCTGGCATCACCGAGCCATGCTAGGAACCAAACTTTGAACAGTTTGTAAAGCTAGTGTTTCCCACTCATGTCTAAGGATGTTTGTGAGTTCTTGAATAGACATTGGTTGATGATCGCCCTGTTAGATACATCTGTAAAGAATGTCCCACACATGTTAAATTGGGGTTAAGTTAGAAGAATGGCCAGTCCATTACTTCAATAGTCTCACGATTAAGGTAATCCATGCACACTCCAGCAGTATGGGGGTGCACATTTTCCTGCATCAGAATGAAATTGTCATTGATTGCCCCAGCAAAAGGCCTCATAATAGGATCTAGGATTAATCGATACCGTTATGCAGTCAGTGTACCACCATTTATCACAAACAAGTCCATTCAGCCTTCATAAGAAATTCCACCCCATGCCATCACTGACCCCCTACATATCTGTCTTTTTCCACAATGTTGCAGTCCTCCTATCATTCTCCAGGTCGTGTTTAGACTCAAACACGTCGATTACATGCACCCAAGTGAAATCTGCTTTCATCCGTGAACAGAACTGTACCCCAGTCTTGCAATCCCCAGTTCTGATGTTCTTGGGCAAACTAATATCACCATGCACATGGTTGCCTGGTGAGAACAGGCCCTCTTGCTGGAGGTCTGGCCCTCAGATCACCTTCATGTAACCTGTTACATATTGTTTGATCGGATATCCTTTGACCAATTGCATGCTGGAAATAGATTTGTAACCATGTACTGCTGATTTCGTAGCACTAGATTTTGAAGATATTGATCTTCCATTTGTGACATCATGCGGTGTCGGCCTTGCCCTTCTCGTCTAGTAAACTCATCCGTCTTCTGGTGTCATCTCCATAGCCTGGCAACAACACTCCTCGATACATCAAAGTGTTCAGCAACGATCCTATGGGTGTACCCACTTTCAAGCAAAGGGACAGCTTGAGCAACATTAACTTCTTCCAAGAACCACCTAACAGCATTATGAAGTCACTATGATGCCCAAAATAACGCATAACCGAAGGATTGACATGTTTCTGACCCAAACTCAAATTTTGAACAGATCACCCCATACCGAATTTCAGCCGTTTTATAGTGGTATCCATGCTGTAGCTCACATTCTTTCTTTGCATGTGAACCTTGCTACTTGACGTTTGCATGAACATTGTTAAGAGATGTCACTTTAAAAAAGTGCCTTTCCTTGAGTCTTTAAACCCATGTCCTGTTTTCGTACGTCCTTAGCTGTTGGTGGGTCGTAAAAACCAAACACATTCACTCATTTGAGCTGGCCCATATGAAAAGGCTCTTAAGCACTCATCAGTTTATGCTCCTAAAATACATGGGTGCAGCCAGCTTATGAGGCTAAAAGCATGACTTCTTGCAGAAACTACCTCTGGAATCCACTACATGTCTGCTAGCAGGAACGGCTCTGGTAGCTTGTGTTTGCACACAGCCTCACCTTAAACTTTGCTAGAGGCATAAATTATCATGTTAACAAGTCCATGCAATGAACAACCCTGCTAAACCCCACTTTTTATAGAGAAAACTGGGGTTTATGGGGGTATACATTATTTTGCTTATTTCTGCTCTAAGATATAGGTTGTGGATACTCGTTAGAACCACCTCAGCTGGCCCAAGAAATGCGCATTTACAGCCAACTAATAAGGCTAAATGCATAAATTCTTATCTCTGATCTCCACTACATGTCTGCTAGCAGGAAAGGCTATGGGGAGGCTGTGCTTATGAACAGGCTTACCTAAACCTTTGGTAAAGGCCTGCAGTGTCATATCCATTAAGCAGCCACCCTGGGAAAACTACAAAATTGACTGCTTAAAGGTGCATTATTGAGCTTTCTGGAAAAAATGCTTCCAAAAATAAAATACATATAGCCAGTATTTTTCTTTAAAACAATACAAATGAATGCATTTTATGGAAAAATGCGAACAATTATGATGACAGGTAAACGAGTTTGAGAGGGATTCCCTAACTAGGTTTCGCACACTAGTTAGATCTATTTTTAGTTCGTGACAAAAAATAGAATCCCCATATATGACGCTATGCGACATTCATTTTTGGCCTTTTTTGCTTAGGCCATGCCTGAATCGGAAGAAATATGATGCTGAATACCATGCCATAAGTAACGACATTCAGAGACGATACTGTCGCCATGTATGTGTAAAGTGACAGATTTATTTTTAGAACAGAAATTCCGAACACATGTTCAGAGCTAAGGGTAAACATGAATGAAAACGACCATTTTCACAAAGTTCTGAAGCTGCATTTGGCTCCAAAAGTGTACACATGACCAAGAAGTATGCATTGAAGATAAAAACCAGAAAAAATATTTTGAGACCCGGTAGCTCAATAATGCACCTTTAAAGGAGGTAGCTATTCATCAGAAGGAAGTGTGTAAGACTCAACAGAGGGAAATGTCTGAGATGATGTACCGTAAAAATCCCAAAAAGTCAGACTTGGTGTAATTCTCCTAAATTTTTGACAAGGAGTCCAAAAGGTACAGTAGGAATGGCAAACAGTGAAGTCCCTTATCAGACTGCTCCTTCAGGATCTGGATCTGCACTGTTTGCTCAGGCTTGTCTGTCCCAATACTTAGGATCATTATACCCCCGCAAACGAAGTTTGAAGGGGGTATATAGGAGTCAGCTTGTCGTCTGTCGTCGTCGGTCCGTTACAAAAAACTTTAACATTGCTCATAACTTCCTTATTCTTTGACCGATTTCTTTAATATTCACACACCACACACCTTGCCACTAGTACTTAAGATTGATATACACAAACCTGACCTTGACCTTTACGTTGACCTTCCTCAAGGTCAAATACTTGTAAAAATTTGTCTGACAACGCATGCGGGGGTATAATTGGCGCCCGTTAGGCGGCAGCTCTAGTTATGGTATGATCCACTAGTGGACTGAATATGCAAATTAGCTAGATAAGCCCAGTAACGTTACACTACGACATCCTTAACAAAGTTGCGTTTACTAATGGCATAATATTGACATTTTTGTATTAAACAAGTCTTGAATAAAACGCGTTTTAAATGTTCTATGATAAAGAGAATCTTGCATTTGTGTTCATGTATTATTAAATTTATTAAACTCGTTTAGGAAAAGGGATAAAATACTCGGCAAAAGCCTCACATTTTATCCCCTTTCCTTAACTCATCTAATAAATTCAATAAGACATGAACACTCATGTAAGATTCTCTATATGGTCTTATTCTTTGCAATTAGGATACTGTAAGGTGCTGATGGAAGGGAGCTAATTGATTTTAGCACAAACCTAGAAAAATAGAATTATTTTTAAATTCTGTTTCATTTTTTATAACTTATAAACTTGAATGGGTACATAGGAAGGACTGTGCTAACAGTAATCAAAGGGAGACAACAGGCCTCTCTGGCCTAATGTACTGAAGGCATTCACTGTGTTACGGTATCTTGTAGATCAGCACAAAAACTTGCCTATATAATTCTGACCTCTTTGAAACCCACTTTTGTATTAGTAGAACTGGGATTTACAGGGGTAAACCTTATTCTTCTTGCTTTTGCTCTGAAATATAGATTGTGGTACTGCCTCATCAAGGCGGTTCAAATGTGTACCCACAATCTTTATTTTGAGTTTGCTTTGAAATATAGACTGTGGGTACTTGTTAGAACCACCTCAATGAGGTGGTTCAAACATGTACCCACAGTCTATATTTTGAGCTGAAATAAGAAAAATATAATATTTTTTCATCTCAATTTTCATTTTTACGGCAATGAAATTTACAATGTATTTGTATAGGCTTATTTTCCTAATGTTATGAATTTCTTTTTGGTTTGTAACCATTCGGGTGACTGCATCCATCACGAAAGCATGTCTATATAATTTTGACCCCCTTGCACCCCACTTTTATATAGTAAAACTGAGGTTTACAGGGGAAACCTTATTTTTCTTATTTCTGCTCTAAAATATAGATTGTGGGTACTCATTAGAACTGCCCCATCTAGGTGATTCTACCGAGTACCCATAATCTATATTTTGAGCAAAAATAAGAAAAAGATCACAATTTTTCATCTTACAATTTTAGCTTTTCGACAGTAAAGCTTCCAATGTATTTGTATAGGCGTGTTTTGGTAATGACGGAGTTGACCCTTTGGCTCAGTGGTTAGAACACTGGACTTTCACCAGAACTGTTCCAGTCCCACCATAGGGGGAATTTTTTTCAGCTATGTTTCATTTCTTTGTCACAACTTTTATGTTTTAAGATGGAGGCTCATCGGGAATCGGACTTTTTTTCGCCGAAAATGGCTTGATGACTTTCTTGAAGAGCTGGAGTGTTAGGGATTGCAACTCCTACCTTCAAATACATGTATCTACCTTGTAGATAATGCATGGCTTATTGGTTTTTATCACATGACATCGCGTCTGAGAATGTAATAACACCATGTAATAAATTTCAGGTTTACTAATGGGGGAATATTGATGGTTTTGTTAAACAGTTGTGAATAAAATGCGTTTTGAATGTCATATGATAAATAGAAACTTTCAGTCAAGCTCATGTACGAGATTATTGAATTTATTAAACTTGTTGAAGAAAAGGGATAAAATGCTTTGCAAAGCTTCACATTTTATCCTTTTTCCTCAACTCATTTAATAAATTCAATAATACATGAACACTCATGTAAGATCCTCTATATAACTACTTTCTGACACCTGCATCAGGGAATATACTCTCTGGCTCAGTGATTAGAGCATTTCACTTTCACCAGTGAGCAGCCCGGGATGGAATCCCGCCATATGCTTCATTCCTTTGTTTCTCCTAAGGGGAATGGATACACCTGCAGGGGTGGTAACTCCTATAAAAAGTATTTTTGTCTCCCCATGTCAATTGGGGTCAACTCTTAAAGGAAAGAATTTGCTCCTAAGGAGCAAATTCTTTCCTTTAAGAGTAGACTGGTTTTTCAGTGGGACAGGGCTTATAGAAAAGCAAACAGGAAGTACGGAAAGTTGTCTCCCTTTGAAAAATGACAGAAAAATCTGCCAAGTGTTCCCATTCTCCTTAAACATAAGGTCTGTGGCCACTTTTTGTTTGTTTGTTTGATTTGAGGTTTATCGTCTCCGTCAGCACTGTAAAGGTCATTTTGGAGACGTTGCTTCCAGTTTTGTGGGACTTTTTACCCGACATTGATATGAAATGACATGTCAAGCCCTGCCGCCCATGACACCAATAGGGTTTATAAGCATGGACGGTCCAACACTGGCACCGCTTTGCCTGGGCAGGCTTAGATCCCCTAAGCGGTTGATTTAAGTGGTTTACCAGTACTCGTGTGCGGGTCAGTTTCAGCTCTGTATAGAAGCATCATGTAGCCAGTCTATTTCTTTAAGCCCCGAAGTGCGGGGGCCGACTTTGACCACTATGAGTTTAAGCCTCTCTCAGGTAACATGTGACATACCATGTTCTACAACACAAGTTCAGGTGGTTTTCCTCCAGTTAATCAGGTTTTTGCCCAATTCTGATTAACCACTGGCTGGATATAAGTGAAATGCTCCAAAATCAAATTTTGCAGTTATTTGTTAGAATCCCCTTTGTAAGGCGATTTAAACAAATGTCCACAACACTTGTTACTTGGAGTAATTAAGGGAAGAAATGCCCTTTATTACCCGTTATTCTACTCCTTATTGGGACCCTTTATAGGGGCAAATTCTTTATAACAGCAAACTGTTAGCCCTTGCCCTGCTTAATTCTTTATAACAGCAAACTGTTAACCCTTGCCCTGCTTAATTCTTTATAACAGCAAACTGTTAACCCTTGCCCTGCTTAATTCTTTATAACAGCAAACTGTTAACCCTTGCCCTGCTGAATAAATTTGTTTAGCAACAGCAGTTTCTGACAACATATGTTTGCAGTATAAATAAGAAAAAAATTACAGATTTTCATCAGAAAAGTAGCCATTTTGGAGATGTGAAAATTTAAATGTACTATGTTGCACGTGTGTGTTATCGTAATGAGCAAGGGTCCTCTGTTCCGTTGGCAAGGTGAAGCAAGAATCTTATTTTGTTAGCAGAGATCATTTAACCCATTGTATGCAGGAAACCCCTAAAGGGGTACCTGGGTAAACAGTGCAGGCCCAAATCAGACGCCACAGAACGCAACGTCCGATCAGGGCCTGCATATTTGCTAACAGAATTTTCCATCAAAAATAGAATAAAAACGAAAAAATAGGCCTGACACCCCTTGTATGACAAATGGACTTGTCCAACATATAGCAATGGAAGAGTCCACTAGCATACACTGGGTTAAAGAATAAACCATTAACCCTTATCCTGCTGAGCCCGAATATGCCTTTTCTTTCAAACAATGTAGATCCAGATCAGATGGCTTCTTCAGAAGCCATCAGATCCGGATCTACATTGTTTGTCATTCAGGTTGTGAAATTTTTACAATAATTTGCATCTCATTATCTGATTGGCTGATAATCAGTGGTGGGTGTGGCATATTTAAATATTCAGCAGGTCAAGGGTTAAAACCATATAAAACTGTAGTATCTTATTGAATTGGTATTCATTTCCACCACAGGCAGCCACTTGGGAAGGAACATATGACCCAGACACAGAAAGGTCAAAGGTAAGAATGTCTGATGCAGATTGTTTGGTTTTTGTTTGATTTGAGGTTTAACATCCCTTTCGACACTGTATAGGTCATTTTGGGGACTTTGCTTCCAATTTTGTGGGACTTTTACCCGACATTGAGATGAAATAACATCTCAAGCCCTGTCGCCCAATGAAAGGGATAGGGTTTATATGCAAAGACAGTCCGACGCACCGCTTTGCCCTGGAAGGCTTAGATCCTCTAAGCTGTTTAACAGTACTCGTGTGTGGTCGGTTTCAGCTCTGCATGGAAGCATCATGCAGCCCATCTATTTCTTCAAGCCCCGATTGGCGGGGGCTTTGATGCAGATTGTTTTTGAGATATACTTTGCAGTTTATTGTCTTACATTACGAAAACACGCCTATACAAATACACTGTAAACTTTACCGCCGAGAAAACATTTCAAGATGAAAAATTGTGATATTTTTCTTATTTCTACTAAAAATATAGATTGTGGCTACACGTTAGAACCGCCTCATTGAGACAGTTCTAATCAGTACCCACAAGCTATACCGGTACTTTTAGTAGAAATAAGAAAAATAAGGTTTACCCCTGTAAACCCCAATTTTACAAAATAAAAGTGGGGCTCATGGGGGTCAAAATTATATAGGTGTTTTTGTGATGGTGTGTGCATAGATGGATGTCAGTATTACTCCCTAAATTATAAATTCACTCAAAGAACTTGTAAGTATGGAGTAGTTGTTGCAATTCTTATGCACTATAAACATTTTCTAGGTAATGGTGATCTGTAAGCAACTGAATATGTTAGTAGCAACCATACTCAGCACTGTCACTTCCAACCTGTTATGTACCAGAAACCCCCAAACAAGTAACTGGCAAACTGTGCAGGCCCAGATCCGATGCCGCATTTTGCAGCGTCTGATCAGGGCCTACTCTGTTTGCCAAAAGTTCAGCCATTTTCCAAATAAATTTTGAAAACACAACCTGATACCACTAAATTTTGAAATGAACATGTGCTATAATTATATATGGTGGAAGATTCCATTTGGTACAAAATGGGTTAAGGTCAAGGACATGGACCTGTCATCAGCAGACTCAACTGTCCGCCCAAACACTTGCATAGGAGATTCTAATGCAGGGATACAGACTAACAGTCGCCTAGGTTCCCAAGAAGCCAAAATTTTGGCCGTGGCACCTAAGTTTTGAACAAAAATGCCTATTAACTTAATGTAAAGTTTGGATTTATGGCAGTCTGGGTGCCTAAAGCAAAATGCTTAGTCTGTATCCTTGTTGTGTTTGTTTCTTTGTTTGATTTTAGGTTTAACGTCCCCTTCAACACTGTAAATGTCATTTTGGAGATGTTGCTTCCAATTTTGTGGGACTTTTACCCGACATCTGGATGAAATGACATCTCAAGCCCTGCCCCCCCCCCCCCCCCCACACACACACACACAATGATACCAATAGGGTTTATAAGCATTGAAGGTCCGACTCGCACCGCTTTGCCTGGGCAGGCTTAGATCCTCTAAGCAGTTTACCAGTACTCGAGTGCGGGTCGGTTTGAGCTCTGCATGGAAGCATCATGCAGCCCATCTATTTCTTCAAAGCTTGATGGGCGGGGGCTGGTCTGTGTCCTTGTAATGAATACAAACAACATACAAAAATCTCATCTAAATTATCATAAATACATTACGATAACACACTCATGTGACATAGTGCATATTTTCACAACTCCAAAATGCCTATTTTTCTGATGACAATTAGTGTTGTTTTTCTTATTTATACAGCAAACATAGGTTGTGGGTGCTCGTTAGAACTGCCTATAGACCTCTTGTGTTTTATAATCCGTATATTTTTAGGATCCAGTTTTAATCTATGTTTTATCTAAAATCATGTTAATATATGAACACATTTATAAAAAGATCAAAGTGTATTATTGAAAACGTGACTGTCTCTCTTTCAAATAATATCCACTTGTTTTATTGTTCACAGCAAATGCTAAAAGATGACATCAAACCTTTGAGGGCATATCCATTTGTTTATCTGGCAGCCACCTTCTTTCCCCTGATTAACAGGTAAGTACTTTGGCCTTTATGCCATAATACGCCATATCACATTTTCTAGAATATCATGTGTACCCATATTCACCCTAGAACAAGCATATCACACCTCCATATTACACCTCTGACTACTAGCACAATAATATGCCCTGCCCACTGGGGCTTTGAGAAATAGATTTGGCAACACTGTGCTTCAACGCAGAGCTGAAACTGAAGGCGCACATGAGTACTGGTAAACCATTTAGAAGGTATAAGCCTGCCCAGGCAAAGTGGTGCAAATCAGACCGTCAAATGATTATAAGCCTTTTGTTTCATTGGGTGGCAGGGCTCGAGATGTCATTTAATCTCAAAGTCGGGTAAAAGTCCCACACAATTAGAAGCAACTTCTCCAAAATGACCTAAATAGTATTGATGGGGGTGTTAAACCTCAATTCAAACAAACAAACATGCTTCTATAATATATCTTACACCAATTGTAAGCCCATCCAGACCCTCCCTATCTCATCAACAATGAACATCATACTTTGGATTAATAATATAATTGCTATGCATGATTCAGTAAATAAATTCTGACAGATTATGATAATGCAATTTTACACCATATGCCATATTAACCCTTGATTTATATCAGCCCTCAGGCCTTTGCCCCTCTAGTCATTGTAGCATATGATATGAAAAATGCTTTGTGATATTCTCCAAATGATATTAAGAATTCTGACTGCAGTTCCTGAAAAAAGTACACCACAACCTCTTTATAACACTATTGATGGGATCCAAAGCAGAAACTGTGTTAGTTAAAGCCCCTGTCACACTATGCCGCGTTTTCACTGCAATGGAACGGCGTTGTTTAATTTTTCAGAACGCCGCGAGATCACAAGAAATATGGGATATTTTTGTGAACATGGACCCGGTATGGCGTCCCTACAGCGACCAAGATGTTGCTACGGAGCTTACATGGCGATCTATTGCGATCCTGGGGCGTTCTTGATGGCGATTGTATGCACTCTCACGGCGCTTTGTCTGCGCTTTTACGGCACTCACAATGCATGCACTGCGCTTTTACGATGCTCACAATGCGCACACTGCGCTTTTACGGCGCTCACGTGTTGAAGACGTTCTCAAAGTGTGAACAGACATCTTCATCAGTCGAACAGTTTTGTTTAATTTGAGGTTTAATGTCCAATCAACACATTAAAGGTCATTATGGAGACGTTGCTTCTAATTTTGTGGGACTTTTACCCGACATTGAGATGAAATGACATCTCAATCCCTGTCACCCAATTAAACCAATAGGGTTAATAAGCATGGATGGTCTGTCTCGCACCGCTTTGCTTGGGCAAGCTTAGATCCCCTAAGCGGTTTACCAGTACTCCTGTGCCGTCGGAAGCAAGTCCACCGCAATCACCGCAAGCAGGAGCAAGTCCACTGCCATTACCTTGCCCGGGATGAGTCACCTCAGAAGTAGGTTTTTCGGGACAGTACACAATCAAACTCTACAATAGCCACTGTTTATACAAGCGGGCGGCCCCCGCCGATCGGGACTGGAAGAAATAGATGGGCTGCATGATGCTGAAACCGACCTCACACGAGTACTGGTAAACCGCTTAGAGGATCTAAGCCTGCCCAGGCAAAGCGGTGCGAGACGAACCGTCCATGCTTATACGTGTAAACTCTATTGGTTTCATTGGGCGACAGGGCTTGAGATGTCATTTCATCTCAATGTCTGGTAAAAGTCCCACAAAATTGGAAGCAACGTCTCCAAAATGACCTATACAGTGTTGACTGGGATGTTAAACATCAAATCAATCAATCAGTTAATCAATTATACAAGCGGAGCTTATATGGCGTTGTAGGAGACCTCTGTGCGCCCCTGCTGAGCTCCTGTAGCGTTGTAGGAGACGTTACTGCGCTGCTATGGCAACCTTACGGCAACCTCACTGCGCTCTGTTCAGAACGCCGAGCGACGGCGTTTGTTTTGAGCATGCTCAAAATGTGCGCCGTCGCTTGGCGTTCTATGCGATCCCGACGCGCCTACTGGCGATGCCACTGCATTGCTACGGTGGTGTTTGCGATCGTACTGCGCACACCTCGGCGTTCTGCATTTTTCTTAGACGCCGTGAGGACGCAGCCCTGGTGTGACAGGGGTTTAAACAACCGTGTTATATCCAAATAAAAATGTATAGTATGGTCATTTTTCTATATAATCTATACATTTTTGGGATCCATTTTTTAACCATTTTGTAATATCTAAAACCGTGTTATATTGAACTGTGTTATAATGAGGTGGTGGTGTAATCTATTTTTGTGTACATTTCAGTTGATAATGAACATCCAGTGTTTGCCCTTGTTGTATTGGCTTCTATATCAGCCTACATTTTTGGGATCCATCTTGAAACTGTGTTATATCCAAAACCATGTTATAATGAACTGTGTTATAACGGGTTGTGGTGTTATCTATTTTTTGTGTACATTTCAGAATTCAAAATGCAGTTAATTATGAACATCCAGTGTTTGCCCTTGTTTTATTGGCTTCTATATCAGCCCCACTTCATGGTGAGTACCAGGACAACATTAAACCACAGTCAAACCTGTCATAGTGGCCACCTCTATTAAGCAAGCAACCTGTCTTAAGCAAGCAACCTGTCTTAAGCATGAATTTAGTTCCAAAAAAGGCAAATGTATTAAAATTCACCTGTATTAAGCAAGCACCTGTCTTAAGCAAGCACAATTTGATTATCCCTTAGGTGCTTGCTTAATACAGGTTGGACTGCATTTTGTACAGGAAACCCCAAAACGGGCACTTGGCAAACAGTGCAGTCCCTGATCAGACGCTGCAGAATGCGGCGTCTGATCAGGGCCTACACTGTTTGCACAAAGTTCAGCCCATTTTCCAAATAAATTTTGAAGAAATCACAACCTGACGTCCCTAAATTTTGAAAAGGATTTGTTTTATATATAACATGGAAGATTCCATATGGTACAAAATGGGTTAACCCTTCATGAGAAAAATGTTTGCAGGGCAAGGTTCAATACCTGCCAGGTTGACAACATTCTTTCAAGGAGAACCATGAACTCTTTTCTACAGTTATTCCTTCCCCTCTGCTAATACAAGAACGTCAGTTTCCAGTTTCTAGCGTAAGCATGTGCACAATACTGGTTAAACACTTACGTATAAGCCTGCCCAGGAAAAGTGGTTAAGTGAACTGACTGCCTCGATATGACCTAAAAGTGTTTATTTGTCAGTTTACATCCACACCAACAATCAATCTACTCTCTGACCAGTACGCATTAAGGGGAATGGGAACGCCTGGCAGTTTTTTTCTGCCATTTTTCAAAGGGAGACAACTTTCGGGACTTTCTGTCCCACTGAAAAAGAGGTCTACTCTAAGAGGAAAGAAGTTGCTCCTCAGGAGCGAGGAGCAAATTCTTTCCTGAGGATCAAATTCTTTCCTTTAAGAGTTGACCCCTATTTACATGGGAGACAAAAATACTTGTGCAGGAGTTGCCTACCCTGAAGGTGTTCCCATTCAGCTTAAGGCCCAGAACAGACTGTGTGGATGTGCAGGCTAATCTGCACCAATGATATGGTTCATATGTTGTATATTCAAGGGGAAGCAATTATTATTCAGGGAAAGCAGCTATCCCAGTGATATGTTATCTCCCTTGCAAATTGGATGTTCTCATAACCCTTTTTCTGCTGAATAAATTAACTTGTCACACCCATTTCTGACTAGCAACCAATAAAATCACTTGATATAGTATATTCATTAAAATTTGCAAACTGTGTGACAAGCAGTGTAGATCCTGATCAGATGGCTTCTTCAGAAGTTCAGAAGCCATATGATCTGGATTTACACTGTTTGCAAAGGTAGGGGTTGTGTTCAGTGGGATACAGGTTGAACCTGGTAAACTGAGTGACAAGCAGTGTAGATCCTGATCAAATGGCTTCTTCAATGATCTGGATTTGTACTGCTTGCAAAGGTAGGGGTTGTTGTGTTCAACAGGATAAGGGTTGAAGGAAAGATTTTGGTAATTTGTGTCTGCTCTTAAGGGGAATGAGAACAGCTGACAGATTTTCTGCCATTTTTCAAAGGGAGACAACTTTTGGGACTTCCTGTTTGCTTTTCTATAAGCCCGGTTCCACAGAAAAAGGGATCTACTCTTAAAGGAAAGAATTTGCACCTCTGGAGCAAATTCTTTTCTTTAAGAGTTTACCCTTTATTGACATGGGATGACCTGAAGGTGTACCAATTCCCCTTAAAGCAAAGAGATTGCTCCTAAGGAGTAATTCTTCCCATAACTCTTTCACCCCTGAGTTTTTGGAATGGCCTCCTCCAATTTTTGAATTTGGACATGTCCATTTGTGAAAGTTGGTGTTTAGTCAGAATCATTTACCGTAAAACACTTAAATTTGGCAGCAGGAAATTTTGGGCATTTTTTATGAGTG
This sequence comes from Lucinisca nassula, assembly GCA_963580285.1. Lineage (NCBI taxonomy): Eukaryota > Metazoa > Mollusca > Bivalvia > Lucinida > Lucinidae > Lucinisca > Lucinisca nassula. The sequence goes on along the minus strand of OY757024.1, from coordinate 40,420,373 downwards.
GACTTTTTGGCGGATTTAAATTTTGGCAGATTTCTGGAATTCCAAAATGAAAAACATTAAGAAAAATTCTCCTCAGGAGCAAATTCCTTCCTTTAAGAGTTGACCCCTCTTGACATTGGAGACAAAAATACTTTTGCTGGAGTTGGCTCCCCTGAAGGTGTACCCATTCCCCTTAAAATAGAACTTCTTTCTTTCTTTTCACAGGTTCCTTGAATGCTATAGTGTTTGGCCTAGATAGAGAAACAAGACGAAGACTTACTCCTTCACAAATCAAGGTACATTAAAAAACTGCCACCTGTTTAACAGACACCTCTCTTGAGCAGCCACTATTACCACCCCCGTCTAAGAATTTCACTATATACAGTAAAATTCCGCTATTAAGACAACCTAAAATTAAGTCTAGTTCTGCTCTAAAAAGCTTATTTACTACTTTGCAGTCATTATTTCTTTGTATTTTCTGCATATAGTATCCTCTGGTCAGAGATCACCTTTGGGACTGTTCAAAAGTGGTCTTAGAGACCACTTTTGAACAGTCCCAGAGGTGGTCTTAATATAGGATTTTTACTGTATTCTCCAGCCAGCACCTCTCTTCCTCAGCCAGCAGCCATATTTTACTAAATCTAAATTACTTCTGATAAATAGCTAATTATCTCCATGTCTCCAGATAAGGTGCTTTTTTTTTCATCCGAAAAGTACTGATATTTTTCTTATTTCTGCATAAAAACATACGTTGTGGGTACTCAGAAGCACCTCATTGACATGCTTCTAATGAGTACCACTTGCAAGGTGCTTCTAATGAGTACCACTTGCAAGGTGCTTCTATTGAGTACCACTTGCAAGGTGCTTCTAATGAGTACCACTTGCAAGGTGCTTCTAATGATTACCACAACATATGTTTTATGCAGAAATAAGAAAAATGATACATGGATATCCTCTCTTCATTGCGATAATACAATCATGTGACATAGTGCATTTTTTAATTCTCATAAATGGCTACTTTTCTGATGAAAATCCGTAAGATTTTTCTTAGTTGTACTGCAAACATAGGTTGTGGGTGTTCATTTGAACAACCTGATTTGAGGCGGTTCTAATGAGTGCCCGGAGTAGAAATAAGAAACAAAAAGTATAGCCCCATAAACCCCAGTTTTCTCTATATGAAGTGGGGTTTAGGAGGGGTTTCATTTCACAGACTTGTAAACATAATGATCTGGGGCTATGATTCTAATAGCCAAACTGGAAATGAGATGAGGAATGTAGTTGAACCTCAGTGGTTGAAACACCTTTGGAACCGTTGGAAACTTGTTCTTGCACACCGGATAAGGAAATCCGTTGTTTTTGCCTGGGATAGAAATTCTGTTCTAACCCTGGTGTTCTTACCCGAAATCAAATATTCTCGCGTGTTTGATAAATGCACTGGTTTAATACGACCTCGTATGCGCTGTTGTTAAGGTTGATGTCACAGCACATTACATGACGTCACTAAACATCACTGTAGTGTCATCACAATTTGGTGGATGTCAGCAACTGAAGTGACTGCAGTATTAAAAGTCCATGCTCAGAAATGGAAGGTATGCAAGAAAAAGAATCCTCTATGGGTGTGAGGGGTGAATAGGAAAATCCTTCCTTCGGGATCACTGTCCGGCATCACGAGGTTTGCCGAGTGATGCCGGACAGTGATCCCGAAGGATAGCTTTTTCCATCCACCCCTCACACCCATATAAGATTCTTATATTCTGAGACAGGGATATTTTGACCCACGAAGCATTAATCATTACTCCAAGTTAGGAGGCAGAAAAGTCATATCTTTTCAATTTTCTTTAAAATAACAGTATTCGGTGTGTGTTCATTAGATTGCCTCATTCAGGAAATTCTAATGAGTACACACAACCTAAGTTTTTAAGCTCCGTCCCCACCAATTGAGGCTTCAAGTACTAGATGGGCTGCATGATGCTTCAACGCAGAGCTGAAACCAACCGCACACGAGTACTGGTAAACCCCTTAGAGGATTTAAGCCTGCCCAGGCAAAGCGGTGTGAGTCGGCCCGTCCATGCTTATAACTTCTATTGGTTTCATTGGGTGACAGGGCTTGAGATTCATTTCATCTCAGTGTCATGTAAAAGTCCCACATAATTGAAAGCAACGTCTCCAAAATGACCAGTGTTGACGGGAACGGTAAATCTCAATCAAACAATCAAAACAAATGTTTTCAAGGTAATATAAGAAAATCATCCAATAACTGCAGTGATGAGAAATGTTTCCTAGGAACCCTAGAACGAGTTGGAAATAGCTATTGTAAACGCGCCATAGGTGGTCAAGCAATCAAAGTTAAACTGTAACTTTTCTGGTGTGTTTATTTAAGAAATGAATGTAATTAGGGCCCCGCACTGAAAGTGTGGGTGCCCTATAGTAATCACTCTGTCCGTCCGTCTGTCTGTCTGTCTGTGTGTCCGTCTGTCCGTCCACAAGTTTTTTCCTACTCCTCTGATAGCGCTGCCGGGGCCCTAGTCAGTTTCACTGACAGCTCTAGTTTATTTAATGTTCATTGAAGTATGAATAACATCTGGTCATGAGCAAAGTTTAAGTGAACCCAGAACTTTGCTCTTGACCCGATGTTGTCCATAGTTGGATGAACGTTAAATAAATTACCTTTATTACTTATATTTACATTATTTTTCATCCATTATATGACAAAAACTTCTGGTTTTAGGTTAACGGTCATGTAATGTCGCATGAGTCCATGCATTCATTGGGATATGAACAATATTGCGTCCCAATAGTTTATTATAAACTCTTGGGGTTTTCTATAAATGTACCATGAATGTAAATATTTCTCTTAAAATTACCAGTTTATGGTTCAATTGCTTGTCAGTCAACCCAAAGTTACTAAGCATGCAAGCTCTTCATTCTAAAGGCCACTTCACTATCACTGATTTGTTGGAAATCCAGGTATTAAAGAGTTATTTATAAATAATAGCCTATCACTGTGTGGTCTCAGCAGAGTGTTGTGTAAGAGGGTTATCTATGGAATCTGGACTGGAATCATGTGTTGGGCTTGGCAAACAGGATAGGCCCAGTTCAGATGCCACAGAATGCGGCATCTGATCAGGTTCTGCACTGTTTGCTTAAGATACTGGAATTTAATGGTTAAATGAAACTGTCTTAAATCCCACATTCAGGCCGATTTTCCCAAACTACACTCAAAAGACAATCAACCCACAGGCTGTGCTGTGATTTATATCAGTAATTCTAACACTGATTGCCTATAATGTCTTATAGTAAAATCTTGTGATATATTTAGGGATGAATCACTGGGTGGAAGAGCGCAATGAAAGGGCCACCATATTATCCTGTTTCATGACGTCATTTATTTTTGCCTTGACGTTAGCTGGTGTAACGTCATTTTCTTGTATTAAATATGTTATGAAAACAGGTAAACCCATGTGATGAGTTAGTTATATTGGTGGGATTCCTTTAAACAATGGTAGAAGTTATGGTGAATCTGAAGGAATCAATAGCATTTTCGTAAACTAGTAGTGCATTAGAATCGAAATAGATCAGTTCTAGTGCAATGATTTATTGATTGATGTATCACTGTTTGTCAGTCAGTTGTAAGTAGATAAATTCACTCATGCTATGCGTTATTATTATAGCCCCGCTTGAAAAGTGGGGCTATATTGGATTTGCCCTGTCATTCCGTAATTCTGTAATTCCGTAATTCTGTAATTCTGTAATTCCGTAATTCCGTTATTCCGTTATTTTTTCGTCACAGTTTTCCCCGAAACTAAGAGAGCTAGAAAACTAAAACTTTGTATACACGTGGACAATGGGTGCCTTCACGGACCTTACCGAAATTATGACCAAGGGCCCATAACTCTTGGAGTTATCTCCCCTGATAGGTTTTTTTAAATGAAAATGTTTGGTCACAGTTTTCTCAGGAACGAAAGAAGCTAGAAAGCTCAAACTTTGCATAAATGTGGACAATGGGTGGATATAGGGAGCTTACCAAAATAATGGCCAAGGGCCCATAACTGTTGGAGTTATCTCTCCTGATAGGTTTTTTAAATAAATGAAAATATAGGTTTTTTTTAAATGAAAATGTTTGGTCACAGTTTTCTCAGGAACTAAAGAAGCTAGAAACCTCAAACTTTGCATAAATGTGGACAATGGGTGGATATAGGGAGCTAACCAAAATAATGGCCGAGGGCCCATTACTTTTGGAGTTATCTCCCCTGATAGTATAGTTTTTTTTAATAAATGAAAAGGTTTGGTGACAGTTTTCTCAGGAACTAAGAAAGCTAGAATACTGAAACTTTGTATGAACATGAAAAGTGGGTGGATGTATGGCCCTTACCAAAATAATGGCCAAAGGCCCATAACTCTTGGAGTTATCTCCCCTGATAGGGATGTAAGTAAATAATGGCCAACAACATTACTCTTGGGGTTATCTCCCCAGCAAAGAAAAAAAAAAATATTAAAGTTTTCTCTGGAACTAAGAAAGCTCCCCTGATAGGTTAAAAGCTTTTAGAGTCAATGTGTCTTACTCCTCTGATAGCGCTATAGCGGGGCTATAGTCAGATCCTCTGACAGCTCTAGTTTGATCTACTTTGCAACTGACTTCCACATTACGATAACACACCCATGTGACATAGTGCATTTTTATGCCCCCGGAATCTAACAGATTCAGGGGCATATAGTTTTTGGTCTGTCTGTCTGTTTGTCCGTTTGTCCCTTTGTCTGTTTGTCCGTTTGTCTGTCTACAAAAACCTTAACATTGGGCATAACTTTTGAATGGTAATAGACAGAGCTTTCATATTTCACATGTGTATACCTTATCACAAGACCTTTCCAGTGGTACCATAATTTTTGATCTCGTGACCTTGAACTTGACCTTTGACCTACTTTTTTTCAAAATTTTTAAAAACGTTAACATTGGCGCTGTCCGGGGGCATCAGTGTTTCACAAACACATCTTGTTTACATCTTCAAAATGGCTTCTTTTCTGTTGAAATTCCGTTATATTTTTCTTATTTATACTGCAAACATAGGTTGTGGATGCTCGTTAGGACCGCCTAATTAAGGTGCTTCTAACGAGTACCCAAAACCTATGTCTTGGAGCAGAAGAAAGAAAAATAATATATACCCTGTAAACCCCAGTTTTCTCTATATAAAGTGGGGTTTAGTGGGGTGTTCATTTCACAGACTTGTTCACGTGATGAAACATTTATATATCACTCAATAAATCACTTGATTGTTCAAATTATAGCCCTGGGGTCAGAAATGGCCCCGGAGCTGGGCCCACTGTGTTTACATAGAGAAAACATTTAAAAATCTTCTTGTCTGAAACCAGAATGTCTAAGCCTGCTCAGTCGAGTCGGACAGTCCCTTAAACCCCTAGTGGTTCTTTTGGGCAGTAAGGCTTGAGATGTCATTTCATTTCAACGTCAGGTAAAAGTCCCACAAAATTGGAAGCAACGTCTCCAGAATGACCCAGATAGTGTTGGCAGGGACATAAAACCTCAACATAAACAATTCACACAGCATCAAAATTCTGCAACTTCCTTGGTAAATCAAATACTAAATAGCCATCCACATAAAATCTATTTTCTGAACATCATATTTCTCCCAGGTTGCATTCCATAACAAGTTTGGTCCAAAAGCGGAGATCCGTGAGTACAACGAGGGCCTAGATGTCAGTGGAGAGCCCCCTGAATACTGACAATTACTGCCGCGCACAGCTGACAGAGACTGGTGATGTCGCAATCTCAACACGAGCTACATTAAAGAAACAGGATTTCATTTTTGTCAAAAAACAACTGGCACTTAGATACGAAACTGGTATGGTAAATCTTGCTTCTTACTGACAGAATTGGAAAAGTATATGTTAATGTTTCAGTTGAAATTCAAATAATGCTCGGTTTTCATTTAACCCATTTTGTACCAAATGGAATCTTCCTCCATATATAAAGCAGGCATTATGAAAACACGCCTATACAAATACATTGTAAACTTTACCGCCGAAAAAACGAAAATGTTTAGATTAAAAATTCCGATATTTTTTTATTTCTGCTCAAAATAAAGATGGTTGGTACACATTATCGAGGCAGTTCTAACGAGTACCCACAATCTATATTTTAGAGCAGAAATAAAAAAACTAAGGTTTACCCTTGTAAGCCCCAGTTTTACTGTATAGAAGTGGGGTTAAAGGGAGTCAAATCTATGTTTGTGTGGTGGGTGTTTTGCAGTGAAGCTCAAAACAAGAATGTGGAAAAGCTGAAGGCTCCAGGCGAGCTTATAGTATAGTGGGTCCTCCTTCGTCCGTCGTCTGTCCACACTTTTGAGCAGCTATATCTCTGCAGCCTGCAGGCTGATCTCAATCATTTCTCATCTGTATCATGCCTCTGGTGGGGCATTGATGACATAAGCTTTTTAGCTCACCTGAGCCTTTAGGCTCATAGGTGAGCTTAAAGTATAGCCATGGTCCGTCGTCCGTCGTCCGTCCGTGCGTCCGTCCTTCCGTCCACCATTTTCAAAGATCTTCTTCTCCTATACTGCAGGGCCAATCAAAGCCAAATTTCATATGGAGCCTCAGTGGGATGGGGGAATGAAAGTTTGTTCCCGGGGTCTGGATCAAATGACCAAGATGGCCGCCATGCCCATATATGGTAAAAAGCCTTCAAAAATCTTCTTCTCCAGAACCATAAGGCCAGTGGCCTTGAAACTTGGCATGTAGCATATGGTACTCGGGCCATCATGGTTTGTACAAATGGTGACCCTGGGTTGACCTTGACCTATTTTACAGCAATGTCAAATTTGTCGACTTAGGCTTTTGCATGGGGCAAAGTGAAAATAATGGATTTATAGGAAACCATTGAAGACAGTGTCACCAAAATTTGTAGATCAGGTAAAGTAACTGAATACATGAATGTATATGGATCAGAAAGGTCAAGGTCATTCATCGGCCTTGTTCGCGGGTCTGGATCACATGACCAAGATAGCCGCCATGCCCATATATGGTAAAAAGCCTTCAAAAATCTTCTTCTCCAGAACCATAAGGCCAGTGGCTTTGAAACTTAGCATGTATCATATGGTACTCGGGCCCATTATGGTTTGTACAAATGGTGACCCTGGGTTGACCTTGACCTATTTTACAGCAATGTCAAATTTTCCAACTTAGGCTTTTGCATGGGGCAAAATGAAAATAATATAGGAAACCATTGAAGACAGTGTCAACAAAATTTGTAGATCAGGTAGAGTAATTGAATACATGAAGATCTATGGGTCAGAAAGGTCAAGGTCATTCATTGCCTTAGACCAAGGTCATTCAGGATCCATATTTCAATCATTTTTTTCTCCAAAACTGCTGAGCCAATTTAAGTAAAATTTAATATGGAGCCTTTGTGAGTTGAACAAATGAAAAAATGCCAATACGGTCTAGATCACATGACCAAAATGGCCGTCACGCCCATATATGGCAAAAAGCCTTAAAAATTCTTCTCTTCCAGAACCGTAAGGCCAATGGCCTTGAAACTTGGCATGTAGCATATGGTACTCAGGCTAATCATAGTTTGTACAAATGGTGACCCTGAGTTGACCTTGACCTATTTTACAGCAATGTCAAATTTGCCGACTTAGGCTTTTGCATGGAAAAAAGTGAAAATAATGGATTTATAGGAAACCATTGAAGACAGTGTCACCAAAATTTGTAGATCAGGTAAAGTAACTGAATACATGAATGTATATGGATCAGAAAGGTCAAGGTCATTCATTGGCCTTGTTCGCGGGTCTGGATCACATGACCAAGATAGCCGCCATGCCCATATATGGTAAAAAGCCTTCAAAAATCTTCTTCTCCAGAACCATAAGGCCAGTGGCTTTGAAACTTGGCATGTATCATATGGTACTCGGGCCCATTATGGTTTGTACAAATGGTGACCCTGGGTTGACCTTGACCTATTTTACAGCAATGTCAAATTTTCCGACTTAGGCTTTTGCATGGGGCAAAATGAAAATAATGGATTTATAGGAAACCATTGAAGACAGTGTCAACAAAATTTGTAGATCAGGTAGAGTAATTGAATACATGAAGATCTATGGGTCAGAAAGGTCAAGGTCATTCATTGCCTTAGACCAAGGTCATTCAGGATCCATATTTCAAACATTTTTTTCTCCAAAACTGCTGAGCCAATTTAAGTAAAATTTAATATGGAGCCTTTGTGAGTTGAACAAATGAAAAAATGCCAATACGGTCTAGATCACATGACCAAAATGGCCGTCACGCCCATATATGGTAAAAAGCCTTAAAAATTCTTCTCTTCCAGAACCGTAAGGCCAATGGCCTTGAAACTTGGCATGTAGCATATGGTACTCAGGCCAATCATAGTTTGTACAAATGGTGACCCTGAGTTGACCTTGACCTATTTTACAGCAATGTCAAATTTGCCGACTTAGGCTTTTGCATGGAAAAAAGTGAAAATAATGGATTTTTAGGAAACCATTGAAGCTACTGTCACCAAAATTAGTAGATAAAGTAAAGTAGCTGAATACATGAAGATCTATGTGTAAGAAAGGTCAAGGTCATTAATTGACCTTAGACCAAGGTCACGCAGGTTCCATATTTCAAACATTTTTTCTCAGAAACTACTGAGCCAATTGAAGTGAAATTCAATATGGAGCCTTTGGGAGTTGAACAAATGAAAAGCTGCCAATATGGTCTAGATCACATGACCAAGATGGCCACCACGCCCATATATGGTAAAAACACTTCGAAATTCTTCTTCTCAAGAACCGTAAGGCCAATGGCCTTGAAACTTGGCATGTAGCATATGGTACTCGGGCCTATCATAATTTGTTCAAATGGTGACCCTGGGTTGAACTTGACCTATTTTACAGTAATGTCAAATATGCTGACTTAGGCTTTTGCATAGGAAAAAGTGAAAATAATAAATTTTTAGCTCACCTGAGCCTTTAGGCTCATAGGTGAGCTTATAGTATAGCCATGGTCCGTCGTCCGTCCGTCCGTCCGTCCATCCGTCCGTCCACCATTTTCAAAGATCTTCTTCTCCTATACTGCAGGGCCAATCAAAGCCAAATTTCATATGGACCCTCAGTGGGATGGGGGAACGAAAGTTTGTTCGCATGGTCTGGATCACATGACCAAGATGGCCACCATGCCCATATATGGTAAAAAGCCTTCAAAAATCTTCTTCTCCAGAACCATCAGGCCAGTGGCCTTGAAACTAGGCATGTAGCATATGGTACTCAGGCCCATCATGGTTTGTACAAATGGTGACCCTGGGTTGACCTTGACCTATTTTACAGCAATGTCAAATTTGCTGACTTAGGCTTTTGCATGGGGCAAAGTGAAAATTATGGATTTATAGGAAACCATTGAAGACAGTGTCACCAAAATTTGTAGATCAGGTAAAGTAACTGAATACATGAAGATCTATGGGTGATAAAGGTCAAGGTCATTCATTGGCCTTAGACCCAAGATGGCCGCCATGCCCATATATGGTAAAAAACCTTCAAAAATCTTCTTCTCCAGAACCATAAGGCCATTGGCCTTGAAACTTGGCATGTAGCATATGGTACTCGGGGCCCATCATGGTTTGTGCAAATGGTGACCCTGGGTTGACCTTGACCTATTTTACAGCAATGTCAAATTTGCCGACTTAGGCTTTTGCATGGGGCAAAGTGAAAATAATGGATTTATAGGAAACCATTGAAGACAGTGTCACCAAAATTGGTAGATCAGGTAAAGTAACTGAATACATGAAGATATGTGGGTGAGAAAGGTCAAGGTCATTCATTTCTTTTGTTTCATTTGCTTCTGTATACAGTATACCATTTATGTCCAATGGACATTTCCTCATATTTTCCCTTTCTGTGAGCCAGGCACCGAGGTTATAAAACTTTTTTCACGCTCAACTCACTTCAGCATGAAATTTACCCTGCTCATAAGTTTTAAAATGCCAACAAATATTGAGATGGCATTTTAAAATTTATGAGGAGGGTAAATGACATTTTCTGCTGATCTAAGTAGGAAAATTGTCACCAGACAGGTGAGCGGTTCAGGACCACTGGTCCTCTGGTTTTTGAAATCGCATGAAAACTTTGGTTGCTATGGCAATCACAAGGTCCAATAGACGTACAATGGGGAAAATGCTTGTCATCACCATAGCCCCTTCAGTTTTGATCGGATCTTTCTGAAACTTATATATAAGGTGGCTGGTGATAAAACCTCGGATGAGTTCGAAAACAGGCCAAGTAGGCCCATTTGTCATAGAGTTACCTCCCTTTGATTGCTGAAAATGCCGATTTTTAGCTCACCTGTCACGTAGTGACAAGGTGAGCTTTTGGGATCACTTTTTGTCCGTCGTCCGTCGTGCGTCCGTGCGTGCGTGCGTCCGTGCGTCCGTGCGTGCGTCCGTAAACTTTTCTTCAAACGACATCTCCTCCTAAACCACTGATCGTATTTTGACCAAACTTCACAGGAATGATCCTTAGGTGGTCCCCTTTCAAAGTTGTTCAAATGGTTCCGGTCCGTTGCACATATAGGTCACAGTAGCCAAAAATAGATTTTTTTCACCGCAAACTTAAAAAATCTTCTTCTCTGAAACCGCAAGGCCCAGGTCTTTGATATTTGGTATGTCGCTTCATCTAGTGGACCCCTACCAAGATTGTTCAAATTATAGTGCTGGGGCCAAAAATGCCCCCGCACGGGGGCCCTTTGGTTTTACATGGGCTTATATAAGGAAAATTTTTAAAAATCTTCTTCTCTGAAACCACAAGGCCCAGGTCTTTGATATTGGGTATGAAGCTTCATCTAGTGGACCCCTACCAAGATTGTTCAAATTATAGTGCTGGAGCTAAAAATGCCCCCGCATGGGGGCCCTTTGGTTTTACATGGGCTTATATAGGGAAAATCTTGAAAAATCTTCTTCTCTGAAACCGCAAGGCCCAGGTCTTTGATATTTGGTATGAAGCTTCATCTAGTGAACCCCTACCAAGATTGTTCAAATTATAGTGCTGGGGCCAAAAATGCCCCCGCACGGGGGCCCTTTGGTTTTACATGGGCTTATATAGGGAAAATCTTGAAAAATCTTCTTCTCTGAAACCACAAGGCCCAGGTCTTTGATATTTGGTATGAAGCTTCATCTAGTGGACCCCTACCAAGATTGTTCAAATTATAGTGCTGGATCTAAAAATGCCCCCGCAGGGGGGCCCTTTGGTTTTACATGGGCTTATATAGGGAAAATCTTGAAAAATCTTCTTCTCTGAAACCGCAAGGCCCAGGTCTTTGATATTTGGTATGAAGCTTCATCTAGTGGACCCCTACCAAGATTGTTCAAATTATAGTGCTGGGGCCAAAAATGTCCCAGCACGGGGGCCCTTTGGTTTTACATGGGCTTATATAGGGAAAATCTTTAAAAATCTTCTTCTTTGAAACCACAAGGCCCAGGTCTTTGATATTTGGTATGAAGCTTTATCTAGTGGACCCCTACCAAGATTATTCAAATTATAGTGCTGGATCTAAAAATGCCCCGCACGGGGGCCCTTTGGTTTTACATGGGCTTATATAGGGAAAATCTTGAAAAATCTTCTTCTCTGAAACCGCAAGGCCCAGATCTTTGATATTTGGTATGAAGCTTCATCTAGGGGACCCCTACCAAGATTGTTCAAATTATAGTGCTAGTGCTTGGGCCAAAAATGCCTCTGCACCAGGGCCCTTTTGTTTTACATAGGCTTATATAGAGAAAATCTTTACAAATCTTCTGCTCTGAAACCGCAAGGCCCAGGTCTTTGATATTTGGTATGAAGCTTCATCTAGTGGACCCCTACCAAGATTGTTCAAATTATAGTGCTGGAGCTAAAAATGCCCCCCACACGGGGGCCCTTTGGTTTTACATAGGCTTATATAGGGAAAATCTTGAAAAATCTTCTTCTCTGAAACCGCAAGGCCAAGGTCTTTGATATTTGGTATGAAGCTTCATCTTGTGGACCTCTACCAAGATTGTTCAAATTATAGCCCTGGGGCCAAAAATGCCCCTGCTTCGGGGCCCTTTGGTTTTACATAGGCTTATATAGAGAAAATCTTGAAAAATCTTCTTCTTTGAAACCACAAGGCTTAGGTCTTCGATATTTGTTATGAAGCTTCAGCTAGTGGACCTCTATCTCTATGAAGATTGTTCAAATTATAGCCCTGAGACCAAAAATGCCTCCGCCATGTGGCCCTTTGGTTTTACATAGACTTATATAGGGAAAATCTTTAAAAATCATCTTCTCTGAATTACAAGGCTTAGGTCTTTGATATTTGTTATGAAGCTTCAGCTAGTGGACCTCTACCAAGATTGTTAAAATTATAGCCCTGGGGCCAAAAATGCCCCTGCTCCGGGGCCCTTTGGTTTAACATAGACTTATATAGGGAAAATCTTGTTTTACATAGACTTCTATATGCAGGGTAAACCTTTAAAATCTTCTTCTCTGAAACCAGAAAGCCCAGGTCTTTCATATTCGATATGAAGCTTCATCTTGTGGACCTCTACCAAGATTGTTCAAATTATAGCCCTCGGGCCAAAATTGACCCTGCTCGGGGCCCACTTGTTATACATTGGATCAGGTGAGCGAACCAGGGCCCTCTGGGCCCTCTTGTTGACCTTTAAATTCATCACCGTAGCCCCTTTAGTTTTGATCGGATTTTTCTGAAACTTGTATGTAAGGTGGCTGGGGATGAAATTTCGGATGAATTCGAAAACCGACCAAGTCGGCCCATTTATCGTAGAGTAACGTCCCTTTGATTGCTGAAAATGCTGATTTTTGACCTTGTCATCACCGTAGCCCTTTCAGTTTTGATCGAATCTTTCTTAAACTTAAATGTAACGTGGCTGGGGATAAAATCTCGGATGAGTTCGAAAACCAGCCAAGGTGGCCTATTTATCATAGAGTAACGTCCTTTTGATTGCTGAAAATGCCGATTTTTGACCTTGTCATCACTGTAGCCCCTTTAGTTTTGATCGAATCTTTCTGAAACTTATATGTAAGGTGGCTGGGGATAAAACCTCGGATGAGTTCAAAAACTGGCCAAGTCGCCCCATTTACTATATAGTTATGTCCCTTTAATGGCTGATAATGTAGATGTTTGACCTTGTTTATCTTGTCATCACCGTAGCCCTTTCAGTTTTGATCGGATCTTTCTGAAACTTATATGTAAGGTGGCTGGAGATAAAACCTCGGATGAGTTCGCATACCAACCAAGGTGGCCTTTTTATCATAGAGTTAGGTCCCTTTGATTGCTGAAAATGTTTATTTTTGACCTTGTCATCACTGTAGCCCCTTCAGCTTTGATCGAATCTTTCTGAAATTTATATGTAAGGTGGCTTGGGATAAAACCTCGGATGAGTTTGAAAACCTGCCAAGTCGCCCCATTTACTATATAGTCGTGTCCCTTTAATGGCTGAAAATGTCCTTGTCATCACCATAGCCCCTTCAGTTTTGATCGGATCTTTCTGAAACTTATATGTAAGGTGACTGGGGATAAAACCTAGGATGAGTTCGAATACCGGCCAAGTTGGCCCATTTATCATAAATTTACGTCGCTTTGATTGCTGAAAATGCCAAATTTTGACCGTGTCATCACCGTAGCCCCTTCAGTTTTTGATCAGATCTTTCTGAATCTTATTTGTAAGGTGCCTGGGAATAAAACCTTGGATGAGTTTGAATACTGGCCAAGTGGCACATTTATCATAGAGTTAAATGCCTTTGATTGCTTAAAAATGCCTATTTTCGACCTTGTTAGCACTGCTGCCGCTTCAGTTTTGATCTTCATGAAACTTACAAACAAATAAGTCAGGCATAAAAGCTGGGAGAAGTTTGAAAACCCGTGAGGTTTGCCTATTTGTCACAGAGTAACATCCCTTTGATTGCAGCAGTTAATTGCTTATTTTTGATTTTGTCATCACCATAGCCCCATCAATTTACATCGGATCTTCTTAGCAAGTTAGGAATAAAAGCTTGAATGAGTTTGAAAACTGGTGAGGTCAGCCTATTTATCATAGAGTTACATTCTACTTAATTTGCAGAAATTGCTTACCCTGTTATCACCATGCCCTTTTATTAATTCTTCGGTAAAGGTTGGCACTTCCTGAAACTTTGAATCTGTTAGCTCAGGTGAGCGATACAGGACCAGCTTGGTCCTCTTGTTTTGTTGTTGTTGGTGTTTTCTTTTCTCCTTAGTTCTTGTTGTTGATCACTTTGAAAAAAGAGTATGAATTTTTATCTCTTTTACGTAGCTTGTGTCACTGTGTACATAGACCATACTAACAATAATACCTGTAAACAAGAGCTTAACAAATGCTTTATTTTCTCTGACAGTTGCCATTAACATAACATTTCTATAGAATATATACAGAATCTTACAAACATGGCCATTTCATGTAAAATTTATGAAAATGAGTGTATGAAATGGCAACAAACATGATAATACACAGCCACCTCTTTAAAGGACTTGTTATAATTCTCCTAAAATTTTAACAAGTTTGTTTCATGATCCAGCAAGGAGTCCAAAAGGTGCTGAAGAAATGTCAAACAGTGTAGACCCTGATCAGACTGCTCCTTGAGGAGCAGTCTGATCTGGGTCTGCACTGCTTGCTTAGGCCTACCAATACTTAGGATCATTGCGGTATTTGACAATGAATGTGTGAAAAGATCTGCCCCGCTTGATCAGCCTAAGTTTGATTAGGTGCACATTATTCAGTCTTGAACTTATCATGGCTGAACTGTCCAGACAGAGATCATTTGGCATTTGTTACTTGTAATATTAGAGGTTGTACTCATCACCTTGCAATAGTTTGAACATCATATACAGCTGTGTGCCATAATTATTGTACAGTGTACCCTCTATTAAGCAGCCACCCAGGGAAAATTCCAAAACTGACTGCTTAAAGGAGATGGTTGTTCAGCAGTGGGAAAAGTTTTCAGATGAAAGTAGATCTGATATAGAAAGCCAGAAATGAATGATAACTAAAGATAGCTCATTATGGATATTTGAAAAGAAAAATAAATGATTGAGAGGTGTCAATCATTTATTTTTTATTTTATAAATGATCGACGCCTCTCAATCGTTTCTTTTGATTTTATTACATATTATTTAAAAATATATCAGAATGGTAATTTTAAGTGAAACAAACGCACTAGAAAAGAAATTATTCCTATATGTACCTCCAGTTTTTGGAAGTTGACTTAACTCTGGCTGTTTAATAGAGGGAATGTTTTGTTTTGTTTGTTTGATTTAAGGTTTAACCTCGCCATCAACACTGTATAGGTCATTTTGGAGATGTTGCTTCCAATTTTTTGGGACTTTTACCCGACATTGAGATGAAATGACACCTCAAGCCCTGTCGCCCAATGAAACCAATAGGGTTTATAAGCATGGATGTTCCGACTCGCACCGCTTTGCCTGGGCAGGCTTAGATCCTCTAAGCGGTTTACCAGTACTCGTGTGCGGTCGGATTCAGCACTGCATGGAAGCATCATGCAACCCATAATAGAGGGAATGTAGATTTTGTAATGTGTGCAATGGCTGGAAGAGAGAGGTGGCTGCTCAGCAGAGGCTGAATATGCAGCAAAATGCTTTGAATTAAGTGAACAAGCCAGTAAAATGAACACCCCCTAAACCCCGTTTTATATAGAGAAAACTGAGGTTTACAGGGATATACATTATTTTTCTTATTTCTGCACCAAAACCTAGGTTGTTGGTACTCATTAGGTGGTTCTAACGAGCGCTGCAACCTATGTTTGCGGTACAAATAAGAAAAATGTCATAGATTTTCATCAGAAAAGTAGTCATTTTAAAGATGTCATAAAATGCGCTATGTTGCATGGGTGTGTTAAAGAAATGTAGTCATTGTTGGAAAAGAGGTGGCTGCTAAAGTGAGGTGACCATATCAGGAGTTTTACTCTGTAAGCGAAGCCTTAAATATCTATTCCCCAAAATCAAATAAAACACTAAATATGAATGTTTGAGTAAGCGCTTATATTTCTTTTTTGAATTTTCTTAACTTTACCAAAGTATATTTGGACATATAGACCAACGCAAACAGTTTTGTACTGGAATCTCCAGGACATATATTAAGACAACTTGAATGGGTTTATTTAATGTTGTTATTTTATTTGATACTCATACTATGTTGTAAAGTATATTTCATCATTTTAACAAGTCAATGTCATAAAACCCCTTAAAAACCCCACTTTGTAGTACAGAGGACCCTCGTTATAACGACAGTATTTGTTCCCTATTATTGTACCGTTATAAAGAACTTACCATCGAGATCCCGGGCTTCTCCAGACTTTCGGATGAGTCTTTAAACTGAGATCCCATCTCCATATGACCTTAGCTGTTGGTGGGATGTAAAACTCAAACACTCACTCACTCACTCATTCTGACAAAGGGCCATAAGTGTGTTGCTTTTGTCTGTGTATTTGCCATGCCTTAACCAAAAAACTTAACCTCATTTATAACTTCTTGTATTTGCCCTACTCCCATGAAACTTCACCTATATACTTACTATCACAAGATCTACATTCTGACAAAGGGCCAAAACTATAGTGCTTTTGTCTATGTGTTTGTCACCAAAAAAATTTACGTCGGTCATTACTTCAAAAGTTTTCGTCTTAATTTCACGAAACTTTACACACAGGCTAACCATTACAACACCTACATTCTGACAAAGGGCCAAAATTAGATTTCTCTTGTCCATATGTTTGTCACACACGAAACTTCACCCTCATACTAACCATCACAAAACCTACATTCTGACAAAGGGCCATAAGTATATTACTTTTGTCCATGTGTCTGCCATGCCTTAACCCAAAAACTTAACCTCAGTCAAAACTTAAGCCTATATTCTGACAAAGGGCCAAAACTATATTGGTTTTGCCCGTGTAGTTGTCACACCTTAACCAAAAAACTTCTTAGCCATAACTTCAAATGTTTTTGCCCTACTCTCACAAAACTTCACACATATTTACCTTCACAAGACCTACATTCTGACAGGCTATAACTATATTGCTTTTGTCCGTGTTTTTCATGCCTATACCAAACACATTACCTCGGTCATTACTTCTAAAGTGTTTACCCTTCTTTCCTAAAACTTCACACACATACTTACCATCTTATCACCTGTATGTATAAACAGCTTTATGTGGGGCCCTTTCTGATGTAGCAAGTGATCTAGTTAACATCCAAAGAGCAGGCACAACACGTTTTATTGTTCCTTCCAATTAAAATATGTGAATCATCTACTTATTATGTAGATCATTCACATAAAATGTCAAGCCTCAAGAACTAAAAAATAATTTGATAGCAAAATCATCTGCAGCATTTTGTTTGGTATGACTGAGGTTAATAGCTTGTTTCCTCCTGAGCCAGATAATTCAAAACTAGTGATGTCATTAGTTAAGGTAAGTATTATTAAATCTCTGGTTATTTAATATGGCATAGACGCTAATATTTTTGATGAAAAAAGCTCCTCTCATTTTTCCAGCAGAAATATCTGTGTCTCCAATATTGTACTGTCTTGTTAGAACATTTTGAACAGTTTGACCACATCAGGAAAACATACATATATAATGTTGACCCCTTTAAACAGTAAAAGTGGTGTTTACAGGGATATACATTATTTTTCTTATTTCTGGTTAAAACATAGATTGTGTTTACTTGTTAGAACTGCCTTTATATTTTGAGCTGAAAATATGAAAAATATCAGAATTTTTATCTGATCATTTTCATTTTGTGGTGGTAAAACTTTCAATATATTTGAATGGGTGTGTATTCATAATGACTAAAGAGCTCATTATGCTAATGATGCATTGACAACTGGGCCCTGATATAAATATAAGTATTATAGTTTCTGTGGTGAAGAAAGGGCCCAAAGATTCAAAGCCTCATTAGTTAAACAAGGTCTTAAGCGGTCAAGATATTAAATGTTCTACAAAGTACAATAACAAATACTGTGACATTTTTACTGCAAAAATCTGAATAGCTTTTGCATTTGCATCAGCTATTTGTTTTTGTTCTTTTTGTTTGTGTGTGTGTTTTTTTTTCATGGCAAAATTATGGCATTTTTTGCCATATTTAATGATGGAAGTTTTAACAATACGTTAGCTAACGACATTTTTAGTTTTGAACAACTAGCCCCAAATATGAGGCAGTTCTAACAAGCACCATTAACCTATGTTTGGAGTATAAATAAGAAAAATATCATGAATTTTCACCAGAAAAATTACCTTTTTTGGAGTAAGAAAGAATGCACTATAACACACAGGTGTGTTATTATAATGGAAACTAAGAACTTGTGACAGACTATAAGTTGTTGTTGTTGTATATCTATAAGGCATTTTTTCGCTGCCTATAAACTCATGGTACTTAAGTAAGTCACTTGTGCATTTCCCTATGTGAAAAACACATGATGCTCATAATACAATGACCTTCAAAATCTTTTAGTGCTCCTGATGTATTCCATCAGTGCATCTGTCAGTTCCTTCCTTCCTTGCTTACTAATGTCTTCAATCATGCCTGTCAACACTTTCAAGTTAATGTCTGTTACCAATTTCACCTCCTCCCTGGCCAGAATCTCTTCTACATTATACTCTAAAGTATCCCTTTCTGATTTAAATCTCTGACAGTGAAAAAGAAAATGATCCACATTCTCTTTCATGTTGCATGTCTCACACAAACTTGACTGATCTTTGTTAACTTTTGCCTGGTGATCATTTAAGATTGAATGTCCACACAGCACCTGATTTACTGCAGAGAAAGTCCTTCTGTCCCTATCTCCATGACAGATCCTTTTTCCCACTTCCCCAATTATATCCTGCAATACATTCACTTTGTCTGAGCACTTGTACCTTCTTTCCCATTTTTCTCTTCCCTGTGATTTACACTCCCGTACTGCTTCTTTCTTGTCCAGGGTCGGTTTTACCTCATTATTTTTAATCATCTCTGATGCTGCCGCCTTTGCTTGTTGATCTGCCAACTCATTCCCCTCAATATCTTTGTGTCCCGGCACCCAATGAACTTTGACAATATTCTCCCTACACCTTACCTTTGCTAAACTCTCCTTGATGCTGAGAACTGTTTCAATCTAGACTTGTTAGTTGGCATTTCAGTACTGAAAGCAGTCTTAATAGCTCGTTGACAATCGGTCAGAATATGAACTACTCTGCCTTTGAAGTCTAGATCAGCCAAGAATTCTAGCCCGATCTGTATACCTACCAATTCTCCAGTATAATTGTTACCTATAGGAGAAACTCCCTTGTTCATCAAAACTGGTGTGCTGGAGTAACCCTCAAGGTAGACCACAGCACCAGCTCCAGTCGGACCTGGATTACCTAATGCTGATCCATCTGTGAACATTAATACATCGTTTTTATCACAATTGCTAAGAAGCTCTAATATATTTTCTTTCTGTTCTTCCTTGGAGAATGTGAATTCTTCCTTGTGTACACTTCCTGTCTCTTTGATGAGCCCCATCAATTCCTTGGTATATCTGAATTCCTTCTCAATGTTCTCAAACTCTAACATTCCCTTCAATTCCCTAAACCTAGACATCAATAAATGAAAAATAGTAGCTCTTCTACCCACAGTTTTATCCCCCTCTATCCATTCATCAAACTCTTCCCTGAGAGGATCATCTTCATACTTGGCACTGATTCTGATGACTTCTT
Source organism: Lucinisca nassula (assembly GCA_963580285.1). Lineage (NCBI taxonomy): Eukaryota > Metazoa > Mollusca > Bivalvia > Lucinida > Lucinidae > Lucinisca > Lucinisca nassula. Next base: position 40,400,652 of record OY757024.1, on the reverse strand, counting down.
GTGCTTGTCTTATCTTCAGCTGTAGGTCTATAGGCATGGTGTTTGTCAAGACTTCCAAAGCTTCTGTGCTGGTACTGTTCAAACAACCTGATGCCTTTAGCATCGCTGACCTCTGAACCTTTCCAAACTCCTTACTGCTTTCTTCAAGGGACTCGACTGTCACAGCTGCTCCATACTCCATCACCGGAAGAACCAAGGATTTGTAGAGTCTCATATACACTGTTTGGCTGCATCCTCTATGTCCTTGGATGAAATTATCAAGACATTTCAAGGCACTGAAACCAGCCTTTGTTTTCTGTTGAATATGTTCGTGAAAGTTTAATTTATCATCTACTGTGACACCCAGAATTTTCTTTGAATTGGTTGTTTTTAAAACACTCTCGCCTAACTTCACCTCTGCCTTCACTTCTGAATCTCTGCCGTTATGTTTAAATACCATTATCTCTGTCTTATCCGGTGCAATCAACATATTCCATCTCCTACACCAATCTACCACAGATGCCAGTTTATCATTCAACGCAGCACAACTTTCCGCCACTGATGTATTACTTTCCCAAACACAGCTATCGTCTGCAAATTCTGCATGATTACCTACCACTTCCTTCATTGAATCACTTGTATACAGATTACAAAGCACTGGACTGATAACTGATCCTTGTGGTATGCCTACTGCAGACTGGAATGTAGGAGATGTAAAATTGTTCACTTTCAGGAAGTACTTCCGGTCTATAAGGAAGTTCTTAAGGTATAGCCATAATCTGCCAGAAATCCCACTTTCAAATGCCTTTTTCAATAAACCTGCTCTCCATATTCTTTCATAGCAAGACTCATAATCCATCACTGCGAGCACTGTACTTTCCTTCCTATTCCTTGCTTCTGAAACTGAATTACACAGCCTTAAAAGAGACTGAACACATGACTTTTGCTTCCTATATGCGTACTGAGTTCTTGCTATACCACCTTCAATTTCCAACTTCCAAATCAGTCTTTTGCTGATAACTCTTTCCATAATCTTACCTATCACACTTTCTAAAGTAATTGGCCTATACGATCTAACACTGTTATAGTTTGTCTTTCCGGGTTTGGGAAGCATTACCTTTGGGTCTAACTTGAAATCATCAGGCAGTACACCGTTGGACCAGCATTTCTGTATTAAATAGTGTAAACCTTTCACAATGGCTTCACCACCCCTTTTCAATAAAATATTAAACACTTTTTCTTCAGGGCTAGGTGCACTATTATTTTGCAGTTGAGAAATTGCTGCTTCCACTTCTTCAATGTGAATATCACTATTTTCATGACCACATGTTTCTGAGAAATTTTCCTCTTGAATCACCGTTTCCTCTAACCTTAATCTATCCATCATCTCCTCTTCCACTGAATTGAACCACTTTTCATCAAAATCCTTCACATCTAAGGTCTCCTTACCATACCTACCTTTCAATTCTACAAAAATCTCTTCATCTGACACAGCCAATGAACCATCGTCTCTAACAATTGGTTGCACAACTGACTTAGTCTTATCTTTTCTCACTGCGTTTATCACTTTCCAAAACTGATCAGGCTTATGAGGATCCATCATATCTACCATCTCAGTCAAATAATTTTCTCTAGCCTTGATTTCCTCCTCTTTGAATAATTTATATATTTCCTGCACTCTATTCTCATTTGCTTCATCTTTGCGTTTTGCAAACATTCTTCTAGCCCTCTTGAAATCCTTTGCTAATTTGCTCAATGTTGAGTTCCACCACCCTTTACTGTGACAACACACTTTCTTCTTTGGAATATACTCTTCCACATTCTGATGTATCTCCTCTATGAGGTCTTTGTAGTCATAAGATTCCCTGGCTCCTCTTGTTGCACATGTCTTACTGTAGATTTCGTCATGGCCTGACTCGTAATTAAATTACCTTCTTTGTGCAATATGTTTGTATGTTTTGTTTATGCAGTTTGCTTTGTTGTTGTATTAGAGTGTATAGGTATGAAAATAGTAAAGTAACTATTTCCAGTAAAGACCTTTTTTTGGTTTTACAGCCCTTCCGAGATTATTTCACTTATTTTGAGCCAATAGTTGTCAGAGGTGGGCAAAAACCAGAGTTCCGCGAGTAAATCCACCTGACTTTCCATTTCAAAACTTGGCATTTCACATGTGGCTCGAGCGACTTGGGAACCACAGCTGTGACAGACCAAATGATTAAGAGTCGCTGCTCTTACACATTAAGCCACGGAGGCTTGTTCTTGTGCAGATCTGTATTGCTGTATTTGCTTGCAGGTCATAAAACTTTCAAATCAGTGTCGACATCCTATAAAGAAATGAAAGTGTATGTAATTTAGTACAGGTAATATGTAATTTATTTGTAACAATGTTTCTGCATCAAACAGCTGCGTATTGATTGTAGGTTAATGTATGTTATGATTAACAGTTATTTTTCTAATGAAAATTTCTAATATTTTTCTTATATCTGCTCCAAAAAATGGTTGTGGAAAAGCGCAACTGACATTACGAAAATACGCCTATACAAATACATTGTAAACTTTACCTCCAAAAAATGAAAATTTCAAGATGAAAAATTGTGATATTTTCTTGTGTCTGCTCAAAATATAGATTGTGCGTTCTCATTAGAACCGCCTCATTGAGGTGGTTCTAACAAGTACCCACAATCTATATTTTAGAGCAGAAATAAGAAAAATAAGTTTACCCCGGTAAACCCCAGTTTTACTGTATAAAAGTTGGGTTTGAGGGGATCAAAATTATATAGGCATGTTCTCGTGATGAGTGCATGTCGTGAAACTTTCATCTCAATGTCAACCTTCTATAAAGAAATAAAAGTGTACAAATGTCATGTAAATTAGTACAGATATTATGTAATTTATTTGTAACACTGTTTCTGCATCATACAGCTGTGTATTGATTGTAGGTTCATGTATGTTATAATACACAGTTATTTTTCTGACGAAAATTTGTAATATTTCTCTTATATCTGCTCCAAAAAATTGTTGTGGAAAAGCGTAATTGACATTACGAAAACACGCCTACACAAATACATTGTAAATTTTACCTCCAAAAAAATGAAAATTTCAAGATGAAAATTGTGATATTTTTCTTATTTCTGCTCAAAATATAGGTTGTTGGTTCTCGTTAGAACCGCCTCATCGAGGTGGTTCTAACGAGTACCCACAATCTATATTTTAGAGCAGAAATAAGAAAAATAAGGTTATCCCTGTAAACCCCAGTTTTACTCTATAAAAAGTGGGTTTAAGGGGATCAAAATTATATAGGCATGTTCTCGTGATGAGTGTATGTAATTTAGTACAGGTAATATGTAATTTATTTGTAACAATGTTTCTGCATCAAACAGCTGTGTATTGATTGTATGCTAATGTGTGTTATGATAATATTTCCTTATGGCTCAGTTAATTCTTTTAAATATCCAAAGAAGTTATTTTTCTGATGAAAATTTGTAATATTTCTCTTATATCTGCTCCAGAAAATGGTTGTGGAAAAGCTTAACCCTTGACCTGCTGAATATTTAAATATGCCACACCCACTACTTATTATCAATCAATCAGATTACTTGATGCAAATTATTGCAACAAGTTAATAAACTGAATTGCAAACAATCAATATCCTCATCAGATGGCTTCAGAAGCCATCTGATCTGGATCTACGTTGTTTGAAAGATGAGACACATCTGGGCTCAGCGGGACAAGGGTTAATTGAGACGGTTTGATGAAAACCCACAATCTATTATCTTAGTGCAGAAAAAATAAAAATAATGTACATGTATACACCTACAAACCCCAGTTTGCTGTATATAAAGTGGGGTTTATAGGGGTGTTCATTACAGGGACTTGTTTGAAGGTGTTTGATCTTATCCGACACTGATTACTCAAAATCAGTGGCACAGTCCAAGGATTTAGACAAATTACATGAGCCCGTTCATGAGGAAATCTGTCTTGTGACCAAGTTAGCCACAATCCGGCCTGCTGCCTACTCAGACAGGAATGACTCTTCAAATTTTTGACATAGGAACTAGAGGTAGTCTACTGTCTAAAAAGCAAACACAAAGTTGCAGAGCAGACTGCGCATTTGCGTAGTCTGATCTGCACCTCTGTTGTTTTCAAATGGCTGAAACAAGTTTTTTCATCATGTGTCCCACATTGTTGTTTTTTTTGTTGTTGTTGTTGTTTTTAATATATAAAAATGCATGTAGTTTTCATGTGTGTTTGGTAATAGGTATTTATAAGATATATTCCATATTTACCATTATGAAAACACGCCTATTCATTTATATTGAAAATTTCACCAGCAAATCATAAAATTTCAGAAAAAAAAATACATTGTGGGTACTCGTTAGAACTGCCTCAGCAAGGCGCTTCTAACGAGTACCAAACTATTCTGAATCTATTTTGGTGAGCAGAAATATGAAAAATAATGTATACCCCTGTAAACCTCAGTTTTATTATTTATTAAAGTAGAGTTTAAGGGGTCAAATTTAATAGGTGTGTTTTTGTGATGCCTTTCGTATATGATTTACCATCAGAAACATTTTTGACAGCTGTTAAAACCATGATTATATAAAGTCTTTACACTGTGTTTTTGTATATTTTATATTTTGTGAGCACATTTTTTCTTGCTTTTTAGTATAGTTATTGTTAATGTTTCCAGCTGCATTTCAATATATGATCTTGTGAGTAAACTTATTTTTCACAGTACCAGACATGTATTTTTAGCCAAAAACATCTCCACAATACGTATAAGTAAGGCAGATTAATAGGAATATTGTTTGAATTGCCTAAAGGAGAATGCGTACTTAAATGATGTTCTTTAGTAAAAATAGGTTGAACTTAAACTAAATTCATTAACAATACCAAATTTGTAAATAAACTTAACCGTTAAGACTGAGAAAAACTACATCTGAAAATGTTGTCTGCTTATGTCGTCTGCTGAGTTTTTTTTGCACACATTTTAAAAAAAAATTGCATACAGGCAAACAGTGTGGGCTGCTCCTACAGGAGCAGTCTGATCTGGGTCCACACTGTTTGCAGAATAATACTTTTAAGGTAACTGGCAGACGGCAAAGCAGATGACAAAAGTCGTGATTGGTGTTTTATGGGTTAAAGGTAAAAGGTCCAAAAGAAAAGGAATGTTAAAAAAAAGTTTTATAATTATAAAATTAGAGGAAGAAATGGAATATATAGGTTTTATTCATTTTCCTATTTAAAATATGGATATTTCTAAACTGAGGTAGGTAAAACTATCCGTTAAAGAAATGAATGAGAAGCACGAGTTTCTTTTTCAGATTGTTTTACCACCAGAGGTTTATAAATACCATATTTCAAATAGGAGAAAGGAATATAAATCTGTATATTACATGCACTTCCATAGAGTTTCAGGGCAGTTTGGATCTTGAATATTGGATCTGAATTTCGGTACAGTTGACTGTTTACAGCTCCCGTTTACAGTTCAATCAGAGTAGTGTTACAGAAGCTGGCTGGAAGAAAACTTGGATTGGTGCCATTTTGAAAGTGCTGTCTACAATTTTGAAAAAGAATAGAAGAAACATAGTGTTTCTGTGAAAAACAACTAAAATATGAGATTAAAGAAAGCAAAACATATTTCCAATTCAATGGTCATGTCCATGTTTTCTTTGTTTCAACATTGCATCCGACTCAAACGTCACGCATTCTGAAGGTTTGTTCATATCTTCGCAGACATCATTGCAATGACGTCATGAATAACGTTGACGTAAGTGAAACTTTCCCAGATTGGTTCCTCCAAGATGAAGGTCATACTTAAGAGGTCAAAGGTCCAAAAAGGGTCTTTTTTCGTGTTTGGTCAATAACTTTCTTATTCCTGGATGGATTTTGAAATTACTTTGCAGAAATGTTAACCATCATAAGACGATGTGTTGCGCCCAAGACCCAGGTTGGTCTCTCTAAGACCAAGATCATACTTAGAGATCAAACGTAAAAAAGGGACCCTTTTTTCGTGTTTGGTTGATAACTTTCTTATTCCTGGACGGATTGTGAAATTACTTGGAAGAATTGTTGACCATCATGAGACGATATGTTTTGGGCAAGACCCAGATAGGTTCCTCCAAGGTCAAAGTCATGCTTAGAGGTTAAAGGTCAAAAAAAGGTCTTTTTTGTGTTTGGTCAATAACTTTCTTATTCCTGGATGGATTTTGAGATTACGTGGCAGAAATGATAACCATCATGAGATAATATGTGTGGGAATTTATTCTTTGAGAAACCCCATCGCAATGTACCCTGCTCGCAATTTTGGTTTTCTTAATGAATTAAGTTAAATTGCCTGATTAATCTTGGCACAACGGCACCTTTAGCTAATGTTTATCTGTCCATGATCTCACAATGGTTGATTTTTTGTTTTAAAATTTTTTACGCTTATATAACCAACAAATAGACAGGTCAACATGATGGTTTGCCAGGAATATGGAATCTAACACCAAACAATTACATAATTTAAGGGGACTGGGAACACCTGGCAGATTTTTCAGCCATTTATCAAAGGGAGACAACTATCAGGACTTCCTGTTTGCTTTGCTATAAGCCCTGTCCCACTGAAAAAAGGGATATAGTCTTGAAGGAAAGAATTTGCTCCTCAGTTGATAAAGGGGGGTTTAGGGGGTCTTCATTTCACGGACTTGTTCATGTGATGCTAAATTTATGTCTGGAACTATTGGAAGAATTGTCTAGGAACTCAAGAGCAAGCCATGATGGACGGTTATTCCATGTTGAGTTATTGAAACTTAACTGTAGTTGTGTCTCCCCCGAATTTTTTTTTTTTTCGGAGAGACATATTGTTTTTCCCCCGGGCGTCTGTCTGTCCGTCTGTCACACTTTCGTGTCCGCTCCATAACTTGAAAACCGTTCGAGCTATCTTCACGAAACTTCATATAAATATTAATCAGCATTAGACGACGTGCAGTGCGCAAGAACTATAACTCTCGCATTTACATTTTTTTTAATTATCTCCCTTGGAAGTTTATTGGTATGTATATATGTATGGGCAAATCGTGTCCGGTCAATAACTTTCTTATTTTTAGATGGCTTTTAAAATTACTTGGCAGAAATATTAACAACCATAAGACGATATGTGGTGCGCATGGGGCAGGTCAATACCTTAAAGGTCAAGGTCATACTTTGAGGTAAATGGTCAAAAAAGGGTCCTTTTCGTGTTTGGTCAATAACTTTCTTATTTTGAGATGGATTTTAAAATTAATTGGCAGAAATATTAACAACCATGTGACGATGTGTGGTGCAGGTCGGTACCTTAAAGGTCAAGGTCATACTTGGAGGTCAAAGGTAAAAAAGGGGCCTTTTTTCGTGTTTGGTCAATAACTTTCTTATTTTGAGGTGGATTTTGAAATCACTTGGCAGAAATGTTAACCAATATAAGTCTATGTGTTGCGTGCATGACCCAGGTTGGTACCGCAAAGGTCAAGGTCATACTTAGATGTCAAAGGTAAAAAAGGGGCCTTTTTTCGGGTTTTGTCAATAACTTGCTTATTTTTAGATAGAATTTGAAGTTACTTGGCAAAAAAGTTAACAATCATGAGACGATGGGTTGCATGCATTATTCAGTTTGGTACCTAAAATGTCAAGGTCATACATAGAGGTCAAAGGTAAAAAAAGGGGCGTTTTTTCGTGTTTGGTCAATAACTTTCTTATTTTTAGATGGATTTTGAAATTGCTTGGCAGAAATGTTAACCACCATGAGATGATGTGTTGCACGCATGACCCATTTTGGTACCTGAAAGGTCAAGGTCATACATAGAGGTTAAAAGTCAATTAAAGGGGGCCTTTTTGTGTTCCGTCAATAACTTTCTTATTTTTAGATGGATTTTGAAATTACTTTGCAGAAATGTTAACCACCATGAGAGGATGTGTTGCGTGCTTAAAAACCCAAGTTGGTACCTTAAATGTCAATGTCGTACTAAGAGATCAAAGGACAAAAAGGGGCCTTTTTTAGTGTTCAGTCAATAACTTTCTTATTCCTAGATAGATTGTGAAATTACTTAGCAGAAATGTTAACCATCATGAGATGATGTGGTGCACACTAGACCCAGGTCGGTACCTCCAAGATCAAGGTCATACTAAGAGGTCAGAGGAAAAAATAGTTGTTATTTTTGGGTCCAGTCAATAAATATTTTATTTCTGGATGTATTGTATATGTAAAGTAACCATGCAGAAATGTTCACCGTCATTAGACCATGAGTCATGTGCAAGACCAAGGTCCATACCTCCAATGTCAAGGTCATACCTAGAGGTCAAAGGTAAAAAAAGGGACAGTCAATAACTTCCTTATTCTTTGATGGATTATGAAATTACTTGGCAGAAATGTTAACCATCATGAGACGATGTGTTGTACCTCAAAACTCAAGGCCACACTTAGAGGTCAAAGGTAAAAAAGGGCTTTTTTGTGTACGGCCAATAACTTTTTTATTTTTCTATGAACATTTTTAAAGTTACTTTGCAGAAATGTTCATCTTCATTAGATGATGTGTTGCACACAAGACCCAGCTCAATACCTCCAATGTCAAGGTCATACTTATAGGTCAAAAACGGGGGAGACATATGTGTTTTTGTAGAAAAACAAATTCTAGTTTTATCCTGGATCAGACTACTTCCTCGATGTCTGATCAAGGTTTGCTATTTCTGCCATTCAGACAGCATTTATGTATCCATCAACAAGTGGTGATCTTATTCATATTTATGGATGGTCATAGTCATTTGTGAGAAATAACAGTAAATACTCATTTTGTTCTACCCATTTTGGTACAGGAAACCCTATAATAGAACATTGGCAAACAGTGTAGGCTCAGATCAGATACAATGACTGATTTTTGCAAATAGTTTACTCATTTTTTAAATAAATTTCTGAAAATACTCAGTCTGATACCTCAAAATTTCAAAATGGTCTCTAGCTTTGTATTACTTCACGAAAACACACCTGTATAATTTTGACCCCCCTAAACCCCACTTTTATATAGAAAAACTGGGGTTTGCAGTGGTAAACATTGTTTTTCTTATTTCTGCTCAAAAACATAGATTGTTGGTACTCACAATTTATATTTTGAGCAGAAATATGAAAAATATCTCAATTTTTCATCTGAAAATTTTCGTTTTTTCGGCAGTAAAGTTTACAAATGTATTTGTATAGGTGTGTTTTCGTAATGTAGTGGTTTCCCGTATAAAATGGGATCAGTGATCATACATGTACTAGGATGCCAATCATTCATTTATTGTGTTCATATACATATATATGGTTGTTAATAAAATAACATCTAAATATACCTTCAATTATTTGATTTCTACACCTTTGTGTTTATTTCTTGTGTGGGAATGTTTATTTCACTCAGAGGAAATCAGCCCTAATAATCCATGAAGGCCAATTTTTGTTAGCCCCCACTTTATACAGAGAAAACTGGGGTCTACAAGGGTATGTATTATTATACCCCAACAAACGAAGTTTTTATAAGCCCATTTTGTGAAAACGGTCATATTATGGTATGGGGTCGGCATCCGTCTGTCCGTCCATCCATCCGTAAACTTTCTTTTCCAGATAATTCCTCCTACAGTTTTCATCCGATCAAGCTGAAACTTGGTAGGTAGTAACACCATGACCTGGTTTGTTTTAGTGAGTGCAAGGCCTTTGTTAGCTCACCTGAGCACGAAGCACCCAGGCTGAGCTATTGTGACTGGTCAATGCCCATCATGCACTGTCTGTCATGTGTTGAGCAGCATTAACAATTTGCTTTAAATGCCAACTCCTCCTAAACCCTTGGACCAATTTGATTTCAACTTCACAGGAATTTGACCCCCTACCAAAATAGCTGAAGTCGTTCCCCTCTGATGAACAAGATGGCCACCAGAGCTAAAAAAAGATCTTGTACCCATTACGATAACACATCCGTGTGACATAGTGCATTCTTTCATTTCTCTGGAATGGCTACTTTTCTGATGAAAATCAGTGATTTTTTTTCATATTTATACTGCAAACAAAGGTTTTGGGTGCTCGTTAGAACCGCCTCATTGAGGCGGTTCTAACGAGTACCCACAACCTAAGTCTTGGAGCAGAAATACGGAAAGTAATGTATACCCCATAAACCCCATTTTTCTCTATATAAAGTGGGGTTTAGGGGGTCCTCATTTCACAGACTTGTTTTCGTGATGCAATCGCATACCCTTAGGTCATTTTCATTTAAACATAATAGGAATGTTGCTTAGGTGATCCTGTACGAAATAGCTAAAGCAAGTCCGTTCTGATGAGCAAAATGGCCACCAGAGCTTAAAGTAGAAAAATGCTAACAAGTTGCTTGAAATACAACCTGCTCCTAAACCCTTTGGCCAATTTGATTCAAACTTCACAGGAATGGCCACCAGAGCTAAAAGTAGAAAAATGCTAACAAGTTGCTTGAAATACAACCTGCTCCTAAACCCTTTGGCCAATTTGATTCAAACTTCACAGGAATGTTGCCTAGGTGGCTCCTTACCAAAATAGCTTAAATCGTATTGCTCCGAAGAAAAAGATTGCCATTTAAGTCTAAAATAGAAAAATCTTTAAACGACAACTCCTCCTATACCCCTGGGCCAATTTCAATCCAACTTCACACGAATGTTTCTTAGGTGACCATCTACCAAAATAGCTACATTGAAAAAAGGTCTGGTAAACAAAATGGTAATCAGAGCTAAAAAAAAGAAAAACCTTCAACTGACCACTTCTAGACCTTTGGTCCAATTTCACTCAAACTTCACAAGAATTTTGCTTAGGTGACTATCTCCAAAATAGATAAAAAAATTCCATTTTGACGAACATGATGACCACCGGAGCTAAAAATAGAAAACAAACCTAAAAGTGACAAATTCTTCTATACCTTTGGCCCAATTTTGTTCAAGCTTCACAGGCATGTTGCTTATCTAGGTCACCCTCTACCAATCTACCTGGCCATCAGAGCTAAGAAAAATAGTTAGAAATAAAACTTCAAATAACAACTCCTATTACACCTTTGGTCTAATTCCATTCCAACTTCCACCGCCGTAGGTTCAAGCCTCGCTCGGGCCACGTGTGAGACGCAACGGAAGGTCAGGTGGTTTTTCTCCGGGTACTCCGGTTTTCGCCCACCTCTGATTAACGATTGGCTCGATATGAGTGAACTAATCTTGAAAGGGCCTTAAACCCCACCCCCCCCACCCCCCAAAAAAAACATTCCAACTTCACGGGAATGTTGCTTATCTGACCCTCTACCAATGCTAAAATGGTTCTGCTCCAAGGAACATGGATGCCTGAGCTAAAAATAGAAAAAAAATTAAATGCTATTTTTTCCTTACCTTATTTCATTCAAACTTCATTGGATTATTTCTCAGGTGACCCTCTATGAAATTGCTAAAATGTTCTGGTCCAGTGAACAAAATGACCGACAGAGCTAAAATAAAAAAAAACTAAATGCTAATTTGTCTAATAGATTTGGTCCAATTTCATTTAAACTTCACACGAATGTTGCTAGGTTGACTCTCTACCGAAATTGCTTAAATGGTTCACTGGGATGAACAAGATGGTCACCAGAGCTTAAATTAGAAATAAACATTTAAATGACAACTTCTACTATACCTTTTGTCCAGTTTCATTCAAAACTCGATTTTTATGTTTTCGGAGATGTTGTGTTGATGAGTTAGGAGGCCTTCATGCGGACTGAACAGTTTTTTTGTCTAAATTGCGACGACAGGAAGGGCGAGGATTGCGGCCGCGTAAAATCTATTTAAGCATCCACCCCCACCCCACGTGGAATTCGTTTCACTGTCCATTCCAAGGCGGCTCTTCTGTCGCGGTATATTTTTGTAATGGTTTGCCTTTGTATATGTGTATCGCTTGTATGTTTCGTTCTGGATAGCCAATTGGCAATTTTGTGGGAAAGTAACTGTGAGAGTGAGTGAGTGTTTCAGTTTTTCGTCCCACCAACAGCCATATGGAGACGTGACCTCGGTTTAAAGACTCATCCAAAAGTCTGGAGAAGCCCGGGATCGAACCTGCGACCAAAGGCGAGATCGAACAAGGCGAGTAGGGTAACCACTCGACCACGGGGCTTCTGGGAAAGTAACTGTCCTTTTGGTTTTCCGCTATTGGTGTTTCCATTAGGGTTTAGTTATTTCATGTTTGTGTTTCTTTCCCTTTGGTGTCTCTGATCTGAGCTGTGGGTTAATTGTTTGACTCCTGAGCATTACCCGGTTCACTTCTATTTTTCAAAGAAATGTTTCTTAGAAGACCCTCTACCAAATTAGCTAAAACAGATCCTCTTTGATGAACATAATGGCTACTAGAGCTAAAAAGAAAAACCTTTGAATGGTCACTTCTACACGTTTGGTCCAATTTCACTCAAACTTTACCTGAATGTTGCTTAGGTGGCCCTCTACCAAAATTGATAAAACGGTTCCGTTCTGGTGAACAAGATGGCCGCCAGAGCTAAAAAAAAAACAAGAAAAAAAACGTTGAAGCGAAAAATTCTCCTGAGTCCAATTTCATTCAAACTTCAAAGGATTGTTGCTTAGGGCACCCTCTATATAGGAATCTAGCAGGCTCCAGAGCTGAAAATAGTAAACAGAGCTGAAAATAGTAAAACCTTCAAATGACAATTCCTGCACGTCTGGTCTCATTTCATTCAAACTTCACAGATATTTTGCTTATTTTACTCTAGCTATTGTCGCCGGGTCATCTAGCCCGTCTGGTTATAAGCGGGTTATGAGTATCGCTGCTTGTTCGACCAGGTATAAACGAGCTTGAGAACGTCAGGCGGATGTTAACGTGGGTTAACCAAAGAGAGTCAACGCCTGCAAATATAATTAATTATTATATTCACATATAAATAAATCCATCGACATGTAACAATATTTATTATCGGTAACGGCTCTGAGTGGCAAATGCACAGAACCGTTACATGGAATGTGTAAAGTCGGTGAAGTATTACATAACTAACTACTAAAGATCAAACTGCCTAACCTATACTACCCAGAATAACTACAGCTGCTGTACAATACTTTACTACATCAATCATGTCTAATAAATGGAAGTGCAGTGCGCCAAATTGAGAATAAATATAGGGGAAATACATAAATTATAGGGAATATATTAACTGGCTTCAGGACAGGTCTGGGGCCTAAATTCACCCTATGACACTAAAATGGTTCGACTCCACTGAACAACATGGCTGCCAGAGCTAAAACTAGAAAAACCTTTAAATGCTAATTTCTTCTAAACCTAATTTCGTTCAAACTCCATTGGATCACTGCCTAGGTGACCCTCTACAAAAAATAGCTAAAACGGCTCTGCTCCTATGAACAAAATGGATGCGGTTCTAACGAGTTCCCATAATCTATGTTTTAAGCCGAAATATGAAAACTATCAGAATTTTTATCTGAAAATTTTCAGTATATTTGGTGGTAAAATATTCAGTATATTTGAACAGTCCTGTTTTCGTAATGCGAAAGCCAGGTACCATTTATTTTTAGTCATGATATTCGTGTTGGTTCTCTTTGCTGGTGACATGAGAAGGCTACCCCAACAGAACAGAAGATGCCATCTCGAAAACAAGCCTATATAATTTTGACCCCTTGAACCCCACTTTTGTATAGTAAAACTGGGGTTTCCGGGGGTATACCTTATTTTTCTTATTTCTGCTCTAAAATATAGATTGTGGGTACTCGTTAGGACCGCCTCAATGAGGCGGTTCTAACGAGTACCCACAATCTATATTTTGAGCAGAAATAAGAAAAATATCACACTTTTTCACCTGAAAATTTTCATTTTTTCGGCGATAAAGGTTACACTGTAATTGTAAAGGCGTGTTTTCGTAATGAGAACAGAAGATGCCAAAAAGTGTGGAGCAAGTGTCTGATACCTCTAACAGCTTTGACCTCACAATCAGCAACAAGAAGACCGAGATGGTATATCAAGCAGCACCTGACAAACCTTACAAGAAGCTTCCATCACAGCGAAAGGTCAAAGCTAAGTTCACCTATACGTTTGAAGCACATTGTCAAGAGTCGTGCACATAGATGAAGAAGCCAGTGCCCAGTGCAGCATCTGGCCAACTACGACGGAGTATTTTGGATCGAATCGGAATCAGACTTGACACAAAGCTGAAGGTGTACATGGTTGTGGTGCTGCCAATACTATTGTATGCATGTGAAACGTGGGCAATTTAACAATGGCATGCCAAAAAGACAGAATCACTTCAATACAAGCTGTCTTAGAAAACTCTTAAAGATAAGTGGCGAGACAGGATTCCAGACAAAGAAACCCTGAAATGAACAGGGCTGCAGAGTGTACAAAACTGGCACAGCTAAGATGGAAAATCTTCTATGGAGAACTAGAAACGGGCAAACGACGGTGGTCAGAAGAAGCGATAGAAGTACACGATAGAAGTACATCCTCAAAGCTTCCCAATGGGACTTCAATATACCAGTAAAGTCGTGGGCATAAATTGCACAGGACCAACAAAGTGGCTGGGCCTCATCAGAAGGCGTGTTAGTGAATATGTGACAAAAAGATTCAGCGAAGCCGAGCCGGAAAGCATTCAGCGCAAAGCCAGAGCTAAGGCATCGAACCAACGAGGCGTTCATCCTCTGACCTCTCTTGCTATATCTGCAACAGGCAGAATTGGCCTCATCAGCCATCTTAGAACACACAAATAGTAGGATTTGATTCAGGCTGGTCATTGTCAGTAACGACACACGAACTATTCTTCTTGTCGTTGTGACATCAGACGGTAACCTGTAAAAATGGACTGGACACATAGACTAGCATTCTGCGGCATCTAACCACGGTCTACTTCGTTTGCTTAACCAATATATGACAATGGAATCTTCCACCTACAAGTTTTAAGTGACCCATTTCCAGTTACAGGGGTGGTCAGGTTTGTTTTTGTTGCTGACAAATTTTACAAAAATGAATGTTCTTTAAGCAAACAGAGTAGACCCAGATCAGATGCCGCGTTCTGCGGCGTCTGATCTTGGTCTGCACTGTTTGCCAACGTCCCACAAAAGGGCCACTAGGCATATATGGGTTAAAATACTGGAATGTGTGGGGGGGGGGGGGGGGGGGGGTTAAGGAAACAAGACTATATTCGCTCTATTCAATCGACCCACCAGTGTTGTCAGCATTCCGTGTTGTCAGCACTTTGATTGATATACTGATCAGTTCGATTCATTGAACCTGGCCTGATCAACAGATGTCAAAGGTGGAGTACCTTATGACCTGTTGAGGTTTCTGAGGACACTCTAATCACCTACAATCTTCCTCTATCATGTTTGTTTTAACTTTTTGTTATCAGTTTGCGTCTCAAGGACAGACGGACGCATTTATCAAGTTAATACACAAACGTACCATAAAATGAGGCGCTGTAACGTAAAAAAAGTGGACCGTGAAAAAATGAGACATTTCCGCCACTGCGCATGCGCAACACATTTGCTCCGCCTACCTTAGATACGTTTTATCGGATTGCTATTTGCTTAATTATCGTGTAGTCTGGCAATTACCTCCCCTCATTCGCCCTGTTAGCGAGCTTTAAGGTGAGTTCTCCTTGTAACAGCGTTTGCAGATGGAACAGACAACACCATCAAGTCACTTTCAGTTTTAAAGTCTGTAACACATCAGTTTCTTTTGTATTCTTTTGCAGCATGTATTAGTAGAAGCATCATGTGTCAGGGACATGATACTTCAGTGAGGCAGCACTATAAATGTGCGCATTGAACTCCCTGTCACAACAAGACACCGTCGTGATATGACTGAAAAATTGTTGAAAGCGACGTTAAACCCGAATTCACACACACAACCACACACACACACACGCACGCACGCACGCACACACGCACGCACACCTTCTTAACCTTCTATACAACTGTACAACGACCCATCATTATTCTCACATTACGATGACACACCCGTGCAATTTCTTTTTCCATGCGAATTAGTGATATTTGTCTTATTTTTACTCCTAAAATAGGTTGCGGATGCTCGTACGAGTACCCATGACCTATGTCTTAGAACAGAAAAAAAAGCAAAATAACTTATACCCCTGTAAACCCCAGTTTTCTCTAAATAAAGTGAGGTTTAGAGGGTTTTAATTTCACGGACTTGTTAACATGAAGAAAGGTGTTAGAGATATTGTGTTGCCAAGATTATATTCTCAGGGATGATAACTGAAATACCAGGACACTCGGAGTTATGGTTCTTGCTCATAACACGTCTTTTTCCCTCATGTTTTCTTTGTTTGAATTAGTGTTTTACGTCCCCATCAACACTATTTAGGTTATTTTGGAGAGGTGGCTTCAGTTTTGTGGGACTTTAACCCAACAATGATATGAAATGACATCTCAAGCCCTGCCGCCTGAACAAGCCAGGAGGGTTTATATATAGGTGACGTTCCGATTTACAACACTTCGCGTAGTCAGGCTTAGATCCTCTTAGCGGTTTACCAGTAGTCCTGTGCTGTCGGTTTCAGCTATGCGTGCAAGCATGATGAACCCAATCTATTTCTCCAAGCCCCGATGGGCGGGGCGTAAATCTTCACCTCGTGTTGGTTGGTTGATTTGAGGTTTAACGTCCCCGTCAACACTGTAAAGGTCATTTTGGAGACGTTGCTTCCAATTTTGTTGGACTTTTACCCAACACTGAGATGAAATGACATCTCTAGCCATGTCGCCCAATGAAACCAAAAGGGTTTATTAGCATGGACGGTCCGCCTCGCACCGCGGTTCCTGGACAGGCTTAGATCATCTAAGCGGTTTACCAGTTCTAGTGTGCGGCCGAATTCCGCTCTGCGTGGAAGCATCGTGACTAAAAAGTGAAGCACCCGATCAAACAACATATTTGGCGGCATCGAAACTGTTAGTCTATGGTCTAAATTTGATATGCCAGGCTAATACGGGTTAATCAGCATCTGACCTGGGTTTTCACTGTTTGCCAGTCCTGAAAGAAACGCTTAGCTTACGACGTTAACGCGGCGTCTGACCTGGGTCTGTGCCATTTGCCTTAGTCCTAAAGTAGAAGCGAAAGGCTAACGCTGGTTAAGCAATGCCTGATCTCGGTCGGAATTGTTTGCCTAAGCCTTGAAATGGTTATACTACTCGCCTCATTGACCAGGGTTAGTTGGTTCCATCTCGGGCTTCTCCAGACTTGCGGATATTAAACCGAGATCCCGTATCATTATGACCTTAGCTGCTGTTAGGACGTAATTCTCAAAGACATACGCAACCCATATAAGCTAAGTGTCTCTAAGGACATAGGAAAACAGTGTAGACGTAGCTCAGATGTTCTTCAACCCAATTAAGCGCAGCATATCTGTTTAATGACAAAGGCAAACAGTGCAGACCGGATGATGCCCCGTATTTTTACATTGGCAATGGGAAAGAACTGTGTCTATTATGCAACAAATCACGATGCGGAAAAGCGGGCCGAGTGAAATCATTAAAAGCTGCAAATTTATGATTCGTAGACGTTAGACGGTGTAAAGTCACTGTCTAGCACCGACAACGTTTCAAAAGGACATAAATGCATGTGTTACAGTCGATTTCTTTTAACAATGGTGAAAATGTTTGTGAATTTGAAGGAAACAACAACATTGTCTAAGAGTTTCAGCGTGCTAGAATCGAAATAACTCAGCTCTAGCCAGTGATTTGTTGGGTAATAAATCACAGTTTGTCGGTCAGTTGTAAGTAGACAAATCACACGCGCTACGCGCACGTGATACGGACCTCCAAACTGTAATTTATTTCTCAACAAATCACAGCTAGAGCTTATCTATCACTAGTCGCTTATACAGCCAATGGTTAAATCCGGTGATATATTGCGTGATAAATCACTAGGCGAAAAAGCGTGATGTGAAGAGCCGCCGTTTTATGAAGTTTTGCGACGTTATCGATCCTTTCCTTGACGTTAGACCGTGTAACGTCTTTTTCAGTACGTTACACATGCGTTACAGCCAAACATGTCGGCGAGATTTCTTCAAACAGTTGCGGAATGTTGAGACAACGCCGAGCAGGCCATCTTACCTTGGGCAGACATGCACATCAGTGGTTGACCAGTACAGTGCACATTCATTCGACAGAAACAGAGGGAAAAAAATCGCAGAAAAATCAAAGCAAAACAACACAAAACAAAAAACAAGAGGCCCATGAGGTCCTGGTCGCTCCCCTGAGCCCTGTGCAAATTGGTAGTACTCAATCACCTGATGTTATAAGCCAAGTTTCAAGACAATCAGTCAAGTGATTCCGGAGATGAAGATTTTTTAAGGTTTTCACCATAACAGGGCATGGCGGACTGGTACCTTTTCAACCCTTTTCACGCACATCTTTTCTTTTTCATTTCTTTTCTTTGTAGAAGCCTCCATGGTGCAGTGATTACGCTACTCGCCTTGTAAACCAGGGATCGCAGGATCGATCCCGGGCTTCTCCAGCCTTTCGGATGAGTCTTTGAACCGAGGTCCCGTCTCCATATGACCTTAGCTGTTGGTGGGACGTAAAACTAAAACTCACTCACTCCTTTTCTTTGTATTTCTTTATGTCCACTTTTTTCACGGATGTCCACTTTTTGCACGGATTGTTGCCTTATCCATTTTTCTTTCAAGTCAGTGTACATTTTCTTCGTGATTATCCTTATCACGCGCACCTTCTTCTTTCTCGGACTGGTACCTTTTCAACCATTATCGCGCATATCCTCCTTTTTCATTCCTTTATTTTGCATTTCTTTATGTCCACTTTTTTCACGGATGTCCACTTTTTTCACGGATTGTTGCCTTATCCATTTTTCTTTCACGTCAGTGTACATTTTTCTTTGGGATTATCCTTTTCACGCACATCTTCTGCTTACAAGGACTGGTACTTTTTCAACCCTTTTCACGCACATCCATCTTTTTTCATTCCTTTATTTTGCATTTCTTTATGTCCACTTTTTTCACGGATGTCCACTTTTTTCACGGATTGTTGCCTTATCTATTTTTCTTTCACGTCAGTGTACATTTTTCTTCGTGATTATCCTTATCACGCACATCTTCTTCTTTCGCGGACAGGTACCTTTTCAACCCTTTTCACGCAAATCTTCTTTTTTCATTCCTTTTCTTTGTGTTTCTTTATGTCCACTTTTTTCACGGATGTCCACTTTTTTCACGGTTTGGTGCCTTCACGTCAGTGTACATTTTTCTTCAGGATTATCCTTTTCGCGCACCTTCTGCTTTCGCGGACTGGTACCTTTTCAACCCTTTTCACGCACATCCATCTTTTTTCATTCCTTTATTTTGCATTTCTTTATGTCCACTTTTTTCACGCATGTTCACTTTTTTCACGGATTGTTGCCTTATCTGTTTTTCTTTCACGTCAGTGTACATTTTTCATCGTGATTATCCTTTTCACGCACATCTTCTGCTTTCACCGACTGGTACGTTTTAAACCCTTATCCAGCCACACCATCCTTTTTTCATTCCTTTTCTTTGTAGAAGCCTCCGTGGTGCAGTGGTTACGCTACTCGCCTTGTAAACCAGGGATCGCAGGATCGACCCCGGGCTTCTCCAGCCTTTCTAATGAGTCTTTTAACCGAGGTCCCGTCTCCGTATTACATTGGCTGCTGGTGGGACGTAAAACTAAAACTCACTCACTCACTCCTTTTCTTGTATTTCTTTATGTCCACTTTTTTCACGGGTGTCCACTTTTTTCACGGATTGTTGCCTTATCTATTTTCTTTCACGTCAGTGTACATTTTTCTTCGTGATTATCCTTATCACGCGCATCTTCTTCTTTCTCGGGTTGGTACCTTTTCAACCCTTTTCACGCACATCTTCTTTATTCATTCCTTTATTTTGCATTTCTTTATGTCCACTTTTTTCACGGATGTCCACTTTTTTCACGGATTGTTGCCTTATCTATTTATCTTTCACGTCAGTGTACATTTTTCTTCGTGATTTTCCTTATAGCGCACATTTTCTTCTTCCACGGAAAGGTACCTCTTCAACCCTTTTCACGCACATCTTCTTTTTTCATTCCTTTTCTTTGTATTTCTTTATGTCCACTTTTTTCACGGCTGTCCACTTTTTTCACGGTTTGGTGCCCTAACTATTTTTCTTTCACGTCAGTTTACATTTTTCTTTGGGATTATCCTTTTCACGCACATCTTCTGCTTTCACAGACTGGTTCTTTTTCAACCCTTTTCACGCACATCCATCTGTATTCATTCCTTTATTTTGCATTTCTTTATGTCCACTTTTTTCACGGATGTCCACTTTTTTCACGGATTGTTGCCTTATCTGCTTTTCTTTCACGTCAGTGTACATTTTTCTTCGTGATTATCCTTTTCACGTACATCTTCTGCTTTCACGGACCGGTACCTTTTCAACCCTTTTCACGCACCTTTTCTTTTTTCATTCCTTTCCTTTGTATTTCTTTATGTCCACTTTTTTCACGGATGTCCACATTTTTAACGGATTGTTACCTTATCTATTTTTCTTTCAGGTCGGTGTACATTTTTCTTCGTGATTATCCTTTTCACGCACATCTTCTGCTTTCACGTACAGGTACCTTTTCAACCCTTTTCCCGCACATTTTCTTTTTTCATTCCTTTGTATTTCTTTATGTCCACTTTTTTCACGGATGTCCACTTTTTTCACGGATTGTTGCCTTATCGATTTTTTCTTTCACGTCAGTGTACATTTTTCTTCGTGGTTATCTTTTTCACGCACATCTTCTGCTTTCACGGACAGGTACCTTTTCAACACTTTTCACGCACCTTTTCTTTTTTCATTCCTTTCCTTTGTATTTCTTTATGTCCACTTTTTTCACGGATGTCCACTTTTTTCACGGATTGTTGCCTTATCTGTTTTTCTTTCACGTCAGTGTACATTTTTCTTCGTGATTATCTTTTTCACGCACACTTTCTGCTTTCACGGACTGGTACCATTTCAACCCTTTTTACGCACATCTTCTTTTTTCATTCCTTTTCTTTGTATTTCTTTATGTCAACTTTTTTCACGCATGTCCACTTTTTTCACGGATTGTTGCCTTTTCTGCTTTTCTTTCACGTCAGTGTACATTTTTCTTCGGGATTATCCTTTTCACGCGCCTCTCCTTCTTTCTCGGACTGGTACCTTTTCAATCCTTTTCACGCACATCTTCTTTTTACATTCCTTTTCTTTGTATTTCTTTATGTCTACTTTTTTCACGCATGTCCACTTTTTTCACGGATTGTTGCCTTTTCTGCTTTTCTTTCACGTCAGTGTACATTTTTCTTCGGGAGTATCCTTTTCACGCGCCTCTCCTTCTTTCTCGGACTGGTACCTTTTCAATCCTTTTCACGCACATCTTCTTTTTTCATTCCTTTTCATTGTATTTCTTTATGTCCACTTTTTTCACGGATGTCCACTTTTTTCACGGATTATTGCCTTATCTATTTTTCTTTCACGTCAGTGTACATTTATCTTCGTGATTATCCTTTTCACCCACATCTTCTTCTTTCGCGGACTGGTACCTTTTCAACCCTTTTCACGCACATCTTCTTTTTTCATTCCTTTTCTTTGTATTTCTTTATGTTCACTTTTTTCTCAATTGTCCACTTTTTCACGGATTGTTGCCTTTTTATGCTTTTCTTTGACGTCAGTTTACAATTTTCTTCGGGATTATCCTTTTCACGCGCCTCTCCTTCTTTCTCGGACTGGTACCTTTCAACCCTTTTCACGCACATCTTCTTTTTTCATTCCTCTATTTTGCATTTCTTTATGTTCACTTTTTTCACGCCTGTCCCCTTTTTTCACGGATTGTTGCCTTATCTGTTTTACTTTCACCTCAGTCTACATTTTTCTTCGTGATTATGCTTATCACGCGCACCTTCTTCTTTTTCGGACTGATACCTTTTCAACCCTTTTCACGCACATCTTCTTTTTTCATTCCTTTATTTTGCATTTCTTTATGTCCACTTTTTTCACGGATGTCCAGTTTTTTCACGGATTGGTGCCTTATCTATTTTTCTTTCTTGTCAGTGAACATTTTTCTTCAGGATTATCCTTTTTACGCACATCTTCTGCTTTCACGGACTGGTACCTTTTCAACCCTTTTCACGCACATCCATCTTTTTTCATTCCTTTATTTTGGATTTCTTTATGTCCACTTTTTTCGCGCATGTCCTCTTTTTTCACGGATTGATGCCTTATCTACTTTTAACACGAGTATCTCCTTTTCCACACAGGCTGCAAATTTAGGGTTTCTCGAATGTACTGATCAATAGCTCGTCTACATAACTCAGAGTGAGGATGTTTCGTTATACTTCAGCATATGCAGGATCTTCTCGTTGTTAATGTTACTTTTAAATGCATCGATACTTTTTTTTGTTGTTGTTGTTGTTTTTGGGCACCTGTACACAATTTTCGAGGTAACAAAATCATAATTCCTCTCGCAGACGGATTAGAGAAATACTCAGAGAAGTGTAATACTAAACTAAACAGAGGGAGAGGTAGAGTTTTAATAAAAACAAAACAAAAAAAAAACAAAAAAAAACATTTTTTTCTTTGTTTGTAGTGGAGTTTAACGGCCCAGTCAACACCATTCAGGTCATTTTGAGCCGGTCAGTTTACCTATCCACACTTTTTCTTGACAGGCTTATACGTTAGCAGTTAACCAGCACACTGCACATTTTTACGCCAGAAATTGAAAACTGCTGTTCAAGAGCAAAATGTCAGTAACAGTCACAGAGGTGAAACTTTCATTGCATGGTATATCATATACTTCCCAGCTATTACGCAATAGCCGGCCAATATGAGGCTGAGAGCGAATCGACGTTGAGACGTCGTATCGCTTTCGACCCGACGTTGGTCCGATGTTTTTGGCAGGCTGGGTAATAGTTCATTCAAGGAGGATTGAAAATGTGACTATTGATTTGTTTATCGTGTAAGCCCCGCCTTAAACAATCGGTTAACGCCCACTTAGCAACGCGCATGCGCAGTGGCGGAAATGTCGCATTTTTTCACGGTCCACTTTTTTTACGTTACAGCGCAACCGTAAAGCAAAATATGGCTTCTGAAATTTACGCACAGTGAAAACTCGGATCAGCCTGCGCATTTGCGCAGGCTGATCCGAGCCTTCACTGAGCGTTTTTTTTTTTTTTGTTCGTGTTGAGATTTTACATGGTGATTCAGAGCTGAAACCTGCCATGCAAACCGCTTAGGTCTTTGTCTGCCCATGCAAATTGGAACGAGCTTGACCGCCCCTTCGTATAAACCCTAGCGGTTTGATTGGGTGGTAGAGCTTGAGACTCAATGTCGGGTATTACTAAAAGTCGCACAAAATAGAAGCGCCGTCTCCAAAACGACCTAAACAGTGTTAACGGGGACGTTTAAACGTTACGTCATTGTTGAAATTTTCTTCGGCCACTACAGACAAATATTTTTGTCATTTGAACTGCATGTATGTTTGTGCACGTAGGCCACCGATTTACTATCAGTTTTCTCTCATCATCAACAACATTATTTAAAGTCAGCCATGTCAATGGGTCGCAACAAGTTAAAAGGTGCCTTCGTGTACGTGCGCGAAATGAAGTTTAGCATGGGTTGCCCCCATTACGAAAACACGCCTTTACAAATACATTGTAAACTTTACCGCCGAAAAACAGAGAAAATTTTAAGTTAAAAAGATCTTAATATTTTTCTTATTTCTGCTCAAAATATAGATTGTGGGTACTCGTTAGAACCGCCTCATCATGGCGGTTCTGACGAGTTTCCACAATCTACAGTTTAGAGCAGAAATAAGAAAAATAAGGATTACCCCTGTAAACCCCAGATTTACTTCAATGGGGTCAAAATTATATAGGCGTGTTTTCGTGATAGATGAGAAGGAAAAATGTAACGGTTCCTGATATATACATTTTGTACCACTTCTACAGCCTTGCTGTAGGGGCATGCTTTATGTTACGCAACGGGTTGCGCAGTCAGTACCTGGATGGGTGACCGCGTTGCTTGACTTCGTGGACGACCCGGCTAACGCTTCAATAGTATTATTCAACTCTATGATTTTGTTTGTTTGTTTGATTTGAGGTTTAACGTCCCCGTCAACCATGTATAGGTCATTTTGGAGAAGTTGCTTCCAATTTTGTTGGACTTGAAA
Source organism: Lucinisca nassula (assembly GCA_963580285.1). Classification (NCBI taxonomy): domain Eukaryota; kingdom Metazoa; phylum Mollusca; class Bivalvia; order Lucinida; family Lucinidae; genus Lucinisca; species Lucinisca nassula. Next base: position 40,376,499 of record OY757024.1, on the reverse strand, counting down.
TCTGATTTTAAATCTTCATATGTAAAGAAGAATTTTACGCGACTGGTCATTTTAAATGATTTGTTTGTTTGATTTGAGGTTTAACGTCCCCGTCAACACTAAGTAGGTCATTTTGGAGACGTTACTAAGTCTTCCAATTTTGTGGGGCTTTTACCCGACATTGAGGTGAAATGACATCTCAAGCCCTGTCGCCCAATGAAACCAATAGGGTATATAAACATGGATGGTCCGCTTTGCCCGGGCAGGCTTAGATCCTCTAAGCGGTTTACCAGTACTCGTGTGCGGTCTGTTTTAGCTCTGCGTGGAAGCATTCATGCAGCACATCTATTTCTTCAAGCCCCGATGGGCGGGGGCCGCCAACATTTTTTGTAGTGTTATATACAATATCCTTATACATATGTGTAGTATATCTCCATTAATACGTACCATCTTAGGCAAATAATTCGTTCCAAAGACATTGTCGTTGTAACGACTGTGCGTGCGTGCGTGCGTTTGTTTGTTTGTTTCAGTTTTACGTCCCACCAACAGATAATGTCTTACGGAGACGGGACCTCGGCTTCAAGACTCTTCAGAAAGTCTTGAAAAGCCCGGGATCGAACCTACGACCTCTGGTTTATGAGGCGAGTAGCATAACCACTAGACCAAGGTGGGTTCTATGTTGTAACGAGTTTTTCGCTATATGAAAGGTTTACATGAATATCGAATGTATTCTCATGGAAGAAATGTACATGCTTTCTCAACGAACGTGTGCACAGAATGAAATTTTGTTATCTTAACCCTTATCCTGCTGAATATTCAGTTTAGCCACACCCATTTCTGTCGTTGAACCAATCAGATTACTTGATGTACATATGTAATTCATTCCTACAAATTCATAAACTGAACGTCAAACAGTGTAGATCCTGATCAGATGGCTTCTGAAGAAGCCATCTGATCTGGATCTACACTGTTTGCAAAGACAGGGGCTATCGTGAACACCAGGATAAGGGTCAACTTGGCCTTCCTTGGTATTAATATTTGATAATATTATCAAGTGTGTATGAGTGTATATCGAATGTACTATGAACAAGTACATAAGGAGACTGATTTCATCCTTGTAAAATAGCTATATATATGTTGTCACGAGACTGATCATATTTCATACACACAAGTACCAAAAAAAAAAAACAATAAAAAGTCGGATTTTGTAAACCGTTTATCAGCTGACTATATATATAAATTGCATGATTAAATAAGCAACTTCGATTCTTTCCCTGGGTGTACATTTGCCAGGGGGATATAGTAACATATTGTGGCGATAGTGATCAACAGGAGAGAAAAAAACGTCAAAATAGGCTGATTTGCAAAACCTACGCACTGAATAATTTAAGAAAATTCTGCACTGCATAATTAAAGCATTGTTTGGATTAGTTTTCTCTGCATTTCTACAAGAACAAAAATTTGGAAGACAAGTCTTGTATGACAGGGCCATCAGTCCGGATTTATTTTTTCTACATTAGTTCAATAACAAGGTTTAGGAACCCAAATCTTATATGAAAGGACCATCATAAACACGGATTTGTTTCCATAGTGATAAACAGATTGACAGTTCTAAAGTGTTTAAGACTGACCGGAATTACGTTTTTGAACTTGATTTCTGACACCGTGCTTTTATCTTTAAACCCCATCAGTTTGACAGATCAAGACTGAAAACTGAAATACAGAACCGTGTTTTCGAGTTCGTGTCTGTTTGTTTTGTATCTCATTTCTGTTTTTGTTTTATTTCATTTTTTTTTAACTTTCGGGATAGTCACTGTTTTGGAGAGCGTGTCAAAACGTTAAACGCTGGAGATGCTTGCTGGCTTTTTATAGAATCTCTTAAGACTGTACAGAGATCTGAGGAATAGTCTTATTTTATTACTGGAATATTTATGGTTTCCATGACAATGGCGTCATCTGAAGTGACAACAGAAAATGATCTTTTCATCTCGAAAGTGTGTCTTAACGAGATGTTGCAGTGGAAACAGCTAGCTAACGGTGGGTATTTCTGAAAATGGGCACATCTTCAGGGGAGGGCACTAATCCTACTATAGTTTAGCCTGCCAATAAGAAAAAAGACCCTTAGAACTCTCTGATTACTATTTTTCAATTGAGCATGCGCAGCCGACTAACATGGCTAGTTGCACGGCTTCGTGCATGAAGCCAGCTTAACCATATTTTATTGCATATAATAGTAAGCAACGGGGTTGGGCCAAAAGTCCTCTCAACATTTGTTACGGCCCTTCCCCTACAATTAAATACACAATTCCATTATGCACGTGATACTAGCAATGCAATATACAAAAAAAAAACACATGTTGAAATAAATGAATAAAATGGTTATGTCGGGAGAATCTGTTAGTCACGGTAGCCGTGCATTAGAGGAAACAGGTAAATAATAACAGATGACTATTTTGATTACATTAAGAATGTTTAAATCGTTTTGTGTCTTAATGAACTTTTGGGCAGCAATGAAAATTATTTGAGTCGGTCAAAGATACATCACCGTACAGACTTTTATTCAAATTTAAAGGATGAAAGGTCCTTGTTTCATGAAACATTATAACACGTTCTTTTTGAAAATAAGAGCATTTGAAAAAGAAGTGTTCAGCATCTTCGACAACTTCTGAGCAACTATAGTATGGACTAAGACTAATGTGATTCGAATGTAAATGACCTTTAAGGTTATACATTTATTCCTAATCCTTGCTTGCTCAGCTTAAGGTCTGCTCTACATGTCTGCGAGCAGCGAATACTCTGGTGAGACTGCGCTTATGTGCACACTTGAATGAGTCTTTGCTTGTCGCATATTCGGGAAGTACCATTTTCTCATTATCTGGCTCGACCGTATCTTTTTCTGTCAATCGGGTCTACTCTTAAAGGAAAGAGCAAATTCTTTTCTTAAAGAGCAGACCCCCTAACCAGTGGTGCTCAGTGAATTTTTCAGGGGAGTATTTTGAATTTTGGGAAGACATTAGCTCATATATGCTAAGCGTCCCCTGAGAAGAACAATATTTACTATACTAAAAGTGGTGTTAAAGGTGTGTGTGAGTGTGTGTGTGTGTGTGGGGGGGGGGGGGGGTCAAAATTATATATGCGTGTTTTCGTGATGTGTCTGGTGTGCATGTTATATGCATTATTACCTCACAATAGCTTAGCCGTACCAAGGCTAATAAAAATCAAAACTGAGTTCCTTTAAGGGCAATGAAAACATTCATAAGAATAAAGCCTCATCAGTGACCCTGTAATGATCCGGCAAAGAAAGCCAGAGGAAACATACTGCAATTTTACGAATTTCGAATAGGCAGTCGATTCAAAGACTGATATAAATCAAAATGGGGTCCAAATAATTAAAAACTGTCTAGAATATGAGTCTAAACCAATAATTTATTTCTGATTTCTCAGAATATTCACGCTGATCTCAAAGGACTTAAAGTAAAATATAAACTGCACTATGGTTGATGTACGGGGAGACGTTTTACGGCCGCCACACGGCACAACACCAGCTGCAGTGAAGGCAAATAAAAATCAAAACTGAGTTCCTTTAAGGGCAATGAAAACATTCATAAGAAAGAAGATGGGTCATACTACGTAGTTTCGGCTAATAAAGCCTCATCAGTGACCCTGTAATGATCCGGTAAAGAAAGGCAGAGGAAACATACTGCAATTTTGCGAATTTCGAATAGGCAGTCGATTCAAAGACTAATTCATAATTCGCATCAAACCCGACCAAAACCCGGCCCTCTTGGCCAAGCGGTTTACAGCGCTGACCTTAAAACATTAAGTCTCTCATCACTCCCTATGTCACCTGAGTTTTCAGTTATCCTTTCCTTGCGGTTTCTACACTTAGTGTCTCCTATTAACCTTTAACCTGCTGAATATTCAATTAAGCCACACCCATTTCTGACTTTGAACCAATCAGATTACTTCATACAATTTATTTATACATATTCATAAACTGAATGTCAAACAGAGTAGATCCTGATCAGATGGCTTCTTCAGAAGCCATCTGATCTGGATCTACACTGTTTGCAAAGACAGGGCTTGTCGCATACAGCAGGATAAAGGTTAAGAGACCACCTTAAATACCACTTTTGAACAGTCCAAAAGGTGGTCTTAATATAGGAATTTTACTGTATTCTAAATTCAATTAATGATTAAGGCCCCCGCCCATCGGGGCTGAAAGAAATAGAAGGGCTGCATGATGCTTCCACGCAGAGCTGAATCAGACTGCACCTGAGAACTGGTAAACCACTTAGAGGATCTAAGCCTGTCCAGGCAAAGCGGTGTTAGTCAAAACGTCCATGCTTATAACCTATTGGTTTCATTGGGCGGCAGGGCTTGAGATGTCATTTCATCTCAATGCCGGGTAAAAGTCCCACAAAATTGGAAGCAACGTCTCCAAAATGACCTATACAGTCTTGACGGGAATCTTAAACCTTTAACAAACAAACAAACAATTAATGATTCGGACCGCCCATGCTTATAAACCCTATTGGTTTCATTGGACGGCAGGGATTGAAATGTCATTTCATCTCAATGTCGGGTAAAAGTCCCACAAAATTGGAATCAATGTCTCCAAAATGACTTTTACAGTGTTGACGGGGACGTTAAACCTCAATTCTAACACAGCGCGCCTATATGGGCAATGCAAAATAACTGTGTTTTATTCTGCAACAAATCACAGCTCGGAAGAGCGTGACGTGTGACGTCATTAAAAACTGCAAATTTATGACGTCACTAGTCGATTTACTGGGCGTTAGACGGTGTAACGTCATTTTCTCGCATCGAAAACGTTAGAAAAGGATATAAATGCATGTGTTTCAGTCGATAATTTTAGCGGGATTTCTTCTAACAATGGTGAAAAGTTGTGAGAATTTGAAGGAAACAAGAGCATTATTGCCGAGTTTCAGCGTGTTAGAATCGAAATAGATCAGCTCTAGCCAGTGATTTGTTAGGTAATAAATCACAGTTTGTCGGTCAGTTGTAAGTAGACAAATCACGCGCGCTACGCGCTCGTGATTTGTCTACTTTACAACTGACCTCCAAACTGTGATTTATTACTCAACAAATCACAGATAGAGCTGATCTATTTCTTAAATTAAACAAAATCAATTAATGACATCAGAAAAAGTGTTGTAAATGCTAAATTCCTGTGACAGATTTCATTTGGCAATATGTGTTTTAGTTTGTTTGTTTGATTTGAGGTTTATCGTCCCCGTCAACACTAAATGTAGGTCAGTTTGGAGAAGTAGATTCCAATTTTGTGGGACATTTACCCGACATTAAGATGACACCTCAATCCCTGCCGCCGAATGAAACCAATAGGTTTATATGCATTGACGGTCCCACTCGCACCACTTCGCCTTGGCAGGCCTATATAGACGAATAGTACGCTTGTGCGGTCAGATGTAGCTCTGTGTGGTAGCATCATGCAGCCCAATTTATTTCTCTAAGCCCCGATCGGCGGTGGCCGATATGCGTACTGTTATGTTTGCGAGCTCGGCAGTATGCGTTTTAGTACTTTATGTTAGCGAGCTTGGCAAAATATGCATTTCAGTAAGCGCATGTGCGTACAAGTGTTTTGGATTGGCTTTATCTTATTCCGGCATCTCTCTCTCTCTCTCTCTCTCTCTCTCTCTCTCTCTCTCTCACACACACAAACACACACACACACACACACACACACACACACACACACACACACACACACACACACGCTACATTGCGAAATGAACATAACTGTCTATGACTGTTATCTCTGAAATCTTGAACAATGGATCATTGAACCTATTGTGTGACGATTAACAACATTTAGTCATCTAGTTTCGTATTATATAACATCATATGTCATTTAATGTCACACCATATTATAAAGATTCATTCATACAGTCAAAAGGACTTTGTCCATCAAAAGTCCGTCATCCCGGAAGTTTCGGATACCACCACTTGCAAAGCCTAGTACACTTGACCGTTTGCGAATGTAAAAAACTCAATTATTTTAACTCTTAACACATACACAGCTAAATTTTAATTACTCAAACAATGTTGGGACCTTAAAATTTGTTCGAGAAATGGGTAATTCCAATTACCGATGGGAATGGGAACACCTTGCAGATTTTCCCGCCATTTTTCAAAGGGAGACAACTTTCAGAACTTCTGTTCGCTTTTCCATAAGCTCTTTCCCACGGAAAAAGGGCTCGACTGTTAAAGGAAAGAATTGGCTCCTTAGGAGAAAATTCTTTTCTTTAAGAGCTGACCTCTATTGACATGGGAGACAAAATACTTTTGAATGAGTTGCCTCCCCTGAAGGTGTTCCCATTCCCCTTCAGCATTATATTATGTCGTTATTCAATGACAAGCATATTTGATGCAATGAACAAGTGTGTCTAAGAGCTTATTAATCTTTTTTGTACCAAATGGGTTCTTCCTTCTTTAAAATATATATAGCAGGAGTCCATTTCAAAGTTTAGGGGTGTCAGGTTGTGTTTCCTTCAAAATTGATTCGGAAAATGGCTGAACTTTTTTGCAAACAGTGGAGGCCCTGATCAGACGCCGCATTCTGTGGCGTCTAATCTGGGCCTGCACAGTTTGCCAGTTACCCATTTTGGGGTTTCCGGTACAAAAAGGGTAAGAGGTTGTAAGTATGTGTGTTAGTGCAAGATGTTTACGTCCCACCAACAGCTAAGGTCATACGGAGACGGTGCCTCGGTTTAAAGACTCGATAAGTCTTGAAAAGCCGGGGATCGAACCCACGACCCCTGGTTTATGAGGCGAGTAGCATAACCACTACACCACGGAGGAAGAGGTACTCCTTAACAATTTCGAGATACTCCGTAAAGGGATTCGGAAAATCCCGAACCTTCGCGAAACAGAAAATGATTCGGATGTGTTTGAAATCAAAATTAGATCATTAAAACCAAAATACGTTTTTTTGCACACAACAAAATTAACATGTTTTCATTTAAAGATAAAAGTGTGAAATGACTTTATTTCTTCCTAAAACTCTAGTTGGACGGTCTTTCAATATATCCTGAAAAACTTTTTTGAATTTAAGTTAGAAATTTGTGACATATCAAAGCTGATTTATTGAGCTTTACAGAACAGTTCGCACAGGAATGTTAACGTTATTAGAAAATGCTATATTTAAGATTACTTAGTTTTCCCTTACCATTCTATACAATATTTAGCGCATACTTGGCCACATACGATGGTGTATAAAAGTCCTATGATGACGTGAGATCGTCATTGCGGATCTGACGTCATTTTAAACAACGTTCTTGACTAGCCTTCATGTTGTTTGAAGTGTTTATTATTATATGGAGTTTTGGAGCGTTTTTGGTCACAATTTGCCTTGGAATCGTAAGTTATGCTAGATTCTAACAGAGCGCGCCAATATAGGCAATGGGAAGGAACTAAATTTTATTGTGCAGCAAATCACGATGCGGAAGAGTGACGTCATTAAAAGCTGCCAAATTATGACGTCAAGCGTAGAATCTTTGACGTTAGACGGTGTATGATAAGAATCTTACATGGGTGTGAGGGTGGATGGCGGACAGTGATCCCGAGGGACGGAATTTTCTATCCACCCCTCACAACCTACATATGTGAGGGATGGAAAAATCCGCATCGGACAGTGATGCCGAGGAACGGAATTTTCTATCCACCCCTCACACACATGAAGGATTCTTTTTCTTGCATACCTTCCACTTTTGAGCGTGGTTTTTATTACTGCAGTTACTTCGGTTGCCGATGTCCGCCATATTGTGATGACACAACAGTGATGTTTAGTGATGTAGAGCTTATCTGTTTCATAAACAATGATCATCCCTTTGACATCCAAATGACATTTACCGGGTCCCTCGGAAAATATCTGACCTAGTGGCCTTGTGTTCAAACAGCTTCCTAGGGATCCGGCAAATGTTTGTGAAATAGATCGGCTCCAGCTGTGATTTGTTGAGAAATAAATTGCAGTTTGAAGGTCAGTTGCAAAGTATATCAAATCACGAGCGCGTAGCGCGAGTGATTTGTGAATTTACAACTGACCGAAAAACTGTGATTTATTACTCAACTAACACACAGAATATCGGCAAAATTTCCTTCACATTTTCCCAGCCTTTTGCCATTGTTAAAAGCAGTCCCGCCAAAATTATTGACTGTTACACATGCATTTCGTTGCAAGAAAATGATGTTACACCGTGTTACGTCAAGGAAACTAGGAGTGACGTCACAAAAAATAAACTTTTAAAGCTGAAAAACATTTGCACGCTGTTTGTTTTTTCTACAAAGAGCGGAGAAGCGTTAACGTCACCGACGCCTATAGAGAACCATTGTTTAGACTGACGTCACTGAAAATCACGCGACTCGATGCGTTCATGGAAGTATGAACTACATTGACTTTGTTTTCTATAGGTTTGCATTAGACTTTACACTGGAAATGTAAATATCCAGAATAAATCGTTTCTTTTGTTTGAATTGTGGTTTAACGTCCCCGTCAACACTATTTATGTCATTTTGGAGACGTTGCTTCCAATTTTGTGGGACTTTTACCCGACATTGAGATGAAATGACATCTCAAGCCCTGCCGCCCAATGAAACCAGAAGGGTCATATGCATTGAACGATCTGATTCACACCGCTTTGCCTGGGCAGGCTTAGTCCTTCTAAGCTGTTGACCAGTGCTCGTGTGTGGTCAGATTCAGCTCTGCGTGGAAGCACCATGCAGCCCAATCTATTTCTCCCAGCCCCGATTGGCGGGGGCGCCCATAATAAATCGTAGTTTTTATTCATTGTCTTTATAGTCTAGGCTTGCTGTGTGTTAAAATATTGCATGAAAAACACGAATGACTCTTATGGCTACGCGTAACTGACGCCATCCGTGACAACCGAATTCTTTTTGAATCTGATTTTACGGGCCTCCGTGACCTAGTGGATAAGAGCGCTGAATCTTATTCATTAGGGTCGCTCACCGTTGTGGGCTCGAGCCTCGCTCGGGTAACATATGAGACGCCAAGTTCTGCAACGGAAGGTCAGGTGGTTTTTCTCCGGGTACTCCGGTTTTCGCCCACCTCTGATTAACGGTCGGCTCGATATGAGTAAAATAATCTTAAAAAAGGCCGTAAAACCAAAAACAAAAAAAAATCTGTGTTTAACTCTATTTATGCCAAATGCAATCTCCTCCTGATGTATAGCAGGAGTCTATTTCAAAATTTAGGGTGTCAGGTTGTGTTTTTGTCAAAATTTATTTGGAAAATGACTGAACTTGTGGCAAACAGTGGAGGCCCTGATCTGCGGCGTCTGATCTGGGCCTGCGCTTGTTTGCCAGGGTACCCGTCTTTGGGTGTCTGGTACTAATTTGTTAAATTTTCATATGATAAACGGAATTTTACACGACTGCTCGTTTTTATATGAAATTTACGAGTATTAAACTCGTCATATGCTCGTTTCATAGTTTCAAAGATGTTATAATGCATACCATTTTTAATTGCAGGGCCATGTATGTTGGAAGCGTTCAGTAAAATTTTAGGATTTGTTCTCATTGTAACCGTGACTATAAGTAAGTTATTATTATTATAATTATTACCATTATTGGTAGTAGTAGTAGTAGTAGTAGTAGTAGCAGTAGTAGTAGTAGTAGTAGTAGTAGTAGTAGTAGTAGTAGTAGTAGTAGTAATAGTAGATGTAGTAGTAGTAGTTGTTGTTGTTGTAGAAGTAATAGTTATTGTGGTACTAGTCGTAGTAGTGGTG